>CM026410.1:29992155-30356323 GCA_014858505.1 Corymbia citriodora subsp. variegata
AAAAAAAAAAAAAAAAAAAAAAAAAAGAGGAAGACAGCGGGGGGGGGGGGGGGGGGGGGGGGGAAGGATGATACTTTCGCCTTGAAGGGAGTAGACAAAAACTGACTCAAAATGACAACTACGGCCGCAAAATCCAGCTCTCCTACTCTAAAGCAAAAAAACACATAGGTTTTGGTCCTGTGACGGCTGCTGCGGTCGCATTTCAGAGACCACAAAGAAATGAAAAACCCGACATTGTCTTAAATTTGGACAGACCATATTAGAAATGCACTTCTTCTTTTTTTTCTCTAAAGAAAACCAAAAAATTAAAGAAGTTATTGGCGACACACCTGAAAATCTTGCCAATTAGGGAGGGACTGAAGAGCAGCAGCCATGTTGACCGACCAAAGATTAGAGCAGTGGCCGCACCGGATGGTCACTATGTCGAGCAAGCTACTGCATGGAACACTCACCTGCATAACATCCACAAATCATAAAGTCAATCAATACACAGAGAAATTGTGTTACCTGGTGAATATTAATCACTGCCAAAAAAGAAGAAGAACTACGGCTGCTGCGGTCGCATTTCAGAGACCACAAAGAAATGAAAAACCCGACATTGTCTTAAATTTGGACAGACCATATTAGAAATGCACTTCTTCTTTTTTTTCTCTAAAGAAAACCAAAAAATTAAAGAAGTTATTGGCGACACACCTGAAAATCTTGCCAATTAGGGAGGGACTGAAGAGCAGCAGCCATGTTGACCGACCAAAGATTAGAGCAGTGGCCGCACCGGATGTCACTATGTCGAGCAAGCTACTGCATGGAACACTCACTGCATAACATCCACAAATCATAAAGTCAATCAATACACAGAGAAATTGTGTTACCTGGTGAATATTAATCACTGCCAAAAAAGAAGAAGAACTAAGGAAGAAAATCCAGATCAGGAAAAGAACAACTAATTTTTGGGTTGCGATCTGTCTAGTTAGTTATTGTTTTATTCTCTCCGGTTCGTACTTTTTCCTAAGAGTTCAAGAATGACAGTAAACCGGGGGGGGGGGGGTAGTTGAACCGAAAACCTGCTCTTCTCCTTTTGTTTTTTATGATCTCAGTTCAGAGAAAACCCTAAACAAAGTATGTCATGGTTCTTTACTTGTTAAGTGTGATTTCGTGGGCATGGAATAAGTAAATGGAAGATTTGAGAAGTAGCCTTATTTTTTTTATTTCCTCCGTGACCTAAAAAATATACTGAAACAAGGCTAAGAGTGCATCAGATCTGTGTTGGTAAAAGAAAGATAAGTCACACTGTCAAGAAATTAAGATGTTGGAGGAGTTGTCTCATCAGTTGTCATTGTGCGCTGAATATTTTTGCACATAAATCTTTTTTTCCTTAAAATAAAACCGTATATCTGCAGCAGCAGAAACACAGCTCAAACCAACAAGCCCTCTCTCTCTCTCCCTCTCTCTCTCTCTCTCTCTCTCTAGGACCTTAAGAAATGACTTCCATTTGACTGAGAAAAAAGGTACAGTCGAACGATGGAGACGTGACTGCACCAAAAAACAAGGAAGACTCGAAGAGGAAATCAATGGGGTTTTCATCTCAAAAATAGACAAAATAGATAACACAGGTGCAATATTTTTTCCTTTTTCTTTCCCTTTCCATATCTTTTCAGGACCTAATCACTTGTGCTTCTTTTTTCTTTTCCAGCTGCTAGTGCTTAGACTCATTGCATACGAACACAGAAGCAATAAAAACTGCAAAGCAATGGATGAATCAGAGCTCGGGTGGGACTTAAAAAGAAGTGAAAAAGCAGGAATCCCACTAATAAGCCCTGAGAGAGATGAGATGAGACGAGATGAGATGAGATGATGATGATACCGCAAGCACAATATTGCAAAAGTTGCAAGGGATGTAGCAGAGTTGTTCTGTGGGTGTGATATCTACGCAGCTTGCCATTTCTACACGAACAAAATAAAGTAATAATAAAGCTCCTCAATTGCTCAAGAAGAAGAAGAAGAAGAGGAGGAGGAGGAGGAAGAAGAAGAAGAAGAAGAAAGACGAGTTAGGACTTGCTTTCTGAGAGGTGTTGAGATGTATCACAACAGTAAAACCTAGATGGTCCTGGGTGGTATAAATAGAGGAAATATTTCAGAAAAAGAGAGAGGATCTTATGGAGAGAGAGAGAGAGATGAAATTCTATGATGAAAAAGAGGGATGAGAAGTGGCCATGGCAGGCAGGAAATGCTGGGTCAGGGAAAAGGGAAAACAGAAAAAAGTTGGGATTTATTGAGAATTGGGTTTGGGTCGAGAGAGATCGAGAGAGAGAGAGAGAGAGAGAGAGAGAGAGCAAAAAGTGGGGGAGAGAGCTTTCAGATATTAGGCAGGGTTAGGGCTAGAGGAGGAAGAGAAGAGGTTTTGGATGCATTACCATAGATACCATGTCCATCCAACTTGAATTACTTTCTGAATTCTGATACATTTTTCCAGACTAGTCTACTGCCCCCGGAAGACATCTAGAGTAGTTTCTTGTTTCTGTTATTTTTTTCCAATTTTTTCTCTATCACATAACACCATCGGCTAAAAATTTACAATCAGTATTATATATCGATAGGAAAAAATATATATTATATTTTATGATTGGATGTCCTATCTGTATACTCTATAGCAATAGAAATTTTCAACTATAGTAAAAAAAAAAAAGTGATACTGTGTACGCAATTTTATTAGCATGTAGTATAATGTTTCTTTGATTTTTTTTTTGAAGGGCGTATCTTATTATCTCGATAACTCGAGTTCCTAATAATGGGTTCCTAATAATGTACTATACGTAAGTTGTGTATACATATAACGAAACAAATAAATAGATTTTTAGACAAGCTAATCACTGGATCATGCCTAGATATCAGTAGATCCGCATACCTTTCCTTTTGCAGACAAGATGTTTACATAGCTTGTGAAGTCAATTTGAGTATTAGAAAAACTCATTTATTTATTTATTGGTGAGGGGAAGAAAACAATATCTTTGCACATATTTGTCCTCTTTCTTCCAAAGCATATACACATGTGTATGTCCTACAAGCGAAGCAAAGTATAAGCGACCACACACGCCCTCATCAAACCTGGCTTTTTTCTACAGCGGACGAGGGGGGCGACCCTTCTGACTCTCCCTATCAAATAATGCCTCGATGTGGACTTGTATAGAGCAAGGGCCACTTGATGAATTGGGGCATGTTCTTTATGCATGCCATGCGTTGCACTGCATTGCATGCACCATACATGCATCTGTGCACTTCGTTGTAGCCTGCATTTACTGCCATGTATGTGTGTCTGCTTGTGTGGATGCATGGACCACAAGAATGATTGTTTGTCAAGGGACCCCTTGGAGTAATTTCAATGATGATGGGTGAGAGTTTGTTGCGTGGACTCATTTCGTTATTAGGTCAAGTCAGTTATGCACTTAAAAAAAGATATCACTACCTATACGATGGATTAATCTCGTATACACCGTCCGTGTAAATTTCTTTTTTGGGTACAAAATTCACATCCATCACCATTGATTTGGATAGTCGGTTAAATTTTCAAAATAAAACTACCTATTTATAGATGGGTCACACAAACTGGGTATACAATGAAAAAAATAAGATTTCAACAATATTAATATTATTGTATGTTGCAATTGGTTTTGTCCATCACGTTGTGTTTACTTTTATTGTGAGTAATTCTTCATGGCGACAGCGTAAGATGCAAACATAATAATTGAGAGGTTCTATTTAACAGTGTTTGGAAAGTTAATCTATAAGCCTTATTGGAAAATTATTGCAGGTCCATGCGTGGATCACATAGGCTCATTGATATGAATGTGGCCTTTTGTACATAAGGAAAATAAGGCTATATTTAGGCACGAAGTATACTGACATATAGCATTGCTGTCGCAAAAATTAACGAAATGCCTTGAATTGGCTTTTCTTCTCAATTGGATTGGAGGAAAACATGCCTAAAGTACGTAAATGGATTGGAATTCTTATCTAGTTGATCATAAAGGAATCTATATACTCTTCACATATACCACAATGTCCTCAAAACAAAGAAATCTTGTACCACATTGCATGTCGTTTTCTTTTTGGATCATGTTTTCTACGTTTTGATGGGAAGAAACTTCTTCCTCTTCGGCTCTTGTTGGGGGATTGATCCGGGAATTTTTGGTGCTAGTCCGTGTCCAGACCAGGATGTGGCCACCTAATGTTCGACTCTTGTTTTGCTCTTGTTAGCTCTATACTTCCTTCCTGTAAACTTGATACCCGTGCACTCATGTGACATGTCGTCCTGTTGAGTGTATGTTGGTACCAAGTTTCTCCCGTTTGTATATTGTTTGGCTGAATTTTATATACTACTTACCTTACCCACAAAAAAAAAAAATTCTTCCTCTTCCGGTTAGTTTCTGATTGATAAATTATAGATATAGATTTCATTTACATTTATGTGTAGTTAAGTCTACACCTGCACCTGAGTGATGTTCATAATCTGTAAACCACCCAATTAAAAACTTATTTCCTCCAATCAAGAGTAGACAAAAAAAATTATCATCTTTCTTTTCTTTCGAAAAATGGAGCAGTCTAAATCTTTGGCTCAAATAATCTCTAAGGGTTCACACAATTTCACCATGTCCACGTGAACCGGTGAAAGTCCACTTATAAACAAAGTAATGGACGTCAGCCTCAAAGTTGCTATGTGTGAAATAAACTATCATTCCAATATTGAAACTATCACATCTCGACTCATTCAACTAATCTTTGAAGGCTTGATGCATTGGATGTTCTTAATCCTTATGCTTTTAATATGGAATTTAGAAGACCCAGCAAAAAATAATTTTTTTTCTCAGTAAAATATAGGAGAATTCACATATTAACTCATTGGGAAAAAGTCACAAAAAACTCTAAACTTTACCCACCGTGACACATTTATCTGAAATTTTTTTCTATGATATTAAAAACCCAAACTTGTACTCGTGTAACACATTATACTAAATGTTTTTCTATGACACCAAAAACCGTAAACTTATACTTGTGTGACATGAAAAACACAAATTTTTTTTTTGTGATACAAAAAAAATAAATTTGTATTCATGTGACACATTTATCCCGAAAATTTGGTACCATAGAAAAAAAATTAAGGGGTTTTTGGTGTTACACAAGTATAAGTTTAAGATTTTTGGTATCAAAAAAAAGTTTGAAGTAAATCTATCACAGTAGATATAGTTTAGGATTTTAGATGGCATTTATCCTAACTTATTTAACGTTAGAAAATGTGATTTAAACTAAAGTTATTAAGTGGAGAGAGATTGCATTTTACATGAGGCCAACGTGGGACCACTTTGACACTTAGTATATTGCAGCTTTGTGGTTTGCTTAATTTTGCTACTCTGAAAACCAGCTTAGCTAATAAAAACTCCTGAGGCAAATGCAAATATTCACTTCTTTACTCATAGCTGCAAAGATTCTTGTCTTTCCTTGCAAGCTTCTTCAGAATCCGAAATGATAAGAGGCCATATGAAAGCTCGACAGCTTAGTACTAACCCCACGTCATTATTCTAGGATCAAAAGCTTGCCCCAGAAATAGACTAAAGTAGAACATTGGATCACATGATGAGGTGATTTGACAAGGAAACCCAAGTATGCTCGCTATCCCCAAAAAGAAATAAAAGAAAATCCACTAAGTTATACAATACAAAAATCTATTAGTGATTCTGAGATGAAATTGACGCTTGAAGTTTCAATTGTACAATCACAATCACATGTCATGCGGCAACATCCAAACAAATTCCTTTAATTGGAAAAGTATGGAGCACATGAGATGCATAGCCACAGTTTGGGGTTACGATTGTAATTAACGGTATCAATTATAAACGAGCTATATCAATGCCACAGTTTGATATCTTTAGTTGAAGAACTTGTTTCAAATAGCATTAACCGCTGTTAAATGAACAGCCTAGCTTGCCAACACTGATCAGGTGCCCAACATCACAATCCTGGCGTTGTTGTATAACTCCACACGAGCCTTGCTGCCACTCGATAAAATATTTACAACTTTGGTATCAATTTGCTCATGCCTGTGCAGCCCTAAATTGCGTCATGTCCATTTGAGTTTGTGTGATACTTATCTACCGATGTAACAATCTATATAAAGGCGGTGTCGAATTAGATAGATATTTGATGCCTAATACTTACATTTTGAATTCCTAATTTTTCCCTCTTTTTTATTCATTTAAGCTTCTCCTCAAGATCCAAATAAATGATTGATGAAAAACATCTATATGACAAAATTTATGCTATAAATATCTAGAAAGTTTCGTTCCATTCGACCTAATTTCTTTAATGAATGCCTCTGATATTGTCTCCACTTGGGTCATTCTTACAGAAGTACTTTTTGAATTCCTTCACATTCTCTAGCATGATGTCCAAATCCTAACAACAAAAAATAGAGAGTTTCTTATTGCTAGCAAACAGGATTATGGATGGGCTTTCTCAAACTGGGCTTCAAGTGACATGACATTCAAAATCAACTTATACACAATTATGCATATTCTCTTCTACATCATTTGCGTCGATGCACTGTCATATTCAACATGCGCTTTTTCTGTGTACTTAGCTTATAAAAGGTGAAGAGAAATGAAGTATCCAAAGCTCCATGCATCGACATTAACGAAGCAATCAGCTTTCAGAGTGAAGAAGAGAAGAGGACTTCTCCCGCAAGTTGCTTCTCATCCTTCCTTGAGGGGTTGCCATGCCCCTCGAAAGCACCAACTGTAAATTGAAAATTTGGAAGTGATCACGTAAAGAGAACTCCATTTTGCAGCATCCATTGATCGGGTGAGGAATAGAAAGGTACTACACTGTAGTAGGCTAACTTCTCAAGTAGAATGGCACGTGATGCGAATGAATGACATAAGTGCGTAAACTCATTTGTCGGTCCAACCCTTCCCGATTTAACAGGTCAACCAACCTCAGAGAGAGAGAGAGAGAGAGTTATGTGACATGATCCAGGTGGATTAGAGAGAGAGGGAGAGTTATGTTATATGACATTTATTTTCCAGTTGGAGCTTCTCAATACTCCGTTAGGCTTCGCAATGGATTATCCACGTACATGCCAAGGGTTGAGAGAATATCAAAACTAGTTAACATTGAAACACGTTACAATGGCCAAAAGTTTAGAGAGAAATGACATCACCGCAAACTCACGGCAAACTGTATCTAGAGAACAAAGGCCCTCTCTAATCAAAGTATCAACATGGATGAAAGCCACGTCTCTTGAGGAGATGGGAAGTGCAGATATTCTATTGAAAATGAAGCTCCTAGGAACAGGTTTTTAGAATTGCCAAAAGCCAAGATTGGGTCCGTAAGAAACAGGCTCTCTCCACTGAAGAAGATATTCAAATGCGAATGAAATAAAAAGGCATTCATTTCAGCACTAATGAGTGCACATCTTGTGCCCATACCTGTTCCATTGGTACAAGTTCTGGACCCTGAGAGCCCACAAATCTTCAAATGAAGTGAGGAGGGAACAAGGAAAGATGAAAAGACCACAATACATTCCTATGCAGAATGTGTATTCAGTATAACATTTCTGTCCGAAACAAGGCCCAGATCTGGTCCACCTACAAAATATGCAATCAAATTGAAGCCAGCTACACGAGAGTTCCATGATGAATATCTTCAGTCCCCGCTTCAGAGCATAATGTAAAACATCATTCTTCAGCTTCTCTCTCTTGGTGAGAAGGGAGGCTCAAGGGGAAAGAGATCATTCATTCAACTACATCTTCAAGCTCTCAAAGCAGCCTTGTGAACCATGGTTTCCTTGTGGATTTGGTGGCAGCTTTTCTCGACAAGATCGAGGAGCTTCTCCAAATTTGTCGCCCACGAGTTCAAGATGTCATTGCTGTCCTTTGTTGTCTGGAAACAGACAACTCCCATCGGCCGGTCTATCTTAGCCACCAGGGACTTGGAAACAACCATTTCGGAGAGATGCTTCTCAGCTTCCTGAAATGGTAAAATTGAAGTAACAGTTCATGCCAATAGAATATCATTCAAGCTTGTACAATCATCGCTATATGGTCTCTCTATCAGATGATACTGTTGATTCAACAAATTGAGGCAGGTGAATGATTAAACTCCCTAAAACAGCAGTAATAGAACCTCAAAAACAGAGCTCTATTCCTTGAGGGTTCCACTACATAGATTTTTTTAACACATTAAGAAACATGTAACAGTGAAATATACTTGTGTAAAGCAGGAAATGACGAGTGTTAATACTAGCAGAAAAGCTACCCCAGCTATTTTACCAAACATAGCAGCGCCCCTCTCGCACTTCTAAAGCGCATCAGAATTTCAGGATCCATGGGACAAGAAATGGTTTCACAATGCCAAACAATGACACCAATAGCTATGCCAAATTTATGAGAAGAGGATGACCAAGCCAAGTGTACACATATATGTCAGTCAGAAATGTTACGGAACAAAATTATGAAGACAGAATTCTCAATTCCATGACAAGCCTTTGGCTTTCAAGGCCCCAAAACCTCTTTTTAACTTTTTTTAAACTAGTACACAAACCAGCAGCCATGCCCCAATCAGGTGCCACAGACAGAGAGGATTCTCAGGGTTAAATGAGGGGTCTACCCATCTTTCTTAAAGACTGACATTAATAAAGAATATAGACATGTTCAACACAATCAGACCTTGATGCTGAGGCATAGAAGCTCTGCGAGTCTCTGCAAGGTAATCCTCGAGTAATACTTCGAAACGACAATAATATTCTGCAGAAAATAGAGTAAGTCACACTGGACAATGATCCAATGAAAAGCAGAAAAACGACAAAGTTCTGTTGTTACATGTTCGATGATTCTCTGCCGAAGATCTTCTGCTGCCTTCTCAACAAGTGCGCCTCCAAGCATGTTTTTCTCATTCTCAAATTCATCTTTGAAAGTACTCCAAAGAGAAGTCCATTGGATAACCTCCATTGTGACCAATTGTTTCAGCAGCAACCTGCATTAAAATATTTAAGGCACAGTCAATCACATTCTATGGCACATTATTGAGATATTGAAGAAAATGTACAACCGGCTACTTAAAGCAAAACAAAGATGTACCTGAATTGGGGAACTTCTGAGAGATTTTTATCTTCTAAAGTGGCATTAAGAAGGCTTGATTGCATTGGATCATGTGGTGACAGAACTAAGTACCAGCAAATTTTCCTTAGAACCTGCATTTAATTAAACCACAGAATAAGCAGCTGTCCCTTAAAAAACTCAGCAAGGTCTCTAACAAATCCGTCTGGGAAAGAGCTTTACCGGTGTCCACTGCTCTGGATTTCCCTTCACTGATGGAATCTCATATATTGCCTTATAGCATCGACAAATCTCGAGGTAATCATTGTTATGCGAATAATACCTACATCATTAACCACATGAATGCAAGGTGAACTGAGATGTGTAACTCAAATCCATTAAGGAAGAAGAGCATGTGCCAGATAATTAAAGCATACAAGTTCACGGTTTGAATTGCTACCTGAGTAGCAGGTAGTGCTTGATTGGCGAGAAGTTTTAGTAAAAAAAACATAATGGACCCAACATTAGAAAAAGCAAACCACCAATATACCGTATCATGAGTTCGTAGTATATCCGTTTCAACTCCAGAAGCGACGGAATATCAGCTGGCGCTTCTTCCACAATATTTTCACCTTCTTTAGGCTTTTTCTTCTCTTTGGAAGGATCTACATCAAAGACTCGGGGGCTGATCTTCCTGGAAAGAATCTGTGCACGGACATAATCTTGGCGATCTAAGCATAAACGGACCTGCAAAACCCATTGATCAGAAAACCAATCGTAGGAATAGTGCATAATCAGCCAAAAGCTATACAAAAAACCCATACTTGTTCAAGGATAAAAGCAATTTTCTCTGTCTTTGCCATTGCTCCAAAAGTTTCTACCTGCAATTCAAAACCATCATAATGTTTGTACATGGAAAAACAAATTATAAGATCTATGATCACAGAAGTCAACCGCTAGTTACCGCAATTTCTTGCATCAAATCAGCAGCTTCTGCTATAAGACCCTGTTCTTCCTTTATTTTTGCAAGTTTCTTGATCAATCGAGCTCTCTCAATTTCGACATATATCTGCATAACGAAACTAGTTATAGAAACCACAGAATACTAAACAGATTGCTCATGAACATAAGCCACAATAGCTTTTGAGTTCACATGTTTACCTTCCCAGCAGCGACAGCGTTAAGTGTCTTGATAAGCTCTATCTTGGTCTCAAGATCAGGTGTCTGGTCAATATATTGCATAGCTTGCTGCACCATTGCTGTCACAGCCTATTGATAAGAAAATAGGGATGCGGATGTCACCATCCAATGACTTGATTATGTCTAGAGATGATGAAAAATAAGAAGAACACCGGAGGATGAAAGAACTAGACAAGTTAATGAGCAATATGCTATGACAATAAGAATTTCCTCCCTGGCCAGAAGAGATGGTTGCCATAAAGAGATGATGGCATTGTGCTGCACTGCCGTTTGAGGGGGCACAGCAGGGCATCCCATTCACCCCAACACATACTCACATTAAAGTAAAGCGCATTTCCAGCTCCAGCAAATAAAGGTTATTGTTATTCTAGCCAAAAGCCTATGGACTCTCCCAAGTATGTACATAAAGTATCTTCAGCCTTGCCACAACTACCAGTTAAATCCTCTATTGAGCTTTCACAACATTTATTCTCATTTATAATCCCCTTATAGCCCAACAGTTTTCATACCCTAATTAGCAGGATTGGCTATAAATATTTGTTTAGACGTACAATGTGTCAAGTGCGATCAAAACTTGGGCCTAATTTGAGTACTATGAGGTTGAGTCCTAATTAAATAGGCAAAGCAGGATATTTGGGAATGGGGTTAGGAATCCCGTTCTACATCCAATGATCCTAGTTGGGATCTCAACTAGGAATGATTTTTGATGTGACCACTTTCCTTCTTTTTAATTGCATTGTGCATTGTATAGAGATAGCAATCCTAAAAACAATGTTCAAGGTAAAAAACTTGTACTCACACAATTAATACCCACTCGTCATAATGCTCTGAATAATCCAGAGGAACTTATAAGCATTCAGCACAGGATACCAACGAACTAAGATCAATGAAGAGAAATTCCACCAGCTTATCGCCCAAAGGAGACATGGAAAGGCAAATATATGGACATAGGTAAACAACTCAATTCACCACTAACCAGTTAGTATATTCTTTCACACATGCTTCGTTACAGAAGAGTTTGGAACACCAAATAAAGGAAAAAAACAATTTAACATATATGAGTATCCAAGCATCAGTGTCATGAAATAACACTCCTTTGATATCACTTGAATAGGAATGCAAAGAGTGCTTTGAGCTGGGAAGACAAAAGTTCATGCCCCACGAACTTGGTAGATAACCAAACACAATAATCTTGGCTCCTATTTTTGTGATATTCCTTTCCCATGAGTAACCCTAACACATGCTGTGTTCATGCAAGGGAGATATTTCACAGCAAACCCTTATCGCAATGGAGAGGTTCAACCTATACTCATAGTTCAGCTTTAATTGAGTGACATCAATCCTGGATCAGTCTTTTGAATCACTACTATAAAACCCAATCTCAATTTCTTTTCTCCCAAGTTTTTTTGTTATGTAAAAGATATAATAACTAAGGCACCAAGGAAGTACCTACTCATCTACAACAAAAAGAATCCATCGCTATACAAGAAAATTCAAATCCCAAGACAAATCTACTGCCTAGAATACAAACTAAGAGTAACACCAACTACTGACTTCACTAAACCCTAAAAAGATGATAAAACAAAATGATACTACTTAACTTGAACAATGTACCTTTTTTTCGTACATATCATAGACTAAGGAAGTGTCCATTTTGCGAAAGTAAAAGTTCAGAGTATTTTGCTAGTAACTGCCCACAAATTAGTGTTCTTGATAGGATACAACATCACATGATTTCATGCTGACTTGATGGATTGGGAGATATTTAGCCATAACTAATCTTGAATAAGAGTTTCTGTTAAGATACCAAGTAACCTTTCAAGACCTTAACCTATTGAGTTTGCTATCTCCTTTAATTTTCATTTTTATTTTGGGAGCAAGCGACAATGCTAAGTGGTTATGGTGGAAACTCACTTTCTACTACTTAGGTGCTGAAGAATCACTGTTATTAATCAATTTCACTTCACAAGAAAATACAAGTACCTGGCCAGAAAGGGCATCAAGGCTAACTCTTTGCCTTTTGCCCATTTTTTGTTGACACAAATGCAACATTAAACTTCCACAGAAATGAACCCCAAGCCTCCTTCACAAAAGAGTTCCAAAAGCACATATTTTTATCAATTCTTCCAAAATCTTGCCATCTTAGATAATTTGTCACCCGTGAGAAGTTAAATTCAATAGGTAATGCCAAAAGGAGGTGTCAGAAGCTAAAAGAAAATCGTTTACAATGTAGTGCATCCGTAAACTCAACAATGTCACACACATTCAATACTCATGGCACTGAACCAACAAATTTAGGTGAAAACACACTAAAAACACTCTTATTTGTTTGCCCAATGCATCACCTAGGACTATTAGGTGAGCCAGCAATGGACCAGCCAATTACTTGCCGCAAGGCTCAACCCAGAAATCCAGAAACCCATCAACTCGAAAAGCAGGGATCCAAAATGCCGTAATTAAGCAAGGACGAAAAATCATAACCGGAAAATAAGCAAGAGAAAAAGCCTCGTCTTTTCACCTGCTTAAGCTGACCACGCCGCTTGGACAACAGAACAATCTGGTCGTTCAGGGTCTTCCAGGCCTTGGCCTCGAAGCACAGCTGCAGAATCTCCATCGCCGCCTTCTTCGTCCCGGCCACTTCCCCCGCCAGCCTCATCTGCTTCTCCACGTTGAGCAGCTGCTCTATAGCGGCCTCCAAGTTGCCTCCTCCGCCCTCCTGCCACGACGCCGCGACGAATCAATCTCAAAAAAAAAAAAAAAGGAAAAAAAAAGCAAGCGAAGGAGCCAAGATTGCCGCTCCAGATCTGAAAGCGGGGACGGCGAACTGACCATCTCGATCCGGTGCCGAAAATCCGAAGGCGAGGTCGAGGAATCGGGCGGAAATCTCCGAGTGGCGATCGATTTGGAGCCCTAAGGGGAGGAGAGAGAAAGCGCGGTCGGTGGTGAACCCTCACTCACGAAAACTTCTGCTGCTCTCCTGTTTCTCTCTCTTCTTCTCCTCTTTGAACCCACTGATGCGGGAGCAAATTAAATTAAAAATAAATAAATAAATAAAAAGACTACAGGGGAATAAAAATGAAAATGGAGCGCAAATCGGGGGATCCGAAAGAGAAGCGAATCGGATCCGGGTCGGATTAGCCCGTCCCGGCCCTTGGGAAAGATCCAATGGCCGGTAGAGATCCCGGCCCAACATGGCGGGGAGGCCCATCGAGCCTGACAATTAATGGGCTGGGCTAGCCATCTTTTAAAATGAAGATGAAATTTCCTTTCCTGTGTTCTTTCTTTTCCTCCATCGGAGACTGATGAATCCCAACGATCGACGCCGTTCGGATTTTATACTTACTTTACCTGACTTTGCAGTTTGCATGTGGACGGAAATCAAAAGGGTGGTTGAGAATTTAGAGTCAAGGTGAGAAATGAAGGCTCACTTGATCAAGATAAAATTGGAAATTGAATAGGATTAGAAATTCAAATCGCTCGAGTCGAATTTATTAATAAACTTTTGAGCCAATTGATATATTTTTCTCTAAATATGGCACGAGACTTCCGTCAGTGCCATTTCTGGTATTCAAATGAGATAAAAGAATTTCATACCAAAGGCCAAGAAGAGGTGATCTAAATCAGTAACCATTCTCAACAATGTTTGACCGGAAATGCGTCGATCCTATTATGTCCAAGGATTGAAGGACTAATGTCCTTAGGGTTCCGAACGGCTTGCAAAAGTCGCAGGCTTTCTGTCTTAAACATTAGTTCTTCAAATTGTTCAGCTGTGTAGCTTGCTTCCCAGTCATATTTGTCAAGACGGAGGGCCTCAATCTTACTAATACCCTATGATTAAGAAACATTTGGACTGTAAGTTTTGAATAATGGGATGAGACCAACTATATTTAAGAAAAGATGACATGGTTTCAAATTTGTTATCATGCTATTATGGCGTAGGCTTTTCAATTTTAATTTCATGGAATGACAGGTTGTGGTTGTATATAATTTATCTAATCCATGTACAAATGTGAAGCTCAGGAGGGTGCTCCTGAACTTTTGCTCCTCCAGTTATGTCCTTTATTAATTGCACTTTTTAAATACCCAAAAGCTGCATCCTTTCAAAATTATAATAGAAAGCCTCTCATGTTGGACATGCTACTTCAAATATATCTATCAAAATTCATGCCCTTTATATGTGAATCAACACCCCTAACTTATATCTTTTATATGTGAAACATGACTATTACAATACCAATACATCTATCAAACTTGCCATCAAAATATGCATTTGAATTAAAGATTCCCAATTGTAGAATGCTCCTCTTTTTTTCTTTTTCTTTTTTCTGATGTACCTTGTTTGCAATTGTCAATAGCAAATGAGAGCGTGAATGTCATATTTGCCAAATAAAAATTGGATAATATGATGGCACATAATTCACAAATGATGATAAAAGATTTATATCTTTCCTAAGTAAGATGCTCACTAAGATTTGGACAATGTACAAATAATTATTATGACATTATAGCCTATCACTGCCTTATAAATGTTATCAGGGGATTTATAGAAAATTTTTCCATCATTTCAAACAAATGTATTAGCAATTTAATAAATAAGTCACTATTATGAAGAGTCCGTAGAACAAAAATAATAAATTTTTAGAGGGTTGCATTACACAGATGCATGAATATCATAAATAAATACGATAGCAACGTTGGCAAGTTGAAGGGGTTAACTAACACTTGACAACAAAGGACTCGCTTGCGCAAATTGTGAAAGATAAATGACAACATTGAGCAGAAAAAGAAAACAATTAGGGGTCCAAACCGCAAAACCAGAAATACTTTCAGGAACTAAATATGCACTTTACCCACCTTGACATATACAGGAACTAATATAGCTAATCATCACAAATGAATGGTTGTCTTAATTATCATAGCAAAACTCATAAGTCAATACTTAGTCAAAGGGAAAAGAAAGGAAAGTCCTCACAAGAAATCAGAAAAAGAATCCAAACATCCAGCATGTGCATCCGACATGTGGGAAAAGCATTTTACCCGACAACTTATAGATTTCGGATTTTCTCCAAAAGTGCTCTGTCAACATTATGTTTTTTCAATTTTTTTTGTAAAATTGAAGTTACCAAAGGAGAATGTCTTCGTCACAATATTACTGGGTAAAGATTTATGCCAATTATCAATGACCAAGAAGTCGCTCCTCGATGTCCTAGAATCTGGGAAGAACGGGAATTTATCGAAAAAGCTCTTTGGCTGTTAGAAGCGTCGAAGTTTTGGGGACTTGGGACTGACTAATTTTATCTCAAACAGGAAAGAGAAGATGAACTCACTTTCATTGACTTAGACAAGTAGAGAAAACTTTTACCTTGTTGTCCGGCACATCTGCGGCGTAATCCATAATCTGCTACACTTTTGAGGCTCCTTCTGATATTCTAGATGAACAATTTCCCTTCCAAGATCTTTCAATTGATCATGCATCATTAGCTTGCCATCTTTGTCAATTTTAATTAGGGACATAAGATACAAAACTTCAATCCCCTTCCTTGGAAAGAATCCACAGCTTCCCACATATAGGTCGGACTTTGTGTAGATGATTCAATAAAAAAACATGCTATATCCAAAAATATTTGTTGCTCCTCATAATCTAAGGCATTGTAACTTATTATCAATGTCTCTTGCTCCTCATAATCTAAGGCATTGTAACTTATTATCAATGTCTCTTGCACTTTTTTATTAGGCATTTTCTTTAATTTCATCGATGTATCTTTCCATACTTCTTTTTCCTTTCCACATAAAAACGAACCCCCAAAACACCCATAGTAGATACGACATCACGAGAGATAACCTTATAATCACTCGGAGGAGAATCCTTTCGAAATGCATGTCTACTAAATAAAGTCAATGATTCATCCAAAGGCAACTCATTGAGTTGATACATATGGCCCGCCCTAGCCTTGTCAAGAATACTCTTGTTTCTAGTTGTTATAATGACTATACTCCCTACTTCAAACCAACTGCCATGTTTGGCCAAAGCATTCAAGTGAGTATCGACATCCATATCATCTAGAAGGATGAGGACTTTCATTTGTGTAAATCGAGATTTGATAACACTAATTCCCTCATCAACATTCGAAACATCATATGGAAATCCTAATATGTCAAAAATGAGTTGCTTTTGTACGAATTCAATACCCTTCCGTTGAGATGTTTCTCGAATGTTTGCCACAAAGCTACAATGCTGAAAATGACTAGAGAGTTCATTGTACAATACCTTTGCAAGAGTTGTCTTACCGATGCTACCCATCCCATAAATTCCAATAATCCTTACATCATTGCATTCACCATCTATCGAGCTCATCATTTGTTTCACATGATCATCAATTCCCACCAACTGATCTGGAACATTTAGGTGAAAAAGTCTTTTTAATTCACCCATGACTTTCATGACAATAATTTTGGCTAATGCTCCTTCATGCCTGTCAAAAAAACAATGAATTTCAATATACAATGGCAACATCTATATTCTATTTTAGGTAATATCTAGTCATGAAGACTAAACAATGTTCTAGTGGTGAATAATGTACCCATTATCAATCTTCTCTGATTCCCATCCTTTCAAGGCACTAACTTCTTTAAGCGCTTCTTCCCATTCCTTCACATCCATTTCATCCATATTCTTTTTATGTGTATTGATAGCATCTCTTAGTGTCCCTATAGAATGTCGCACCTATGAGGGTTTCACTTTATAAAATACGGGCAACACTATTTGCCCTTTACTTCTCTTGCACTTCACCATCTCAGCTAGCTCGCAAAGGCACCATTTGCTTGAAGTGTAATTCTCCGAAATAATCGGAATCGAGATTTTAGACTTCGCAATACTACAAATAGGCTTTAGACCAATCTCCTCACCAACACGGAGTTCATTGTTGTCTCTAAACACGTGAATTCCTGCATCGACGAGACTAGTATAGAGATAATCAGTGAAGCCTTTGCGAATGTCTTTCTCTCTAAAGCTCAAGAACACTTCGTAGGCATTCCCTTTTGGCTGCCCATCTCCCACTTCATGACCTCCTCCATGCGTTGGCGTCGATAGAGAAGACCCCCCGGAATTCGGATCTTCTAAGTAAGTGGATTTTTTTCTTTTACAGTTTGATTGGCAATTTAAGTTGAGAGGGAAATGAGGGGAAAAGAGAAGAAAGGAGTTGGAGAAAAACGAAGACGAGGGAGAGACCAGTTCATGTTTCTTGATTGGATGTACATCATGTAGTGCTCGGCCAAAAAAGATCCTTATTCTGCTTTAAATTAGGACTTGATCGAGCAGAGCCTTGAAAGAAAGTCGGATTTCACAGTCCAGAGCTGCGAATTACACTAATGTCTCTTAGAACTCAGTTAATTCAAACAGCAAAATAAAAGAACTCTCACTCCTCTGGCTTAATCAGAAGAAAATGGAGCAATAAAAGCAGCAAACAGAGCAGAGCAAGGAGTCAGTTAACTACCTAAGGAGTGCTCGAACAACACAACCCTGTGATGCGCACCGATCTTCAGCCTTCGACGTTGGATTTCCAATCCACGACATTCTCTAATAAGCGTGCTTTGATTGACGGTCTGAGTTCTTGCCATCCAATGGTCTAGGACTTTTCATGCTAATCGAACCGCTATGAGGCGTGCCACGGAAAGAGCAATCATTGCACGCGTAATTTCGGCAGCAAGGCGAAAAGAGCGGTTGATTGAGATTGGACTGATATTTGATGCTACTTAGAAAAAAAAAAGGTCAATAATTAGATAAGTGTGAAGCTCTAATATCAATATTTTTAAGCAAAAATTACAAAATTTGTCTCCCTATTCGCTTTTTAAAAATTTTGCCGACTATCCCAGTCTCAATGCTTAGACAATTCTCTTTTCTTAATCTTTGCGTTCACATGCATGTATGAATCGAAACTGACAGGTAGGATAGTACATCGAGTTGGGTCCGTTTGCATGCTGCAAGGATCCAGTTCAGCTCTCCTCGCAATTCTTGAACAATGCCGAGTTCTTGGCATCCAATGGTCCGAGACTCTTCAACTAATTGAACTTATGTGACTCTTCTGCGGAGCAGCTTTCTTGGCTAACCGATGCGTACGTACACTCACGAAAGTCCTTGCCAACTTTCTTTAGAAAATGCCGCTTGATCTCAGTCATCGAAGGGTTGGAAGAAAAAAAAAGGAGTTTTCATAAAAAAGAGTGAATCGAAAATGAAATCATTTCTTCTGGACTTATCTTGTGTCCATTTCTGTTTTGAGAAATGACCAATTGAACGCGGCTAAGTCTGTTCAAAATATAGGGTAGTGAAGCTTTTGCTGTAATTATCGGGATGTGCAGTCCCATAAGAACCAACAAAGAGTTCAAGCATGCCTAGCTACGTGTGCAAATAATGTTGATTCCCTTCTCTTTTTCCACGTGGACGGAACTTCCTTCTCTCTCACGGAAGACATCTAAAGGCAGTGTTCAGAGGAGCCTCAGAATCTCTTTGCACAGTCAAAAGCACGATCTTCATTCAGCAAGGCGTCCGCTTTGTATTGTCTGGCTCTTAGCTTTATGAATTTCTCTATTTTTCTTTCATTCTTTTCTATTAATTGTACGAGAAAATATTCGGTGGTATGCGCACGCCACGTCATCCACTGATGTGATGTACATTTACCAGTAAGTGTTGACACGCATCCTGTGTGGGACCCACTGGAAATTAGAAGGTTAGTTCTCAGCCGGCTCGGCTCGGCTCGGCTGGGCTTAGTTGGCAGAGAAGCATGGGTAATAAATGCACACCTCCCGCTCAAAAAATTTCTCTCTCCTTGCTTGAAATTTTTGGGGTTTTGTTTTTCTTTCTCTTTTGTGGAAGAACGACCCAGACCGAGGATGACACGCTTCCTCTGTTTCTCTCCGCGCCCGTGCCTCCCCAAAGCCTCGCCGGCTAGTCATCTGCCTCTGGCACGTCGCCTTCTCCAAGAGCCCCACCGGTCACAACTGGGTCTCGAGCCGCCTTTGCCTTCGCTCCGCCTCCGACTGTTTCCATCGCGGAGATCAAGTACAAGGTTTGTGGTCGCCTCGCTTTTTCTTCTCAAACAAAGGAAAGAGAAGCAAATGTTTCCATCGCGGAGATCGAGTACAAGGTTTGTGATCGTTTCGCTTTCTCTTCTTAGACAAAGGAAAGAGAAGCAAATCCTCCCTTGCAAATACGAACCACCATTTCTTTCTCTTGGACGAAGGTTTGAAATTTTGAATCCCAAATTTTCTCTTTCGGCGCTCATTGCTACTCCGCCCTTCCCCCGCCGTCGCCAACGATGCACATTGAGGCCTTAATAAATGTTTTTCGTCGACGGACCGAGGCAGGAGGGATGTCCGTTTCTTCTTGAGCCGGAGGGACGAAGGCAGAGATCTGGCCATGGTGGGGCGGCGGAAGTGGAGCCTGAGGCACATGTCCAAGCTGCGGAGCCGGTAAAAAACCCCACGCTAACATCCTCTGAGAAACTCGACCGTTGGCCTTCAAAACCCAGATCTCCATGCCCAAGAAGCAGGAAAGATGCCGACAGCGAGAACCCGAGAACCCGTTTCGAGCCCCACCTCGCGCGTCGACGACGACCCAGCCGAGTCCAAGAAGATCTCCCTCTACGAGAAGCGCAGAGAGGAGCGGATCAAAGAGAACCTCGAGAGGCGGAAGCTCAGCATAGTCGACCTCTCTCAAAAGCTCTGGCCCTCCTCCTCCTTCCCTTCCAAGCGGGCCCCATGTCGCAAATCGTCTGAAAAGTGCGCTCCGATTCAGCCGCCGGGTCTCCTTCGACGGTCTTCCAAGTGGGTCGTCTCAATGCTGAGCAAGAGTCGTGAGTTTCTGTTCCGTCTGATGGTTTGTTGGGTCGCTAAGGAAAATGCAGAAATCTCATGGAAATTTTGTGGCTTAAGTAAAGACACTTGTTTGTTAAAAATGTCTCCTTTATAGTCTACAAATTTTGATTTTTCTCTGGTTGAGATGCTTTTTATTCCCCAATGGCTGATGTTAGATTGTTTGTTTGGTAGCTGAGAAAATAAGTTATAGAATGGAGAAACGTTTTGCTTAGAAGTTTAGAGGAACACGACAATGGCTCGGATGCATGCGAATGTATCTCGGGAAGCTGGTTCAATAGAACTACTTTACTTACGAGGTCTTTCCTGCTTTTTTTTTTATTCAAGATGAAAACTTCAGAGAAACGAGATATTGCGATTATTTTTCCCCTAACGTGGTTTGATAAGATGATGAATTTGACGACTGTAGCCCTGCAAATATAATCCTCTTTTTTCCCTTTTTCTTTGGACGTTATTCTAGTAATGGATCTTCTTCTATCTTGTTGCACCAAATACCAAATCCTAGTATTTTGATTCTAGTATAAGTGCAAACATCGTTGATTTTCTCATTTTTGTATGCGTATTCTTGTGTCTGTCATATTTTGGAGCTAGGTTGCAGAGCTGTGCAGAGATTCAGTCGGCCAAGAAGGACAGTTGTTTGGAAGATGAGGGGATGGTTCTGGAAAAGGGCTCAAAGCCAGAGATTTATACAGGGAAGCATGAGAAGCTGTTGAGTAACCAACGGTTCAGAGAGTTCAGAATAGCGGAAATCGTCGATGTCCTATCAAGGGCTGCTTCTTTTAATGCCATGAATCCATATTTCGTACTTCTCATGCAACCCATCCTATCTTCGGTCTCCATATGTAATGGTACGGAATGAATCGGATACTCATTACGATTGTTAGAATTTATGTAGGACCATAATTTGTTTGATGCGCCTGATTATGTTCTGATTAGCTTGGGGTGGTGATACATATACACGCACTTTTATCACCACAAGGACCTAGAGCTCAACATAGCATGTACTTCTGGACCAGCTAGATAAGGAAGCCAAGTGGTAAGTATAGGATTTATTTAACTCTGGTTGCTAAGGGAAGCAAATGCCCAAAGGGTACCTCTTGAATTCCTTAAGGCATTGGTGTAGCCTTAAAAGGGACATAACTAATCATTGATGCACCTTGAAATGGTCATTGACTGATGATAATTTTTTTGTCTAGTTTTAGGTCTTTTACTTATCCTTTTGTTCAATGTTATTCTCCAGCCTTTCAATTATAGTGGTTACATTTGATTTGTATGGTAAAGCCATTTCTCTTAAAATCATGAATGGTCCTATCAGAAACACAAAATGAATGAGTTAGAGGATTTGTTTTGCAAAAACTCGAAAGATCAAATGAACAAATGAGACCAATTAGAGGACCAAACATGTGAGGGAAATTTAGATTCCTCTTCCCCTCAAATGACATGTTTTGTCCCCTCCAAATTCATTTGCAGAATATGCCAATTGCGTTCTTCATGAGGCATGTCTCTGAGACTAGTGGAATAGGTTATATGAAGTTGTGCATCTCTAGCGGGAGGGTCCGGACTGTCCAATACCAAAGCGGTTGGAGAGCATTTGTGGTGGACAATGAATTGCAAAAGGGTGACGCTTGTATCTTTGAATTGATGCCTACTGGTAATGCTCAGTTTAAGGTCGTCACCTTCAGAGCTGATCAATGCTCCAATTGCTGTTGCTCACCTAGTAAGTCGTAAGAACTTCATCTGTCCATTCTTGTGGTTCATGCTACTTGACTTTGTTTAGTTCATATGTTGGAAACCTTAGAAAATATGTAAATGTCGACATGTAAATTCACATATGGCTTTTTCATATATCTGTTAGACTTTAAATGATATTTCAAGTTTTCGTGAGATAAAAAACATGCAACTTTTTACTTCAAATATGTCGAAACAGATACATACATTTTCTGCTAATCATCTCGATGAAAAAAGAAGTACGGTTTGCCCCTTTGCAAACAAAATATGTTTTGAAGGATTTTGTTCTATCAACAGTATCAATTCAAGTGACATAAATAGTGGCAACCATATTTGTTTTGATCAACATCTTTTGCCCCAGGAATGGTTATTATGGTTGTAGAGAAGAATCGTAGTCATCATTTTACTCATGGGAAATATTAGCTTAAAAGTTATTGTCGGCCACGTTGGTTCAATGTTAATTCTATCATTTAAATTACGATCTAAATTTTTGAATGCCTTTTCTGAGATCATCTCTGAACCCTTGCATTAACTTGTGACTTGACAGAGCACAAGTTAATGTATTCTTTGTCATATTTATCATCCATGGCTGGATTTTTCAATTCTTTCAAACCAATACAAACTATGGTTGATTAGATGATATATTAACTCTTATTGATTCATGATCTTGTCATGTTAGGTAAGACGGGAGACATTGTCGAGCCAATCGTGAATCAAATGGAAGGACCCAATCAAGAATCTGGCTAAAAAACTCAAAGGAGCTCAATGGTCCCGGCGGTCCCGGCCATGCAGAGCTCTGGTGGAGGCTCAGGTTAGAAGGGGGCAGAGGAACACATAGGAAGACCTAGAGAGATGGAGAAGGTGGAGGAGAAAGACAGTGAATTTGTTGTATGCCTCAACATGTCTTTACCGGAGATACATGTACTTTTGCTTTAGATTAGAAAAATTATAATCATAGGATGGAGACAATTGAGCTTGCTTCGAGTTAGTGAGATGAGATAGAGGCACAAGATTTGTACATGACAACTATTATGCCGAGGCACTGCTATTAACGAATGAGAGTGGTGCAATTTGACATAGCTCGAGAAATAATCTTCTGAAGAATGTGTGCAATGTTATCATTAGCAATCATTCAGCTTTTACTCTGGAGATGATGGAAGTGTGGATTATCAGGTAAATCATATCTATCAATGGTTGCTACCTAAAGGAAGTTCTGTAAAGGTGTCTTCACCTTATAGGTATGTCATATGACTCTGTAGTTCTATTTTCTTTAGGCACCCAGAGCATACATCTTTTAGCCAACTGGTACATACCCTATTAAGTATGATGAGATGGTAGAGTTTCTTCCAGGATATCTTGCTCAGGACAGCTCATGACTAATGACAATTTATGATTGTAGCTAACTATGATGTCTAGGTTCCTCGACAATTAATTAGTGACCACCGGTGGATGAAATACATCAAGGAAACAATTCATGAATATGTCAGGTGGTTTGTTGTGCCCCCTTCAGCAGTTTGGCCCAAACTGCTCGGGTTTTTGCTAGAAGGACAATCTTGATACTTGCTCAGGTATCTAACGATTCAGTTGCTTTTTGTTTTCTTTACACCATTCTTAGACGAAGTCAGTAGCTTGCTCCCTAGTTTCGATATCCAAAGGGCAGACAGGTTCAAAGGATTCTGAGAGTAAAGGCTTTCCTGCTCTTTTGTTGCTGCATGTTGTGAACTCTCAACAAACTTCAGATCAAGAATTTTGGAAATGCTCCAAGGATTTCCTCTTCTCCTTCTTCTTCCAATCTTACTAGTTATCTTTCTACATAAGTTACAACTGTCTGTTCAACATGCTATCTTCATCCAGTTTACAGTGGCTTACAAAAGAGCCGATTCATGTTGCAGGACCTAGCAGTGCTTGACAGACTCAGGTGGAAGAATGTACTGGTTGGTAATCCACTAGTTTAAATTTCTATTTTCCAATTATGTTGAGGTGGGCATGATTTTTACTATCTATCCTATTTAAGATTCGATCCGCCGTCAGGTCTTTCTCCTAGTTTCTTGAATTATTTTTCTCGACATAATGTTCCCATAAATCATACTTATTTGCTAGTTATTAACATGTGATAAATTGATTATTAAGATGCGTTTGAAGCCAATTATAGGAAAAAAAAATTGTTTGTATCCATGACACTTGTTAAGAAGTCCAATAAAAATTCGGTCAACTTTCGAAATACTATTTATTATTATTACTATTATCGGCCTCCTCCAGTTGGTAAATCTATAAGAAACATGATTTTTTAAAGACTTGAGGGGAAAAAAATAGGTAGGGAATCGGTCCTGGGGTAAAAGACTGGGCTGAATTTCCACACCGACGCGGACCATGAAGCCGAAACGGCAAACAAGGCCGTCGTTTTTGCCTTATCATGACTTCAAACATACACGGACAAGTTCTGAAAATTTAGGATTGGATTAATTGCGAGCATGCCTATTCTCTAAGACTAACGTAAGGCATGAAGTGGCTTATAAGAATATTAGGAATCGTAGTAGATGATGTCCCAGATGCTGTCAACTTCCAAATCTGCCCATGTAGAGAAAGATTAGGAAAATAGGCATGCCAAGCAGTAGGAAATTTCGAGATAATTCACACCATCTCTCAAGAATGATCATTTAAGTAGCACTCAGCCTTGTGATAGTGTGAATACTGAAGAAAATGGTCGCCAATACACGAATTGAATTGGTTTGTTAATGGTTTGTAAGTTGCACAAGTAGTTGCATAGACAAATACCATAAAAAAACCTCAAACTACACCTACTGAGACATTAATACCCCAAACTTTTTTTTTGTCATGAAACCAAAACCCTAAACTTGCCCACTGTGATTACAATTGCCCCAAACTTTATTTTTGTCACATGAAAAAGCTCAAACTTATGCTTTTTTCGAGAGGGGAAAGTGTTTTGCTGGAGGATGGTCTCTCCTAAAGGCATGTTTGCTAAATAGTTGAAGAGAATGATCAAAATCCATGACAATTAGTTCATGCCGAAAATCAACATCTTTAAGAAGTTCCTTATCTCTTGTGGTAATAATAACCTTCCTTCCTCTGCCAAACCGGCATTTACCCAAGCTTGAGATACAAAGTTACAGTACAACTTTATATATGTTTCTCACAACTATAGATGTAAATAACAATCTACACATGCAGAATTCAACCACTCTATTAGACGTAGAGTCAAGTATAGAAGCTTGAGTAGAATCCAGAATAAAAAAGAAGTCGCTTCTCGCTCTTGGGAACAATTTTGAGAATCAATTTTTTTCTCTTTTTTTCTTTCCTTTCTTCTTCTTCTTCTTCCTTTTCCTCCTCCCACCCCATCACCACCCCATCGCCGCCCCTGGGCTACCACCGGCGAGCGGTCGAGCGAGGTCATACGAGCTTGAGGTACAAGTAGACGTTGGAACCAGTATACTCCTCGAGTACAAAATTGAAGATCGGCCACTTGAAGGATTAACCTTAGAAGATTTGAAGAGTCGAACATTGAAAAATACTGTGGAAATGTTGAGAAGCTTGAGGAATGTCATGGGAAGAGAAGAGGACAAAGTTGCTGCTTTGAGGAGGAAAGAAAATGATGAGGAAAAAGAATTTCGGGAAATGCTTCTGGAAATGAGAAGGAGAGCTTGCAAACTACTGAAGTTGCCACAACTAGCAAAAGAAATTGCAACTTGGATAAAAGAAATGTAGAAGCCCAACCTGCAAATCTTGGTTCTAGTGGGGCAATTAGACAGTTCTCTGGGGTATTGTGTCTAGAGGTTCAACAAGCACCCAAGCATGAGGAGGAGGAGACATAGTGTGAAAGCTACCCAGCTCTTCCGAATAGTGCAAAAGATGATGGTATATCTGATAATGGTACACAAACTACCAAAGCTGCTACAACAAACAAAGGAAATTGCAACTTTGATAAAACAAAGATAGAAGCCTGATCCATAAAGGAAAAATTCATGTAAGAGATTCAAATTCTAGTGACGATCACCTTGAACCAACTTGAGTTTTTTTCGCAAGATCTGCAAAAAAAATGATAATAAAAATCAAGGCCAGGAGTATCAAATTATATTCGACTTTTCTATACTTATTTTCTCATTTTGCTATATCACATATAGAGAAAACATCAAACCTTCATAAATGTCCCATCACAAAAGAAAAAAAAAGGAGCATACCATTTCATATATGTCAATTGCTTTAAAATATGACCTCAAGTAAAACAAAAGACCTAAGACTAAAGTTTTATGGTAAGGAAACCTAAAGAAACCTCCCAAGCAAATATGCGAGCAAAAACTCTAAAAAAATAGACATGAAGATTTCCAGCCAGCCAATGTGTATCATTGAATTGGCAGCAGAGATAATGAGAAGAAATTCAAGATTGAATATGGCAAACACAACATCTGAATGCGAACAATCACAGATTGTCTCATCCTCAGTGGCTGTCTGAGTTTATTCACAACCATTCCCAATCCACAGACATTAAAAACAAGTAGTATCGCTCCACTTTCAGTGTCTTCCCACTTCTACTATTCAAGAACACCTTGTCTTGTCTAATTCTTTTGAATCCAAGGATGAAAAATAACAAGAGAGATAGCTTTAAGGTTCTTATTCACCAGATTACAGATATATGCCAACATAAGAATAGAAATAGCAAAACAACTAGTCATGTGGGAAAAGTGGTGCTAAATATCTCATAAGATTCTCCGCTATGAATGATGCACAGGAACTGCTCTTTTGGCTAACAGAAGGTAATCATTATAGAAAAAGATAAAAAGAAGACATGTAACATGTGATGTTGATTATAAGATGGTTTGCCACATAATGCCATCAATTCCCTGTACACTGCTCATGCATGAGATAGATACAGAATGCATTTTTTCAGCAACCTGTATCTTTCTGTTATTTTGGAGGAAGGAAATACATGGAGAACTTCTCAATGAAGAGAGTCATGCTCTCTCCCTAGATGGCTCTATACTTTGCAGTAATGTAAAGATACGATACACATAAGAAGTCTTAGATCTTGTTGATACCGTCATTAATTTTTACACAGTTTGATACACCAACGATTCACTTAATTCTACATTTTTCAAAAGGCAGTGCATGGATTTGTGCATCTCCGCTAAATTCTTAATCAAAGAAGCATTTGGTCATAGGAAAGAGAACTAGTATTGAAGAAAAGTATCATAATAAAAAAGAGAGACTAGTAAGGGAAGAGAGTAGCATATATAATCTTACCCTTGTATAGCTCAAGATATGATTTGAAGCGCTGCCGCAATGAAGAGGTATAATGCCGTCCTTGACGCAGACTTTTATCGACTGTCTTTTGCCTTTTATGTCTTACTCTTCCAGAAAGGTCTTCATGCTCCTTCACATCATAGGGCATTTTAAGTACACCCATGAGTTTCTTCCTAAATACAGTACCACTGCTACTTCCAAGATCATCAGCAAAGTGCTTGCTATCAATGGTAAACCTTTTTTTTTTTTGGGTGGGGAGCAGAAAAATTCAGCAAATATCATTATTGAGATTTAGGAGCCTATGAAACTAATCACATAATAACAGGGAAAGAGTTGGTACATACCGGATCTTTAGATAATTTCATAGTTACAAATTCTTCATATTTAGAAATATCCTCCCCAGCAAGCATTTCCACTTCACATGAACTTTCCTCATCTTCCTCATATCTAATTTGTTTACCATTATCATATGTCAATTCAATAATACTACCATCCTCTTTTACACAATGCGGAAAAGCTAGGTAGCTTTCATCCCAAGTTTCCTTCTCATGCTGGGATGCTTGTCAAGCCTCTGGATGCAATACTTTAAAAGACCATCTAGTGGCCCAAGTAGAACCAAGATTTGCAGGTTGGGCATCTATAGTTCTTTTATCCAAGTTGCAATTTCTTTTACTTGTTGCAGCAGCTTTGGTATTTTGTTTACCATTATCACATTCAAATTCAAGAATGTTACCGTCATTTTCTGCAACATTCAGAAAGGCTAGGTAGCTTTTATCGCATGTCTCCTCATGCTCAGGTGCTGGTTGAAACTCTGGACGCAATACTCTAGGGGACTGTCTAATGGCCTGATTAGAACCAAGATTTGTGGATCGGGCTTCTATCTTTTTATTCTTTTTCTTTTTTTATCAAAGTTGCAATTTCCTTTGTTTGTTGTAGCAGCTTTGGTAGTTTGTGTACTATCATCTTTTGCACTATTCAAAAGAGCTGGGTAGCTTTCACTTTACGTCTCCTCTTGCTCATGCTCGGGTGCTTGTTGAACCTCTGGACACAATACCCCAGGAAATTGTCTAATTGCCCCACTAGAACCAAGATTTGTGGGTTGGGCTTCTACATTTCTTTTATCCAAGTTGCAATTTCCTTTGCTAGTTGCGGCAGCTTCAGTAGTTTGCAGGCTCTCTTTCTCATTTCCAGAAGCATTTCCCGGAATTCTTCTTTACTCATAATTTTCTTTCCTCCTCAGAGCGGCAACTTTGTCATCTTCTCTTCCCATGACATTCCTCAAGCTTCTCAACATTTCCACAATATTTTTCAATGTTCAACTCTTCAAATCTTCTAAGGTTAATCCTTCAAGTGGCCGGTCTTCAATTTCGTACTTGAGGACTATACTGGTTCTAACGTCTACTTGTACCTCAAGCTCATATGACTTCCTGGTTACTCTTAGATTTTCTAAGAAAATCTTATACTGTGGATCCACTAAATCATCACTACCACTGTTGCTGCCGCATCTATAAGCTTCCGAAGGCACAGAACCATAATTGTCATGATAACTTTCTAAGAAATTCAAGTCTCCATCGTCTTTGAAGGAGTCAACCCTATCGGTTCTTTGTGGAGCAGTCTCAGGAGCACCATCCCATAAAGAAGTATGCATTTCGATAGGGTCCTGTAAGCACCTTCTCTTCAATGGCCTTTCCAATTGCTTTTCTCTATCAATATCGACCTCCATGCACGTCACACCCATTTCAACCATCAACCAATAGCTCCAAAATTTTTCGCTTTACCAATAAACGAAGAATCTCCTTCATTGAGGCACTCCCTCCCGTATATCCCACTAACAGACCCTGCTTGCAAGATGCCAATAAAGGTAAGAGAACTACATAATAATGCACCATGGACGTGCTTATATGTCACATTAAGACCAAAACAAGACCAGATTCTAGATAATTAGGGATACGAATGGCCAAAAAAAAAATCAGAACTTTGTTGGAACGAAAACACTAAAACTACAGCATCACAGATATTCCAACAATGTGGCACAAGAAATTTCTTCCATGTAATCATTCCCACTCAGCCCAAAATCAAAACTTGCGTAAAGCATCAACTGAAGTCCGGATAAAAGGTTAAAAAAAAAGGACACGCTGTTGAGAAAACTCTTAGTTTTGATATTAACAAATCATTTTATGCAAGAAATCATACATTTCTTAAGGAGGAAAAGCCACAAACTGGCATATGCTTTTGAGTTTGCTTGTGGCAGAAGGAAAGCAAAAGATGTCTCTGAGTCTGCTCGTACTAGACGAAAAGCATGAAGAGACATAGTTTCTAAGTCTGACCGTATCAGATGGAAGGCACGAAGAGACGCGGTTTCTGAGTTTATGAGTACCGAACGGAGAATTCAAGCATATTCAGAACATTGGTCTAATAGATTCAGAATAAAACTACAGAACCAGATCACCAATGATCATGAATTTCACCTACATTATTTATATTGATTTTGTTGTATCGAATTGATTGGCATGATTAATAAATGGATAATTTCCAAAGACGAATGGAATACTTGTGGAAGCCCAGATTCTGATTGTATGGGCGAACAGAATCCAATGGGATCTAATACCTTCAAAAGGTCAGAAAGACTTTTCTTATAAAATCTGTTCAGGAAAGGGAAAACTAATCTCTCAAGAAAAAAGCCAACAGCTGAGTGTGACTTGGAGAATATATAAGTAGAGGATGAGACCTAGAAGACTAAATAGGATTAACATATTCCAAAGCTCGATTATGTTCTTCATTAACTGTATGAAAAATTGCGAAATTGAGTGATCCTAATGCATTACCAAGAAGAGTGACTTTGTGAGACTTATTATTACCAAGTGTTAACATTCAAGAGTGTGTAATCACCTTTGATCACATAGTGAAATCCAGCCTATTGGCTGATCGCCTGGAGAGTAGATGTAGGCTTATCTAAAGCCGAACCACTATAACTGTGTTTGCAATCTTCTTTACTTTCTTTATTTAATTTCTGTTTGTAGATAGCAAAAGATTGATATTGCTTGTGCATAAAGTTCCTCTACACCTGTTCACCCCCTCTAGGTGTTAATACTAGTTATATCATTTGGTATTAGAGCCCTGTGCTCAGAGTTTTGAAATGTTTATTACTTCAGAGTTAAAGATTCTTTATGGCTAGTATTCTTGCACCGGGTCTGATTGAGGGACAAAGGAATACTCAACCACCATACTTTGATGGTAAAGAATATGATATATGGAAGAACAAAATGAAGGCCTTTCTCAGATCAAATGATCCGCTGGAATGGGACGTAGTTGAAAGAGGAGTTGATTCCAACCCCGAAGCTAGAAAAACCACAAAGAAAGATGACGAGAAAGCAACAGAAACATCAGCTACCATCTCACCAGAAGAATTGACAAAGAGACAAACGTTAGACGCTAAGGCTATTTACTCCCTTTACTATGCTTTATCTCCTAATGAATATAATCGAATATCTTCTTGTGAAATAGCGAAGGAAGTATGGGATAGGCTGCACGTTACTTACGAAGGGACTTATTGTGTTAAAGAGACCAAAGTAAATATTTTACTTGGTCAATATGAATCCTTCAAAATGAAATAGGGGGGGTCCATAGGAGATATGTTCAGTCGATTTACAGAAATTGTAAATGGACTTGCATATCAAGGACAACCTGTTCCAGGACCAATAAAAGTCAACAAACTTTTAAGAGGATTATCAAGGACATGTCTTGGCCAATTTTCATTCCATGTGTCATGTACAATTAGAAGTGTCGCAACCATAGCATCCTCCCTTAATTTAGATAAGGTAGAAAAGAAAGAGAAAAAAAGGTATTATGACAAGCACCTTCCGACCCAATTTGTATAAAGTTGTTTGGCATTTTTGAGAAGCTTCACGCTTCACACTCCCTTCAACATATTTTTTAACTTTTGCTATTCTTCCATATAATATGCACATGCGGGGGGTTTCCTTGTTTTTTCTTTTCACCCTTTACAATTGCATTATTGTCATTCTCAGGTTCACATTGAACTACTCTGCCTCATAAGGTCGACAAATCAAGCTACTATGCATAGAAATTACTTGGCAGATCATATGCATATGCCCTTGATGGCATATTATTTTCTTGGTGGTTTAGGCATGTTGGGTGGACAGTCACAATTCATGCACCATGAAAGCTATATCAATTTTTGCTTGTAGGCTACGAAAATGATTTAGCATGAAATTTCTAAATGTTGAAGGAAAAGAAAACCAGGCCTAAACAATGAAGAAAGCCTAGCACAAAATCGTACCTAAGATTCAAATAGGGAGGGTAAAATCTCAGTCAAAGGTCAGTTCACCAAATTTTTTGATCCTTAAACAAGTGAATCACACCGTCTAGTTCAGATTGAGTACTTTCAATTCACAAATCGAGCATAACATCTATCATAGCATTCTGTTAGTCTCTTCAGTGGAGTGACGGCAGATGTGAACTTTTGAGAGTAAGCAATGACACCCATGTTGGCCTTGGCCTTCCTTTTCATCTACTCTCTCACTCTCACTCTCACACTCTCTCCCTCTCTCTCCCCTTCTCCCCAAGATTTGCTAAGTTGATGTCGTTGTAGAATCTCGGCTGTCGTCCACCCACTTGCCGACGGGACATCGCTCGAAGAAGCCCTTCGGTTCCGTACAAGATTTTTCATTAATAATGGGCCACCATATGCGAGTGGGAGATGATGGATTCTTCATTAATAATGGACCGCCCATGTTGGGCTATAAAAGGAGTAGTAAGTTATAACTCTTGATTACAACTCTCCCATCCCCATAAGTGAATTCCCACTTTATCAACATATATTGTTCATGGCTTCTTCATACATCATACTGATCTTTCTCCTTTAAGGGTTGTCACGACCTAAAAATTTCTAAATATAGATTTAAGGGTATTGTTAATTTCAGGCTGATAGCCTTTAATTAACTCGGTTTCTCCCAAGCCTATACCCCGCGTGATGTTGGGATATTCATAAAAATTTCAAATAAGAAGTCACTACTAGTCTATTGAGGTCGACAAGGAACCAAGCGAGACATGGGAGCGTGTCTCGCTTTTTACGCAACCAAATGGTCTAAGATCGGGGACTTGATTACATTAGTCATGTGACTAACGCTCTTTCGATACCTAACTTGATCGTGCATTAGTGAGATCTTGGCAATGTACTCGATGAAACTAAGATTTATCTTAACCGTTCTATAGTAAGGAAATAACATCCAAAAATCATAACAAAAATGCACAATAATGTAACATAAACTAAAAACCTATTGTAGAGCCCTAAAGGCTTATTTAATTTTGGTCTTTTTTGGTTTTCTAATTTTTTGGAATTTTTCTGAATTTTCTGAATTTTTATGAAATTTTTATATTTTTTTAATTTCCCGAAATTAAAGAAAACAGGTTTTCAAATTTTTTGATATTTTGTGACTTTTCTGAATATAAAAAAAGAAGAAGAACATTTATTACTTTTTTTTTGGGAATTTTCCAAAATTTCTATTTTTTTTGGGAATTTTTGAATATTCGGATTTTTTTCTTAATAATTTTTTTTATTAAAAAAAATGATTCGAACCGGATCGGGAGACCCAGCCCTACTAAACCGACCCGGCCCCTATCGGGCCGGGCTGGACTAGCGACCGGGCTGGCCGAACGGCCCGGACGAATTTTTTTCAAAAAATGGCCCATTAATAAAAGAAATTAAAACAGCCCATTTCACCTTTTCACAAAAACTCGGCCTAATTTCCAACCTAAGCCCACTCGAAGAATGCTCAGCCCAGCCCCTGTTTGAACTTTCGGCCCTTTTTTTTCTATTTTTTTTATTTCGATTTTCTTTGTTTTTCCTATATTTTTTTTTACTTTTGTCTTTTTCCTTATTCTGTCTTCTTCTACTGCAGATTTCTTCATCCCCATGCACGCCTTCAACCTCCCGACGCCCTCTTCGCCTGCAACTTCACCGAAGCCTCGCCAGGACTGCCTCCATCGACGCCACACCTTCGGCCGCCGACCGCCGGCCCACGCCCGCACAGAACCAATTCCGACCTCCGGTCGCTTCCATCGACCGGCGCCCATCTTCTCCGGCGCACCTTTCCGGCAACCACAAAACGCAGAAAAGAAAGAAAAAGATTCTAGACCGAAAATAACCTACCAACGACGACCGATTTTTTAAATAAATCGCATGAAAGCACGGCGAAAACACCACAGTCAGATGTGCTTCAACAGATATAGACGTAAACATGAATCGATCAAGCTTAAACACAGATTACTCTCTCGGCCTTCTGTCAGGCATTTTAGCAAACAGTTGGCGTGCATGAGTTAAACAAAGGGGTTCTCGACTCGGGTGGAGCTAAAACACGGGTCTATACTCCTAAAGAAGCATACCAGAGCATACCAAAAAATGAATGGAGGGCCAACAGGGGCTGTGGCTCGTGTGAACTGGACGGCGCGAGCTCCAGCCCACCACCTCGCAAAAACAGAACAAAAATGCCCCTGGAAAAAGCTTACCTGGCTCAGGCGAAGCGTCACGGCGGACGACGGCTGACGGTGGGTACTCCGACGGCATCCGACCACGTTTCCGAACTTTCTCTCCTTCACTGGACCGCTTTCTCTGGGTCTCCTCCTCTCTGTATTTTTCTGGCCAGCCCGATTCTCCTTTCTGCCCATCCCTCAGCTTTCTCTTTGCCTTACCTTTGGTTTCTACGTTTTCTGCCTCTGCTGCCAAAAAACCAGAACCGGGTCCTCAAAAACCTGCGGCTTCCTTCTCCTTTTTCTCCGTTCCCCCCTCCCCCCCCCCTTCCGATTCTCTCTTCTCTTCAGCCCTCAACAACAGCTTCCATATTTCGATTTTCCTCCTCCAGAACCCAGAAAATGGGAAGAAGAAGATCCCCTCTCTCCCTCCTCTCTCTCGGATTTTCTTCTTTAGTGTTCCCCTCCTTTTTTCTCTGCAGATCTGCCTTCCTCGCGACTCTCACCTCCCAGCTCAGATCTGGATTTTTTTCTCCGTGGCTTTCACTCTCGCTCTCCCTTCGAAGAAAAAGAAAACCGCTGCAGACCCCCGAGCTCTCTCTTCTCTCTCACGCATTTCTCTTCCTCAAGCTTTCTCTCGGATCCACTCTCTCGAACAGCTCTCGGCCGAAAAGAAGAACCAACCAGCCTTCTCTCTTCTGGTTTTTTTCTTTCTTTTCTACCCTCTGTGCGTTCTGCTGTGTTTTAGTGCCTGCTTCTCCTCAGATCTGCTCCTCATTCCTCCAGCGGCTCTCTCTCAGAGATCTGGATTTTCTCCAGAACCTCCACTCTCACTCTCCCTTAGATCTCTCTTTTTCGCCTCCAAACCCAGAAAAATCAGCTTCCTTCCTCCCCCTTTTTGGCTGCCTTTCTCTCTGCTCAGACAGACTCCCGAGCTCCCTCCAGCCCGCACCGCTCCTCCTGCTCTCGTCGATCCCTGCCCCACGTTTTTTCTGTCTCTCTGTGTGGCCGAGAAGAAGAGAGAATCCGAGGAAAAAGGTGATGGGCCCGGAGAGAAAAGAAAAATCTAGAGGGAAAATGGGCTGGGCCAAAAGAAAAGGAAAACGGCTGGGCAATAAAGAAAATGGGCTGAAAGAAATAGATAGTTGGGCTGGAAGAGTAAAAGAATGGGCTGGACTATGCCAACCCACTCGACAAATTTTTTTTTTTCGAATTTTTGTCTCAATTTTTTTCATCTTTTCTATGAATTAATATATATATATATATATGCAAAATAAATGGGCATTTAAGACAAAATAAACAAAAATTCAAGTGTCAATAAGGGTATTACGTAGCAACTGGATCGAAAACAGCCAACTTGTTATTTACCTGACTTTGTCACTTCATTCACATCTCTCTCGCTTCTCCTATGGAACATGTCCCGCATTTGCATCAACATGGAAATCGCCTAGGTACATATGCACTTACATGTCGATTTGATTAGGTACTCCATCTAAATTGTTTAGTGCGCAGTAATCAAACTAGCATGTTAGATATTCAATAAAAATGATATGACCTTGCTTATTTTACAGAAACTAGGCAATGAGTTGATAGAGAGACAGTCGAATCAAACATTTAAATCAAGGCTGACAAACGCATTGAGGGCGTGTGGGCCCCCATGTAAAAAGAGGAAAAAATGAAAGAAAGAAAGAAAGAAAAGAAAAAGAAAAAAATTCAATAAGGTTTTAAATTTTTTAAAAATTGTCCATGTTAGCACCGACTACCCACATAGGACGGTCGATGTTGACTAGATTGCTATATCAATGATATTCGACCAAAATTATCTCTAAACCAATAAATTCCTATGAAACGACAGCGATGCCCACCAACTAGCCTTACCTTCTCCATGAGAAGTTGGCTTGTCAATTCGACTTACTTTCATAGAGAAAGCATCACATAATTTCATTATAGACTAAGTGAAACAATGATAATTACAACCATAATCAAGCCACTCAAATATTTTCAGTATTTTCCAGCTCCTTTTAATGCTCAATAGTTTACACAGTATTAAATCTCACAATTATTTACAAAATAATCTCTCAATCTTAAAGAGAAATACACAAAATCTTATCGCAGAATTTAATTGACTTCAATACTCTCTAATTAGTGTAGGTTGTAAACCTCTTTTCGAGAAACTTACCGCAACCAAGAAACCATTTTACTATGAAATCTATTCAAAATAAGAAATCCATTTGAATTATGAAACTTTCCTCTTCATGCTCAAATCTCCAATTTGGCTCGATGTTTAAGCCAAGTGATAAGTGCTTCGCACTTCATTGGAACTAAAACAGTACTACTCTCCCACAGCCCCTCACGGACTTAACCACCACAAACTTCATTATAATTGTGGATCTCATTAGAATATCAACTCCACCTGCATTGCTCATCTGAGCTAAGACGATGTTTCTGTCTCAAAAATGGGCAGAGAGTGTATGTCGGGGAGATTTAGCTTCTTTAGTGCATTGTTGCAAATGTAATGGACTGATAGTTATAAGCTCGTAATTCATTATTTTAATTTTTTCAAAGAGAGCCAGTCGGTTATTCTTGGATGGGTCAAGTGTGCTTTGATGATGTACAATCTGCTGGGGGACATGTCTCGGCCGATTTTCATTCCATGTGTCCTAATGTTGGTTATCCTATATGGCCTCTTCACAGACCACATGTCAACGTTTTGGTCAATTTCACGAACCAGCCAATCATCTTAGCTACGATGATGATGCGGGTCAATTTTGAACAACATTATTAAATCACTTAAAGAGACGTAACTTTTTGTCGTTTTGACTAATCTTACTTGATATTACTCCATGAACGCACTCGATGCGTTTTGGGAAAAAAATAGCTAGAAAAGGAAATGTAGTGTCGTGCAGCGAGCAGCACCTGGGGATCGAGGGGGAATTGCTAGTGGCTAGTATGGGCAGTGGTTGGGTCAGAAAGGAAGGAAAACAGCTAAAAAGGTGGAACAAAACTGCTGCAGGCGCTATAGTGGCGGTCCGACGAGTAGCAACTTCCGGCTGGCCGGTGGGTCGTCTGGCAGCTCCGATCGTGCTGTATTTGTTACGAATCCATTGCAAATGCGTGATTAGTGCCTTGCTGCCACAAATCTTGCTATGGCTGCATAACCAAACATCTCCTCAATTGCTAGAGATGCTTCTTTTACAAAGCAAGCATCTCGAAGGTCATATTGATTCGAGAGGACACATACAATTAGTAGTGTCACGACCAAAGCATCCTCCCTTAATTTAGATAAGGTAGAAAAGAAAGAGAAAAAAAGGTATTAGGACAAGCACCTTCCGACCTAGTTCGTATAAAGTTGTTTGGCATTTTTGAGAAGCTTCACGCTTCACGCTTCACGCTCCCTTCAACATATTTTTTAAGTTTTGCTATTCTTCCTTATAATATGCACATGCAGGGGTTTCCTTGTTTTTTCTTTTCACCCCTTTCAATTGCATTATTGTCCTTCTCAGGTTCACATCGAAGTACTCTACCTCATATGGTCGACAAATCAAGCTACTATGCATAGAAATTACTTGGTGGATCATATGCATATGCCCTTGATGGCATATTATTTTCTTGGTGGTTTAGGCATGTTGGGTGGATAGTCACAATTCATGCGCCACGAAAGCTATTATCAATCTTTACTTTTAGGCTGTTGAAAAGGATTGAGCATGAACTTTCTAAGTGTCGAAGGAAAAGAAAACTAGGCCTAAATAAGGAAGAAAGTTTAGCACAAAATCATACCTAAGATTCGAATAAGGAGGGTAAAATCTCAGTCAAAGGTCAATTCAGCAAATTCTTTGATCCTTAAACAAGTGAATCACAGCGTCTAGTTCAAATTGAGTACTTTCAATTCACAAATCGAGCAGAACATTTATCATAGCATTCCGTTAGTCTCTTCAGTGGAGTGACGGCAGATGTGAACTCTTGAGAGTAAGCAATGACACCCACATTGGCCTTGGCTTTCCTTTTCATCTACTCTCTCACTCTCACGCTCTCTTCCTCTCTCTCCTCTTCTCCCCAAGATTTGCTAAATCAGTGTTGTCATAGAATCTCGACTGTCGTGCGCCCACCCACCGGCGGGACATCACCCGAAGAAGCCCGTCGGTTCCGTATAGGATAGGCCTTTTTCCGTTCGTCTGTTCTTCTTCTTGCGTGCCCCTAAGACTCTTCTTGTTCCAAGGGAAGGAATCGTCCGGTTTCGAGTCAGGTGAGGAGGACGCTTTGGTGTGTCTTCCCTTTTTTGCTTTTCTTGTGAAGAACCCACTGGAAAAAGTACACGGGTTCTTGGAAATTTCTGATGGGCTGTCCTCTGTTTTTCTTTTTGCTCGAATTTCTTGTGAAATTCGGTTTGCCTGATCCTCTTTTCATAGCGACTTGCGAGTCGGGAAGCGTGTCCTTTTTTTTTTCACCTTTTATCCGTACTTCAGTCAATGCTCTGTGCAAGTTTTGATTTTGGGCTGAGCAAGAATGATTACATGGAAGAAATTTCTCGTGCCACATTGTTGGGATATCTGTGATGCTGTAGTTTTAGTGTTTTCGCTTCAACAAAGTTCTGATTTTTTTTTTTTTTTGGCCCTATGTATCCCTAATTATCTAGAATCTGGTCTTGTTTTGGTCTTAATGTGGCATATAAGCATGTCCATGGTGCATTCTTATGTAGTTCTCTTACCTTTATTGGCATCTTGCAAGGAGGGTCTATTAGTGGGATATACAGGAGGGAGTGCCTCAATGAAGGAGATTCTTCGTTTATTGGTAAAGTGGAAAATTTTGGAGCTGTTGGTTGATAGTTGAAATGGGTGTGACATGCATGGAGGTCGATACTGATAGAGAACAGCAACTAGAAAGGCCATTGAAGAGAAGGTGCTTGTAGGACCCTATCGAAATGCATAGTTCTTTACGGGATGGTGCTCCTAAGACTGCTCCACAAAAAACCGATGGGGTTGACTCCTTCAAAGACGACGAAGATTTGAATTTCTTGGAAAGTTATCATGACAATTATGGTTCCGTGCCCTCGGAAGCTTATAGATGTGGCAGCAGCAGTGGTAGTGATGATTTAGTGGATCCATAGTATAAGATTTTCTTAAAAAATCTAAGAGTAACCAGGAAGTCATACGAGCTTGAGGTACAAGTAGACGTTGGAACCACTATACTCCTCAAGTACGAAATTGAAGACCGGCCACTTGAAGGATTAACCTTAGAAGATTTGTAGAGTCGAACATTGAAAAATACTGTGGAAATATTGAGAAGCTTGAGGAATGTCATGGGAAGAGAAGAGGACAAAGTTGTTGCTCTAAGGAGGAAAGAAAATGATGAGGAAAGAAGAATTCTAGGAAATGCTTATGGAAATGAGGAGCCTGCAAACTTCTGAAGCTACCGCAAGTAGCGAAGGAAATTGCAAATTGGATAAAAGAAATGTAGAAGCCCAACCCGCAAATCTTGGTTGTAGTGGGGCAATTAGATAGTTGCCTAGGGTATAGTGTCCAGAGGTTCAACAAGCACCCGAGCATGAGGAGGAGGAGACACAGAGTGAAAGCTACCCAGCTCTTTCGAATAGTGCAAAAGATGATAGTAACATTCCTGAATTTATATCTGATGATGGTACACAAACTACCAAAGCTGCTGTAGCAAACAAAGGAAATTGCAACTTTGATAAAACAAAGATAGAAGCCCGATCAACAAATCTTGGTTCTAATCAGGCCATTAGACGGTCCCCTAGAGTATTGCATCCAGAGTTTCAACAAGCACCTGAGCATGAGGAGACATGTGATAAAAGCTACCTAGCATTTTTTAATGTTGCCGAAAATGACGGTAACATTCTTGAATTTGAATGTGATAATGGTAAACAAAATACCAAAGCTGTTGCAACAAGCAAAAGAAATTGCAACTTTGATAAAAGAACTATAGATGCCCAACTTACAAATCTTGGTTCCACTTGGGCCACTAGATGGTCTTTTAAAGTATTGTATCCAAAGGTTCGACAAGCATCCCAGCATGAGGAGGAAACTTGGGATGAAAGCTTCCTAGCTTTTCCGCATTGTGTAAAAGAGGATGGTAGTATTATTGAATTTACATTTGATAATGGTAAACAGATTAGATATGAGGAAGATGATGAAACAAGTTTGTGTGAAGTGGAAATGCTTGCTGGGGAGGATATTTCTAAATAGACACACAGACTTCAAGAGTGCCAAAAGTTTGCACGGATGGACACTTAAGTGCAAAAAGTTACAAACGGTACACTTAAGTGCCAAAATCGGAGTAAAATGGATCACTTAAGTGCCAAATCCGGCCAAATTGCCACGTGTCTATTTTCCAGTGACTTCATTTGCTGACGAAGCATTTTTTTCAAAATAAAAAATTCCACGTAGCAATTTTAATAAAAAAAAATTGTCAACGTTAGATTTTAAAGTCCACGTCAGATTTTAAAAAAATTAAAATCGATTTTATTATTAAAAAAAAATAAAAAGAAAGGGGGAGGGGAAATTGGCGAGGGCTATGTAGCCCTCGCTGCTGCCACCGTCGCCACCCCACCGTCCCAGGAAGGGCTGGCGACTGTGGGCGAGGGTCGGCTGGGGACGCCGGGCCCTAGCCAACCTGCGGCGAGGGTCCGCAGGTCCTCTCCCAGATCTAGGGCAAGGGTCGCGATCCCCCCGATCCGGCGAGGGTCACTAGCCCTCGCCCCGTCTGGCCAAGGGCGGCTGGCTACCCAGATCGCGCCGGATTTGGGTGGCCGACGGCCTTTGGCCCGGTGGGGCAAGGGCTGGTGACCCTCGTCGGATTTAGGCGAGGGTCGCGACCCTCACCCCGGATCTAGGCGAGGGCTTGCGGGCTCTCACCGTAGGCCGGCCGAGGCCCAGCGACCCTCGCCCACCCTCACCAGCCCTTCCTGGCGACGGTGGGGCGGCGAGGGTTGCACAGCCCTCGCCGATTTCCCCTCCCTTTTTTTTAAATATATTTTTAAATTAATCAATTTTAAAATATTTTATTTTTTAAATTATATAATATTATTTAATTAATAATTTTAAAAATCCACGTCAGCGCAAAAACGACGTCGTTTTGCGCTGATTTTTTCATCGTTTCAATTTCTGGCGAGTCATGTAGGCAAAAAAATTAATAAAAAAAATACCACATAGGATTTTCGGCAGGGTTCCGGCGACCTGGCACTTAAGTGATCCATTCTTTTTGAAAAGTGGCACTTAAGTGTACCGTTTGTAAGTTTTGGCACTTAAGTGTCCCTCCGTGCCAACTTTTGGCATTCCCGCTGTACTTTCCCCTTTCTAAAGATGAAGAATTTGTAACTATGAAATTATCCAAAGATCAAGTATGTACCAGCTCTTTCCTTGCTTTTATGTGATTAGTTTCATAGGCTCCTAAATCTCAATAATGATATTTGCTGAATTTTTCTGCTCCCCACCCAAAAAAAAGAAAAAAAAGATTACCATTGATAGCAAGCACTTTGCTGATGATCGTGGAAGTAGCAGTGGTACTGTATTTAGGAAGAAACTCATGGGTATACTTAAAATGCCCTATGATGTGAAGGAGCATGAAGACCTCTCTCGAAGAGTAAGACATAAAAGGCAAAAGACAGTCGATAAAAGTCTGCGTCAAGGATGAGATTATACCTCTTCATTGTGGCAGCGTTGTAAATCATATCTTGAGCTGTACAAGGGTAAGATTATATATACTACTCTCTTCCCTCACTAGTCTCTCTTTTTTATTATGATACTTTTCTTCAATACTAGTTCTCTTTCCTATGACCAAATACTTCTTTGATTAAGAATTTGGCGGAGATGCGCAAATCCATGCATTGCCTTTTGAAAAATGTAGAATTAAGTGAATCGTTGGTGTATCAAACTATGTAAAAATTAATGACGGTATCAACAAGATCTAAGACTTCTTATGTGTATTGTATCTTTACATTATTGCAAAGTATAGAGCCATCTTGGGAGAGAGCATGACTCTCTTCATTGAGAAGTTCTCCATGTATTTTCTTCCTCTAAAATAATAGAAAGATACAGGTTACTGAAAAAATGCTTTTTGTATCTATCTCATGCATGAGCGGTGTATAGGGAATTGATGGCATTATGTGGCAAACCATCTCATAATCAACATCACACGTTACCTGTCTTCTTTTTATCTTTTTCTATAATGATTACTTTCTATTAGCCAAAAGAGGAATTCCTGTGGATACTTCATACCATCATTCATAGTGGAGAATCTTACGAGATATTTAGCACCACTTTTCCCACATGACTAATTGTTTTGCTATTTCTATTCTTATGTTGGCATATATCTGTAATATGGTGAATAAGAACCTTAAAGCTGTCTCTCTTGTTCTTTTTCATCCTTGGATTCAAAAGAATTAGACAAGACAAGGTGTTCTTGAATAGTAGAAGTGGGAAGACATTGAAAGTAGAGGGATACTGCTTGTTTTTAATGTCTGTGGATTGGGAATGGTTGTGAATAAACTCAGACAACCACTAAGGATGAGACAATCTGTGATTGTTTGCATTCAGATGCTGTGTTTGCCATATTCAATCTTGAATTTCTTCCCATTATCTCTGTTGCCAATTCAATGATACATATTGGCTGGCTAGAAATCTTCATGTCTATTTTTTTTGAGTTTTTTCTTGCATATTTGCTTGGGAGGTTTCTTTAGGTTTCCTTACCATAAAACTTTAGTCTTTGGTCTTTTGTTTTACTTGAGGTCATTTTTTAAAGCAATTGACATATATGAAATGGTATGCTCCTTTCTTTTTTTGTTTTAATTTTGTGATGGGACACTTATGAAGGTTGGATGTTTTCTCTATATGTGATATAGTAAAATGAGAAAATAAGAATAGAAAAGTCGAATATAATTTGATACTCTTGGCCTTGATTTTTATTATCATTTTTCTTTGCAGATCTTGCGAATAAACTCAAGTTGGTTCAAGGTGATCATCACCGGAATTTGAATCTCTTACGTTGATTTTTCCTTTGTGGATCGGGCTTCTATCTTTGTTTTATCAAAGTTGCAATTTCCTTTGTTTGTTGCAACAGCTTTGATAGTTTGTGTACCATCATTAGATATAAATTCAGGAATGTTACCATAATCTTTTGCACTATTCGGAAGAGCTGGGTAGCTTTCACTCTGTGTCTCCTCCTCCTCATGCTCGGGTGCTTCTTGAATCGCTGGACACAATACCCCAGGGATTTGTCTAATTGCCCCACTAGAACCAAGATTTGCAGGTTGGACTTCTACATTCCTTTTATCCAAGTTGCAATTTCCTTTGCTAGTTGTGGCAACTTCAGTAGTTTGCAAGCTCTCCTTCTCATTTCCAAAAGCATTTTCTGGAATTCTTTTTCCTCATCATTTTCTTTCCTCCTCAAAGCAGCAACTTTGTCCTCTTCTCTTCCCATGACATTCCTCAAGCTTCTCAACATTTCCATAGTATTTTTCAATGTTCGACTCTTCAAATCTTCTAAGGTTAATCCTTCAAGTGGCTGGTCTTCAATTTCGTACTTGAGGAGTATACTAGTTCCAACATCTACTTGTACCTCAAGCTTGTATGACCTCGCTCGGCCGTTCGCTGGCGGTGGCGATGGGGTGGGAGGAGGAAGAGGAAGAAGAAGAAGAAAGGAAAGGAAAAAAAAGAAAAAGAAAAATGAGAAAAAAAATTGATTCTTAAAATTGTTTCTATGAGCGAGAAGCAACTTTTTTTTTATTTTTTATTCTAGATTGTACTCCAAACCTATTTTGGGGAACAAATTTGTCCCTGGGAACAAAAAATATACCAAATGCATTTTTGTTTCCGAGAACAAAAAATCTGCTCTCGGGAACAAAAGAATAGAATCAGTTGTTCTCGGAAGTGTTATCTTGTAGGCCCTTAATTCGCCTCTCTTCTGTGCTTTAGTTGATTTGATACGGTTTTATCCAAAATATCGGCACACGAACCCTAGGAGTGCCAAAAGTTGGCACAGATGGACACTTAAGTGCCAAAAGTTATAAACGGTACACTTAAGTGCCAAAATCGAAGCAAAATGGATCACTTAAGTGCCAAATTCGGCCAAATTACCACGTGTCCATTTTCCGACGACTTCATTTGTTGACGGAGCATTTTTTTTCAAAATAAAAAATTCCACGTGGCAATTTTAATAAAAAAAATTGTCCACGTTAGATTTTAAAGTCCACGTCAGATTTTAAAAAAATTAAAATCGATTTTATTAAAAAAAAAAAAAGAGAAAGGGGGAGGGCGCTACACACCACCATTGCCGCCCCACCGTCATCGGCCCTTCCTGGTGACGGTGGCGGCGGTAAGGGCTGCACAGCCCTCGCCGATTACCCCTCCCCCCCTTTTTTTTAAATAAATTAATCGATTTTAAAATATTTTATTTTTTAAATTATTAATATTATTTATTTAATAATTTTAAAAATCCACGTCAGCGCAAAAACGACGTCGTTTTGCATTGATTTTTCATCGTTTCAATTTCTGGCAAGCCACGTAGGCAAACAAATTAATAAAAAAATGCCACGTAGGATTTCCGACAGGGTTCCGGCGACCTGGCACTTAAGTGATCCAATTTTTTTGAAAAGTGGCACTTAAGTGTACCGTTTATAAGTTTTGGCACTTAAGTGTCCATCCGTGCCAACTTTTGGCACTCCTGCTGTACTTTCCCCCCAAAATATCTCATCCATTTCTTTTTTGGAATGGGGTTCTGTGTTTTCTCTAGCATCCTTCTTCGGATTTGATTGCAGCTACTGTGAGTTCCTTGGATTCGATGATGGAGGTGAAGGAAGTGGAGCTGGAGCTGGAGCTGGAGTTGAGTCAGAGGAGGAGAGAATGAGAAAGGTGGGGGAGGTGGTGAGCGCCCTGGACATAAGAGTGGGGCAGGTGCTCAAGGCATGGAGGTGGATGTTAGCGAGGCCAAACCTAGAATCATCTATAGTGGCCCCATCAAGTCATTTTTCATCTTCTTGTTCCTTCTCTCTCTAGTAGGAGTGTCAAATGGATGGGTCGGGTCGGGTCGAAAATGGTCCAACTCACATCGACCCATTTAACCCATTTTGACCCATTTTCATATAATGTAAATTTCCGACTCAACACATACCCAACCCATACCCGACCTATATTATCAACACATATTAATATTTAACTTAATTTAAAAAATTTACTCCCACTTATTTAGTCCACTTTAAATTTGTCATATATAAATTATTTGAATAAAAATTTCATATCAAATTTATAAAGTAAATTAAATAAAAAAAATTAGTAAATAAAAAAAATGTGAATACCTCTAAATTGAAATAGTTTTTGGAAATTAATTTTTTTAAAAAATTGATTTTTTCATTATTTTAGAAAATCGATTTTTTTTACTATTTTTATTTTATCTTTTTTTTTTGCCCTTTTTTTTTTCTCTCTTTTCTTTCTTCTTCCTTCTTCTTCCCCCTTTTCCTCTACTAGTGCCACCCAACTACAACTAGCCAAGACGCAAGCCAGCCAGCCAGAACTCGACCAAGGCTGACAAACTCGAGGCTCGGCCGATCTAGGCTCCGTCGAGATCGTTGAGCTTGACTTGCCCGAATCTGGTGAGCCGCGAGCTCTGTTGCAGTCAGTGAGTTTGGGGCTTGCCTACCTAGATCCAAGTTGAGCTCCAATTGGTGACAGCAAGCTCGGAATCGACGATGATGACAGCGGTGTGATGGTGGGATCGGCAACGGAGGTCGAGAACGCATAGAGGAGGGGATGGAAGGAGAGAGATGATGGGTCTACCTAATAACTCACTTAACCCATATTTAACTTTCATTTGACCCATATTTAACCCATATTTAACTTTCACTTGACTCATATTTGACCCATTTAACTAAAAGTGAGTCATAATATAAGTTTATGACCCATTTTGACACCTCTACTCTCTACTAGCATCGTGAGTTCATGATCTCGTATCAAAAGTTGTGTATGACACAGTGAAATGATACAAATGGAATTCTACGGATCTTAATCTTCTCAACAGACTAATCACTGACATTTTCATTTTCTTCTGCACAGTACCACTGCTCTCTTAGCGCATAAACTTCGCCCATTGGCTGGTGCGTGACCTTTCCAAAGTTCTGGCGACGGTATGCATACGGAAGTTTCTTTTCCAGCGATTCATGTCACTCTGCTTGTTTAATATCAGCTCTCGCAGGGAAACATTGTTGAGAACTACACCATGCACGGATCGGTAGGTCGTTGCCATCGCACACAAATGGTGAATGCCAAATGTGACTTCCTTCTGTGGTTTTCCTCGTCGCCTTCAGGCGAACTTGATTTGATTTTTGTGGCTGAAGAGTATTGAGTTAATTATCTTTATAGGCCCTCTTTTTTTATATAATTGATTAAAGCTGAGGCCTTATTAATGAATCATCAGCGGTAAACTTCTAGTAAATCGCAATTTGTTTTCCAAGATTTCACATTACCATCACAGCTTAAGGCCGTCTCACTCAAACTCTCATGGAGAGTCCAGTACCGGACTTGCACATTCAATTCCTTGCCCGGAATAGACTACATGATCGTGCATAACCTCGATGGAATATGTTGAAATGGATAATTTTGCTGCACAAGAGTCGCATCACCACGTCATCACAAATATAAATGCTTCGAGATGCACCACAGTAGTTACACATTAAACCGATGGCAACGACGTCGTGATTCAGATACAAGTCTTCAGGGCAAGAAAATCGAGCCACTCAGTTCGATAGAATACCAAAACATAAGCACACGCACCTAGACAATAAGCTGGGCATGGATAGCCGCAAATTTAAACATTGGACCCCAAAAATGGATTTAAGGTATTGACTAAATCCCCTTATTAGTAGTTAGTATGAAAGGAAGCTCATCCGATTCATCTCTCCAAAGCAGCATCTGAATATGGAAACAATTCCTTCCTACAATAATAAGAAGTCAAGCTAAGTTAAATTACAGCTCCTGGCTACTTAATCAAAGGCCGCTAGACGGCAAATCAGTTTTGCCTTACCAGTATATGCTGGGGGATTGAATGGGCTACATGTCTGATTCGACCATAACTTAGGCTGTTTTCGTTATGATGATTATGCTGGAAATCGACCATGTAGTCTGGCTTGCCGCCGCCATGGGCGACGATCTCCTTTCGGTGAAAGCTGCAGTGGCAAAGGCAGGCGGTGCATCTGAATAACTCCGGTGTGCCCTGGTCCCCACTCGGCATGAACTCACCACAACCGTCAACGGCATGGCGACCAAGGCTTGCCGCGTGGTTCTTGAGGCACTCGCGGTATCGGAAATTGGCTGCTGGTGGAGGCATCGCTTGGGTCGAAGGGTGCGTTTGGTTCGGCTTTGGAGGAATGCACTTGGGAAAATGCAAATATCTTTGAGCTAAAGGGGTTTCTCGAAATGCAAATATTGTTTGGTAAATTTTGTATTGTGAAACAACTTTGACTCAAGTGCCGTTTGGTGAATACATATTTTGTCAATGGGCTTTTGCGAAATTTTGTATTTAAAAAAAAATTGTAAATAAAAATTTTTTTTCAAACGTACTTTCCGGCTGCCAGATTGGCCGCCGGCCACACTCCGGCGGCCAGATCTGGCCGCCGGCCACCCTCCGGCGGCCAGATCTGGCCGCCGTGTGACCTCAGGCAGCCAGATCTGGCCGCCGTGCGACCTCGGGCGGCCAGATTAGGCGACCTCAGGCCGCCCCGCCTGAGGTCGGACGACCGCAGGCGGCGGTCGCCTGTCGCCTGGGTCGCGAACCCAGGCGACGACGGTGGTCGCGCGACAGCCTGGTCGCCCGAACCAGGCGGTGGTCGTGCGACCGCCTGGGTCGCCTGGGTTCGCGACCCAGGCGGTGGTCGCGCGACCGTCGGGGTCGCCCGAACCAGGCGACGCCCGTCGCCTGAGGCGGCGACCCAGGCGGTGGTCGCGCGACCGCCTGGGTCGCCCGAACCAGGCGACGCCCGTCACCTGAGGCAGCGACCCAGGCGACGGGCGACGGCCGCCTGAGGAGGCAACCCAGGCGGTCGCCCCCTTGGTCGGTGGTCGCCCTCCTTGGTGGCCGACGGTCGTCGGTCGCCGGCGGTCGTCGGTCGTCGGCGGTGTTGGTCACTTGAGGAAGATGAACAGTGATCCTTCAAGTTGCATTCCAAAAATGCAACTTGCAAATGCACCTCTAGACCTGCATTCACCTAAGGGCCTTTAAGGATACTTGGAGATGCAATTGCATCTCCCTAAAGCCCTTCAAAATTGCAAGCCAAACGCACTTGCATTTTCCCAAGGGGCTTTCGGGGCTGAAAGCCTCTTGGGAAAGCCCAACCAAACGCACCCTTAGTGTCCTTGCCACATTTACTTACTAACTTTCTACAACTTTTGTGAAGAGTTAATTTTGGGATATCGTGCAATTCGTGGTTATCTTCCGTTCCTCTACTCCAATATCTCTAAAAACGAGTCTCCCTACTCGGTCTTTTAACGAGGAGGGAATGTCCCCTCTCTTCATGCACGCGTTGGACGCACGCCTCGAATATCGACATAGGTTTGGTCGTTCTCCCGACACTTGCTATGTGGTTATATAAAGAGTCTGCACTTTTAATGTACCGTATTTCTTTGTATTGAGTGTAGTCAATACTTTGATCAAAACATTCCTCGTTATTAAATATCATGTTTAGGCGCCGAGCAAATGTTTTCATATGTTGTCCAGTGCAAACAATTCTATATCCGGGCTAGTGACCGAGTTTTGATTTGAACCATAGTAAATTAGTGGGGCATTTCATGGACTGGGAGTTTACTAATCTGAGGAAGGCTTGCTCGTCATTAAGAAAAACCTCCATAATATACAATGAACATGATTCCACGGATTGGTTGGCTTATCCCCTTTATTATGAAGAGGAACTGGAATGCAGTCATATATGGACTAGGGCTATCAAAATGAGTGGTAAATTCATATTTTTATTTCATAATTACTATTACAGGTTATATATGAGTCACATCAAGCTTAAAGCATAAATTATAAATGGGCTTTGAAAAGTAAAATCCAAAAAAGATGAGTGTTAGTAACTCAATTAGAAATCCACTTTCAACTTATGTGATCTGAGGTCTTCACTCTATCTCCTTCTTTAATTCCACCATCCCGAAGCACTATCTTGTTGAGCTCTCTCCCTTTTCTTCGATCTCGACTGATTAGCATCACCGCAGCCCATGTCCTATCACCCGTCTCCGAGCTAAAGTTTTATCTAGGGATTTTCACGAATCCTACGATAATTGGAAGTTCAAAGTGTACGAAATAATTATATTCCTATTTTCTTAGTTTATTAATTTTTTTATTTGGGAACAATATTCACATAACTTTTTTTTTTTGCTAGAGAATAATATCCACTATTTTAAAAGTTGCAATTGAGTTCTTCATGTATTTCTTAGGCTCCATTCGTTTTGCAGAAAATGTAGTATTTTTGGAAAACATTTTTCAGGAAAACGTAATTATTTTCCAGTGCTTGGGTGAAACTTGAAAATGAAGTGAAAAATATTTTTTGCTGTTTGGTAGGGAAAATATTTTCCTTTATACACTCTTTTTCAATAATTTTATTACTATTCTATTTTTTAAATTTATTTTTAATTATTTATTATTTTTAAATCGATTTTTAATTTTTTTTTCTGTGTTTTCTTCTTCCTTGGCCGGTCATCAGTCACTGGCCATCGGTGACGGCCAACGATTGGCCATAGGCAAGCTCGCTTGCCTTGTCGGCGAGGCTTGAGGCTTGCCTACCTTTGGCGAGCTCACCTGATTAACTCATGGGGGAGGCAAGCTCAAGGCCCAAGCTTGGGATAGTAAGGCTCGAGCCTCGCTAGATCAATGAGTTGGGAGCTCGCTGACGAGCTCGGCTCACTTGTGGTCAGTCGCTAGCCATCGCTATGGTCGGTGACAGGCCGAAAAAGAAGATGAGCAAAAAGAAAGAAAGAAAAAAAGAAAAAGAAAAGAAAGAAAGAAGTGAGGACTAATAAGGGGTGTGAAATAAGAGAGAGTAAGTGTGAAAAATGTTTTTCCTAACTTGAAAAATGGAAAACATTTTCCCTCATTTCAGAAGACTTTTTTTTTTCTTTATGGAAAATATTTTCCCCAATAAATTTATTTTCTATGAAATGAATGTCGGAAAATCCTGAAAACGTTTTCCTGGAAATTATTTTCCATAAAACAAACGAAGCCTTATTGTTTGAATATAATCACTTCGATTCGTTTCTTGTTATTGGAATACTGTCATTTTGATTTGTTTCTTCATATATCAACTGGTTTCAATTTATTTCTTATGATTTTGTTTCTCAATTCGAGTTTGCAATAAGGGAACATAGAATTGAAACCGGTTGAGGAAAAGTTTACTGTTTTCCACACAAATTTTTTTTTGGCCGGCCACTGACCGTCGCTCCATCGTTCAAGAGAGACCGTCGTCTCAGCACTTTCCTATTTTTCAATCTCGTGCTTTGAGACTTTGTGGGTTGGAAATGAGGAAACCCACGGTTAAAGTGGTAAGTGTGGTTGATAATTCAAAATTGCAATACTTGTCTTTGTGCTTTTTTCTACTCCTTTTAATGATGGACTTAAAAAGGAGAAGTTGAAAGCGTTTGGTGGCTCGATGGTCCCGGTCTAGTTGCAATTTTGTCACCCTCATTTAATTGAATCACTTTCGGTAAATGTCTAAGGAGGACCGCTTAGAAGCGATGGTACTACGGAATGCCTCATCGCTGGGGGGCAATAATAGTGAGGCGGCGACACCGCCTCCGCCCCCTCCTCAACTACAACTACCTGCCCCCTCCTTTGCCTTTGTTTTGATTTTTTTTTTCCAAGTATTAATTATTCTATACCTTTTAAAATAATTTTTTTTCTTTATTTGAATTGCCTCATAAAATGTCACGTTAGTATTCAATGGACTCGTCAACTTCTCCATTTGTATCTAAAGACCTAATTATATAAAAAATATCAAGAGATCTGGATTGAGCATTTTGTGATAGGTCAGGATCACGAGCGATTATTCCGAATACATGACTCGAAGAGACTATAATATCTTTTAAAAAACAGGCGTGGTTATACTACTACGCGTTATTATTATTTTTCAACCTCTGCATATTAGCACTTCCGAACGATTCTTTTACAGTTTTTTCCCCTGTGACAAATTATATTTTGCACATTTCCACCACATATACGCATACTACATATTTCGAAACACCAGTCAACAGCCATCGACTGCAAGATCTTATTTAGCCTTAATTTGATCGTATCCGGGGAAGGAAAACACATGGATTTCTATGCCATGGACCACGTAACATCCTCTTCACCAACTTTTATGTCCAGCCTCAAGGCATGCTACACTGCTTTCGAACTGTCGACGATGTCGTTCCTGCATGGCGGCTGATCAGCATGTTCGCCATCGCACCCTTGTATAGAGTCGCGCTTGTTGACCACCTTGGCCATCACGGCCCTCCCGGTCTTTGTGGATCTTATCTTGATCCTATCCCTGCACTGAGATCCGCCGGCATATCATCCGGTCGACAGTGCAATAATCAGCTCAGAGTTGTTATGGTTTCTCACATTCCGACAGCCCCCCACCATCCCCGCCTTCGCTGAAACCGTTGTTCATCAAGGTCGCTCGGAGTGGAAGATATTGCCGGGGGCGAGTAGCGATATTTAGGGTTAGGACTTCCCGTGGCAGTGCATAGTGCTCGATGGCTGACATCCTCCACCACCGAGCGGTGATGGAGTATCGGGACATGTTTGTGTGCCGACGTTGGGATCATCATTGCACCTTCCGTCGAGGCGTATCAATTGTCCGGTGCAATCATCTAGGGTTTGACAAGGGCCATTGCATGAGGAGATGGCATGTGATGGAGATGAAAAGAGAGCGATGCTCTTGACAATTGGAAAGAGCTAGGGAGAGTGCCACAAAGTAGTTCATTGTTCAACTGAGGAGAGAAGAAACCTTGGAGGTGCTTATATAGAGTCTCAAATGCTCCAACTTGGCTAAGGAAAAGAAAAGCTTAATTACTCATTTCGCCCTATGTATTCAGATAAATAAGCATACTGTAGAGTATATTTGTATCGAGTGTGGTCTCCATTAGTGGATGTCAAACAAAAATCTCTATTTATCCCATGTTTTCCGTGGCTGTATATGTATTTATAGCGTTTGGACCTGTGTACAGCTGCTGTTGAGGATCCCTATTTCTCGAGAATTGTTTTGTGGCAGCTGACATTCCGGTAAACAAAAAAAAAAATGCATATTACGCTTAAATATTATCACCAGAAATCTAAGAAAGTCAGACAATTTTTGTCGAAACTGATGCATTCAAGTTTATGGAACCTCAGATGGGATTCCTCCTCTTTCCGAAACAAAAAAGAAAAGAAAAAAATAAAGAAGATGGGATTCCTCCAAGCGAAAGGGCCTCACCAAAATTCACCAACGTCGGTGGAATTGGACTGGTCTTGAATAGCTGTCAGTGGTATTCCAGGATCCTCGTCCGTGACATTTGTTTGGTTCATTTCGCGTGAGACTTTCGTAAACAAATCATAACTAATATTTTTTTATTGTACGGATATCAACTCAGTTATAAAATTTTCTATTGTATTAATATAGTACTAAACATTCATATAAAATTTTAAATATAATCTTTTTGATCAATTATCGAGAGAAATCGCTCATATGGCAATCCACAAGTCATCCATGTTAGCATGCCAATAGGAGGGCCAGCGATGACTGGACACCATGTCAGGAATTTCCAGCTACAATTAGGCAGAAAAACTATATTGGCATTTTGCCTAAAAATTTAGGATTATGTTAGTAAAGTGGAAAATTTTAGAACTGAATTGATATACGTAAATAGGTTAAGAACTGATTTGGTAATGATCTCGCAAACGGTTGATGTCATTGGAAAAAGAATTTCTCGTGGACTGGTATTTGATTGTCGAAATATACATTGGTGTAAACGGGTTATGAATAAAATTTTCTTGCTCCTTATCTGCTAACATAGGAAGATATTAGGGTTTGCCATCAATCTTACTAGCTAGTGGTTAAAATATATCTTCTAAGAGAAGATAGAATACTTATAACCCCTCATGTTTCGGTTGTACTTCTTTTGAAATATTTATTAAGCCATAATGTTATGATCATAATCTAGGGCGACAGCCACTTTAGTGTACCTTTAATCTTCTATATTGTACACGGTAAAACTGCACCTAGCTTGCCCGAAATAGGCGAATACGAACTTTGGCGTGTGCTCATTTGTTCATAAGGTGCTGCCGGTTTTTGTTTCCATTTAGAGCTTCAAAATCAAGAACCTGACAAGAAAGGGTTCGAAACAAGACAAGGAAAAATATTGTATTGTGAAAATAATCCTTTTCATAATTAACGTATGTGCTTATTGCGAAACTATTATAATGATCTTAATCATGAAGTGTTTTTTTTCCCCCGCAAAAATAATGTTACATACACTAAACTCTTACTAAGAATTCGTTATCGAATGACACGGCTACCCACGTAACATGCACCGTGTCATCAAATAATTTGTATGTAGAATCATCAATTGAGATAAAGATTGGAGAAAAGAAAAGAAGATGTAGACGGCATGATCAATTTTAAGGAACCTCGTTTTCTTATTTTAATATTCTTTTTTGACCCAAAGTAACAATAGATGTCCTCTCAAATTAGATCCAAAATAACCACTAGGGTTTGCCTTAGTGTCTACCCTTCTTACATGGAAAGGGAAGGTAAAGAGTTTAAATCTCACTTTTTTAGGGGAGTTGGGGTGGGGATGATATATTAGCGTATGTGGATTTTGACTCCCACGCCTTGCAAGGAGGCATGACAAAAGTCTAAAAGTAAGAATTAGAGTAAGAGTAGAGTAAGATCGGAAAAAAAAAGTTGAACCTAAGAAAGGGATGCATGATATAATTTACGTTTCCCTATTTTTCTATTTTCGGGAAAAAGTTTGGAGCATAAATTCATTTGGTAATGTAACTTTATTTTTCTATTTCTAGAACAAATTTATACTTTAGGAATAGATTTGGAATAGAAATAAAAGTTAAAATATTTTACTTTTTTATTTCTAGAACAAAAGTGAGAAATAAAAACTCTTTTTATTACTCGCCTTTGTCATCGCCCACCGCCCACCTGCTTGCCCACCACCGTCGGTTGTCGACTGTCATTGACGCTCATTTCTGAATGTTACTGCCTGTCGCCTGTCGCCTGTCACCTGCTGTTGTTAGTCACCTCCTACCACCACTCAGGAAGGAAAAAAATTATATTGTTGTCAAACAAATTTCTATTCCGAAAACAGAAATTTTATATTGTTATCAAGCGCTTATTTTGTCTCAGAAATTTACCCGGAAAATAGAAATAGAAAAATTAATTTCTGGCCATAAATTTATTTCTAGAACAGAAATTGTATCATGCGCTTGTTGGTCTAAATCTAAAGGTCCTTTCCCTTGTTTTAACGAGGCAAAAGTCGGCTTATTATCATGTGCAAATTCTCTGCATGTAACATGCTTCATGCAGTACAATCCGCATGTTGTTCTCGCACATGCACTTCTTCTCTGAACTGGATTAAGGAGAAATGCATCCGTTTTGCCTGAAATTAGACGGAACAAATCTAGCTTATAGAATATGAACCAGAGAATTGGAGTAGTCTCCTCTTAGTTTCGGCTGAAACTGAACGAACGGATTCTTCTTCAACGAGCTGTCCACGGACACGTTATGATCTCGCGATTGAGCACCATTGCCCTCTTCGATCTTCTTCAATGTGCAGGCAGTAGTGAGGGCCGTCGACTCACGAATTTGGCCGACCCGCCGCCTCCTCACTCCAGATTTGAGCTAGGGTTGTGGGCCTCCACCATAGTTTCGAGAGTGCCGAGGTCACAATGGACGTCGCTGGCAAGTGGGGAGGCTTGCGAGAGTCGGGACCTCGCGGACTAATGGAGGTGGCGGTGAGGGCCACATCGGCTTCGCCTGAGTCCAGGCAGGGACAGCGGTCCCTAGCCGATGCGAGGGTGGCGGTGATGCCACCGCCGCCTCACCTGCAGCAACATGTCCCCTCCATCTCCTTCGTTTTGTTTTGATTTTACTTTTTCTTTATTTCAGATTTTAATGGCCACGAAAGCATCTCCGTCTACAATTTAATGGAGATCCGCTTTAGTATGCTATCAAATATCAACCCACGATTAACTCTTTCTCAGTCTATCATTGCAGAGTGGTAGCTTGCAAGTTCTTTTCCTGTCTCAAGAGCATATAACTGCCATGAAATCAAAATAAAAGAATCCTCGGATCATGGTAACTGCGAGTAGTTATATGAACTGAGAAATCGATGAGCATACACGAGGGGAGCAAAATCTCCGGTTGCTCCAATATACGATTAAGTATTTTTTTATTTAACCAACTTCTGCAACTATTTTATACCCTGTCGATTACATCAGAATATCACTGAAAGCTCCGCATTGTCCACTGATGAGGGCATTAACAGCGAATTCACAGATTCTCGCTTTCTCATTCGCATTTGATCGGACGAAATAGCTGCACTGAGCGTGTGTTTATGGGTTGCAACGGCCTGGCGTTGAATTCCGCGTCCTGCAAAACCAATAGACAAATCCTTGCTTTCACAATGATTCGACCTGGTCGCTTACGTTTGGGAAGTTAGTTAAGAGACCGAAACTCACATCGCGAACAGCTTCGCGCAGCAACTTCACTTGCTCTCTTGCGACAGTTCTCACCTGATGCTCCATCAAAACAGAAAGTGAACGTCATGTACTAGGCTTTTCTTGAAAGTCCGAAAATATTACAGTAGGGGACACCACAAGAAACCGAATAATATTGTAGATGATGCTAATGGAAGTAGGGCAAGTTCACTCTTTAAAACTTGTCTTAATATAACGAAATTATACCTTGTCTTGATAAAAATGATCTATATTTCCCCTCCAAGAACCAAAATTTGAAGAGGAAGATAACGGAACTGCAAACCTTTTGAACAATGGTCCAGATAACATTTTCAGTGCAGGGAGGCACCGTAAGAGAACCCACGTATCTGTAGTACTTTCTGCTTCCGATCTTTATGTGTTTTGGGTTCACCATTCCGATGGCTCTCTCGACTTCATGGGTATCTGTGATTCCTTCTATATGATTCATTATCTACATATTAAAAGTCATTGAAAAATTCATTTTGTGTTTTGAACGAGTAAACCGAGAACCAAGTTTTGACAACAGAAAGATCCCGAGTCAACCGTTGACAAGAAAGTGTCTGGTCGGCCCAGCTTGTACATGACTCCTACCACAGCAACTTTGCCTTCGGCGCTTTCGTGAACCATGTGTAGCTCAAGATCGAACCTGTTAATTGAGTTAGTAAGAAAAAAATTTGAACTATTCTCAGTAATGCGGTCATGGGGGAAAAATTTGAACTTTTCTCAGTAATGCGGTCATGGGTCTTTGATTTCCGTAGAAGAATAGTGGCCAATTAATGTAAGGAAGAAACAAAGAGACCACCTTCTGCCATTGATGGCATGCTCGGAGGGCGAGTGCCAATGGCATTGCTGCAGCAAATACTGGGTTCCCTTCACATAAATGGATCCTGCACCTCCTTCCCACCTCAACTGCATAAACTCACAGAATAAACCTCGTTCATCATAGTTGTGAGTGGACGAAACTTTCGAGGGTCACTTAAACTTGTCTTCGAAGCATGTCATCATAACATTAAAATTCATAGTTACAGATGAAAAAAGGCATCGAAGCGTTTCTTGTTCTTTGATCAAAGTCATAACAGAAACCGAGAATGGTGACAGTGAGTCTAGTCCTACCATGATGTCATGTCCTCTGTTCTTGAGCGTGGCATTTGAGGCTTTATAGCACCTCTTCAGTCTTCCCAAATGGGCCACCACTTGAACCCTCTCGCTTGAGAGATTGATCGGTGACTGCATCGATCCGTTCCTGCACATCCCCCACTCCATCCTAAGCTGTCCCCACCGAGCCGGACCTCTCTCACTCCCTGCATCGTAGCTGAATTCGCTCTCATCCTCTGCAACATCAAAGAGACCAAATGTAACTAGAATCCACCTTACGCTCACAATCGTATGAACTGAGAAAGGGGTGAAGCCTTTGCAGGCCGATACCCACCTACTTCTTCTGATATTGTGAGACCAACATGAAGAGCAAGAACGAGGAAGGTAGTGCATAACAAGAGTTTCATCTTTGCTCTTCTTTTGTAATGCCGGGTGTCCTATGTTGTGGAGAGATGCTTCTTTATATAGGACTTAAAAAGAGTGGAATGAAAAACTTGTTACAGTGGACGGAGTGCTTGAACATACGACGTTGAGAGGACTTGGCAGTCTGAATGCATTGACGATTGTGTGAGACAGTTGATATTTCCGGTCAACATTTCGTCACCATGAAGATTATTAAAACAGAAATGAAGAGCACATTAAGAAATGAAGAGCACATTCATTTGGTTTTTCTTCTTGTTCTTTTTTCTATATTGTCTCTTCTTGAACATACTGGGGATGAGTCCATCTGATGCTAAGGTCTGATACTAACGTCGAATGTTCTTATTCTAATTTAATGGCACCTGTCCCGTTCTTGTCATATGTTTTGTCAATTATATTATATGGGGATTCATGCCAAATGCCAATAATGATGAAACAATCCCGTAGTGTTAGGCAATCCATGCCAATTATATGTCGATCTCATCCAATTTGATGGTCCAGATTCAATTTTGTATTTGTATTAGATTCACTGAATACTCTCGTGTTTTTTTTTTTGTCTGTAAATACTCTCTCGAGTTGAAGAAGCGAGAAGCAATATCGACGAGAAACTTCAAAGTCCATAAATAAAACCCATCGACAAACAAGACCAACTTTATTTTAATGAACGATTTCGTTCTTCTCGCTTTAATCATCTAACTCTTTTTCCTTCTTACAAGCAACTAATGCGCAAAAGGTTCTCTAGAATTCCAGGCGTGGTGAAAATCGGGGTCCTGTTTGCAGCACACAATTTCATCAGACACAAGTCAGATTTCTAAACCATATTTCACTTTCTTCGTTATGACCTCATTTGGACATGAAATCTAACAAATGGTGCGGAACGGCGCTAGGCGGGGTCTTTCGGGAATTAGGAGTAAAGACTAGAAATTTTTTTTTCCCAATTCTCTTCCCCGGAAGCAACCGGTCTGTACAGGTGAATGGGTCAAGGACGAGGCTCGTTGAACTCCGGTCAAATGATGTATACAACAGGCAACCGAAGTCAAAGAAAGGACTTTGAGTTCGTTGATGTTCTGTCGGACAAGGAAAGAGAAATCGTGTTTGTTCTGCCTCCGCTTGTGAAAAAATGAGCTAGAAGCACTTGAAGATCATAAACAACAAGGGTCATTGAGATCTCTACTCATGAATGAGCATTAAGAGACTTGCCTAAAGTTGAATTCTATAAAGGGGAACTAACAGCTGAAAATTTCATATTTTGTTAAATCCATTCATGATTTGCAGGGGACAAAAGTAAATTATGTATTTAGTATCAGCATCATTTATGCAAATGTCGATGCTCATACAGTTGATTAATTCCGGCAATAGCAAGTTCAAACAGAACCCCTCTAATACCTTACCAAAAAAAAAAAAAAAACAGAACCCCTCTAATTTAAATTAATGAGAGATGTTACAGATGTTGAGATCGGTATACAAACTTGACTCGTCACTACTTTAGGAACGAATTATTCATACTTTGGCATTGTTCTTTCAAGTATATTGATTTAACTTCTCTAGGCAAACGATGATGACGATAGAGTCAACGTGTTTGGCAAGCCTTTGAGAAGTTCTTCGCTTGGGGACAAGTGTGTTTTGCTTCATTAAAGTTTGGAGAAAGTACAAAAAAAAAGCCCTACACATATTGTATTGTTACTAATTTAATTCTAAAATTTTCAGTTGGGGTAATTTAGTCATAAACATTTTCAATTGGTATCAATTTAGTCGATCTGGCCAATTTAAGTTGAAAATTACTGACATGGACACAGGCCGGTCTACATTACATGATTAGTACTGATGTGGACATTTATAACATTATTTTAATAATTTTTTACTTTGTTTATAATTTTTTGTTTTTGTTTTTTTCCCTTCATTTTGGCCAATGCCAGTCATGGGTGAGCTAGCCCTTGCCCATATCTAACGAGGGGTAAAGATTAAAAATAAATTATTAAAAATGTCCAAGTTAATACTGATCGTGTCACGTAAAATGGCTGATGTTCACGATTGTAATTCTAGAGAGATGTATTAAATTGATATCAATGTGGAAAGAATTAGAACCGAATTGATATTGTTTATGATTTTTTTTATGCTTTCTCATTAAAGTTCTGTATTATTGCATCATTGCAAATGTCATTGGCCTAAGAAAAAAAATATTACTTGGTGGAAAAAGCAAATTTCAAGCTTTAGAAAAAACCTTAAATTAAGAATGAAAGATATGTATCAATATACCCATGCCTATGCGAGTCACCATCTTCACATTTACCGGTAAATTTCAACGAGAAATTGGTGCAAAAAGCAATTCAATTTGACTCAATCGATGAAGATGATATTTCAATTTGACTTGATCCATCGATCAATCGAGAATTTAGTGCATTCTGTGCGTTGCACATTTTATGTGCCATTAGATATAGAATGAATTTTCCTCCATGGTGATATTTCATTTCGTAGAAAAGGGTAACATCGTTTGAGAAAGGAAGCTCTGATGAGGTCATTATCATCATAATCATGATTATAAATTAAATGTTCTTAGAGATTTACCTAACTACGGCGGATTCATTCTCCGCCCACCCAAAATGGACTTCCACTTATTTCTTACATTCAAATGAGTCCAGCCACATAATTTCTTTGATGGTCATGTAAAATATTGAGATCTTTTATTTGGTGCATAAGTGAAACTCATATATCATGCCACACATGAGAATATATTATATTTACAAGTTGCGCTTTTTTCACTCATCATTTAGCTTTGACACTTCCTTTTAGTATGTACTGACTACATTACCCCTTGTTTTTTCTATGTTGTACCCGCAAAGAGTCAAAAGTGAGGACCTATTTGGGATTTTAATTATTTGTTTCTTCTTTTTCTTTCACTTTCCTTTTTCATCTTGGAAGTTTTGTTTATTAGGACTCCTAAATTTAACAATGTCATCTTCTCCCACGGTGATTCCTTGATGAAAGTGTCAAACTCTTTATTTTCCCGGGTGGCTGGTCGTAATTGTATTGGAGTTACCCTCTTCACGTTCAAGCCTTTGTTCACATTGCCTGTGGACTTGAGCACTTTCGTTATTTTGTTTGGATTTTCATAATTGTCGCGACCTATTTTTTCCGTCCCGAATGGGTGAAAGGAATATCTGAATAAATAAATAAGTTTAGGGGTATTGTTCAGAGAATGGGTCCAGAACCCTTAATTAGACGTGGGCTCTCCCAAGCCCATACCCCGCGTGACGTTGGGTGTTCATGAAAATGCTCAAATGAGGAGTTGCCATTAGCCTATTGGGGTCGGCTAGAAACCAAGCGAGACATGGGAGTGGGCCTCACTTTCTACGCAACTAGAGATTCTAGGGTTGGGGACTTGATTACACTAATTAACCAATTAGTGCCCTTTCGGTACCTAATCTTGTTCATTTCAAAAAAAAAAATTGTCAGGCAGTTGGGATTGATTTTATGCTTAACCACTAACATGTGAGGTGATCATGCGAGTACACAATCATCAAAATAGCAATAAGCAATTAAAGGAATCATTAAATAAATTGCAAGGAAAAATAAACACCTGGCATTAAAAGATAAATAGTAAGGGGGAAATCACAATCATCGCATCATAAGCGTGCAATCAAGGGCAATTGTATCCGAGGATACTCAAAACCCTAAGGTAAAGCCGTAAGGGTTTGCTCAATTTTTAACACAATTTTAGACCAATGATTTTTTGACTTTTTTTTTTAAGAGAAAATGGTCCAAGAATTATTTTATAGCTTTTTAGGAAACTCTAAAATCAACTTGGGGTTTTTGGGATTTTTTTGAAATTTCTTTTGGAATTTTCAATATTTTAATATATATATATTTTTAAATTAAAAAAAATTTCTTGAAAATTTTTTATAAATTTTCGGGGTTTTGAATTTTCCATGAATTTTCTGAATTTTCTGAATTTTTTATGATTTTTTAATATTTTTTTTATGTTTTTTTATGATTTTCTGAATTTCGATTTTTTTAAATATTTTAAAGGAAATGATTCGGACCGGGTCAGGAAACCCGGCCCTGCTGACCTGATTCGGACCCTGCCGGTCCGGGTTGGGCTAAAGGACCCGGACCGGCCTTAAGCCCACTAAAAAAACAAAACAAAAGGGCCCACACGAATTTCTTAAAAAAAAGCCCAATTTTGATTTCTAGTTTTTCTAGCCCAACTAAGAAAACCGGCCCATGACCAAACTCAACCCAACTGAAGCAGGCCCACGGCGAAGCCCATCCTCTTCCCCTACTTTTATTTTTTTTGGCCTTTTTTGTCTTTTCTATTTTCTTTCTATTTTCTTTCTATTTTTTATATTTTTTTATTTGTCTTTTTTCCCTTGCAGATTTCCCTCACCCCATGCAGCGCCTTCAGCCTCTTCGTTCCTCTTCTCCCGCAGCTGCAGACGCCCGCATGTTTCCCATGCGCCCGACGTCCCTGCAGCAGCTTCGCCGAACCGATGCCAGCACCGCCGCGAGGTCTGACCGTCCTAAGGGAGTCGCCATACCGTCGCCAGGCGTCGGTAGTTCCGCCCGACCGACGCCGAGCGTCGCCGGTCGCCGGCTGGCCAGCGTCCGAGAGTCGCCGGACTGACTCCGGCGAGGGCGCGCTTCGGCCTACCCAAACGACGCGGATGACCTATCAAAAAGCTGAGAAAGTGACCGAGACGGTGTACGACAACGGTATGACTCTGAATGACGTAAAAGAAACCGAAAGCCGTGCTCCGGTCGAGGATTGGGTTCGGTTTTCTCATTGGGGCATTTCGTCGAACACTTAGCGGGCGATACCAAAATCAAAGGTTTCCGGCTCGACCGAACCACGAACATGTTCTAGGGGTCTTCGGACATGTAATACAAGGAAAAGGGGAGCGAAATGAAAGGACGACGAGGGCCGGAGCTTGCGCGAGCCGGTCGGCCGCGAGCTCCGGCCCGGCATTCTCCGGAAAATAGAGCTACTGAGGTTCAAAGAGACCTACCTCGTTCGGAGACGAGCTGCGGCGGACGACGGCGACGGACGAGCTTCCGGCGACAGCTAGCTGCTCCTCGAGGTTTCCTTCTTCCTCCGGTTCTCTCTCAAATCTGTTTTTTTTTTTCGAACCGCACTCGGCTCTCTCTTCTCTCTCTCGGATCTGGTCTCCTTTTGTTAGAACTGCGCTCGGCTCCCTCTTCTCGGTCAGACCTGCTGCTGCTTCCCTTCTGTTCTGCTGCTGCTTCTGCTCTGCTTCTCTCTGCTCTGCTTCCCTCTCTGCTGCAAACTGCTGCTTTGACTTCTCTTTCGGCCCTGACTTGCTGCTGCCGTCTGACTTGCTGCCCTCCTTTTTCTGCAGGTTGGTTCCGTGCGAGGTAGAAGCCAGCGAGGAAGAAGAAATAAGCGGGCCGGGCCGAGGAGAAGAAAAGAAAGAAAAATGGGCCGAGCCCGTGCGAGGAGGAGAAGAAAGGACAAAAGAAAAGGGGCTGGGCAGGCCAAGGCTGGCCTGCCCGAAATTTCTTTTCCCTTTTTTTCTTTAATTTTTTTAATTAATTTTTTTTCTTGATAAATTTTAATACTAGCGATGCAAGTGCTCTTAATGTCTATATGTGATGCAATTTTAATAAAATAATTTTTTGTTAAGAGATTATAAACCAATCTCTAATTTTCCAATGCAATTAATAAATACTAAAATAAATTGCCAAAATTTAGGTGTCAACAACCTTTAGACATTGTGAAAGACTTTAAACTAAGTGAACCGATTTAAAAGACATTAAACCGGTTCACTTAGTTTTATAAGCAGTGCTTTTATTGAAAACTTTGGGAATTAAGATGATTTGATAAGGAAGATGACAACCTTAGTAAAAGAGTTTGCCACAGAGTCAAGGAGCAAGCCACAGTCATTACCCCCCGCCCATAATATGTAGTGAAACATAATTAATTATAAGTTTATCGCCTCCCCCCCCCCCTCCCCAATAGTGTTCATATGCGAAGTTTACCAAATTTCAAATCAAGGATCCTTACTTTTTAACTTATTAATGACTAATATATGCTTTAAAGTATGTGAATGTGTTTATTAGAATATTCAAATAATAAATCACGTATTCATCTACAACTAAAGCTTTTATAACAATTAGCGGTAGTCCCACAAAATCTCACATGATATTAGAGCTAGATGTCCTAAATTCGAATATGTTCAGACTCTATTTGCTTCTCCAATTAAATTTTCACACTTAATACTAGGCAAAAGACTTGATTAAGCGTCAGATGAAGTGTTATAATATTTAAATAATAAATCAAATATTCATCTAACAATTTAAGTTTTTAGAACAATTGGTAGTAGTTTCACATTGTGCAAATTGTTTTCTTGGACTATATTTCATTGGTATTCAACCTAGATCTTAGCCCCGCCACTATTTATGGTCTTGGGTTCAAGCTTTATTAAGAGCATTCTAGATATAAAATCCCAAATGCACCATGCTGGCATGGGAGAGTGCGTCCTTAAGATCAATCACCTAAGAAGATGAATTAGTTGAGATATGGTGAAAATTGGTACCTACAAAACAAAATCAAAAGCAAGATGACAATTTACTAAATGACCTGGTGGTCCAATGGTAAAAGGGGTTATATTATCTTCTGTGGGACCTCGTAATGTTTTGTCCGCGGCCATGAAATTTTTACCAAGTCATTTAAAACATCGAGTGTTTAGTTGGGGGCATGGGCAAACACAAAAGGACGGTGATACGCAAGCGTTGCCATCACAATTTGCGACTATAATATGATGATTAGGAGAAGAAAATGGGACACGTTTATCCGGACAAGTTTTTCATTCGAGGTTCTCAAAACCAGCCCGTACGTATTAAACGTCAAAATGGTAGGTTTGTCTCAGACGCGGACTCGAAAGGTAAAGTCAAGGACAAGAAGGCCTATCATGCCTTTCCATCTGTCCCCCCCCGCCTCCTCTCTCTTCGGGGGCCGCGAATCCGACTTTCATCCATCATTTATTTTTGTTTGATAATTTTAGCAAAGAAGAAAAAATTATAGCACTCAATTAAACATTTATTTATAAGTCATGACACTAGTTGAGAAATAAGAAAGATATATGAAAAAAATTGTGTATAATTTACTATATCATAATGAAGATTATAAAAGCCTATTTATAGACTCTATGAAATGATTAAATGAGATAACATATCAATTAATATATGCCCAATTAAATATAGATATTTATACAATTTTAAAAGACACGGAAAATCATCAAAATCATCATAAGTATTTCTAACATTCCCCTCAAATTCAAGTTGCATTGAAAACATTCCTCTTTTTTTAGTTGGTCTTACTCTACTCTCACTCTAATGTTCAGACCTTTGTCTTGTATTCTTGTAGAACGTGGGATCCTGAAGCTAGATTATCCCCACCCCACCTCTTGAGGTGCATTGAAAATATTAAATTTTTTTTTTTGTCATTTCTACTCTACTCCTACTCTAACACTTAGACTTTTGTTATATATATATATATATATATATATATATATATTTGTAGGACATAGGAGTTGAAACTTACTCCTAAATTCAAATCGATCCCATCCTAACCTCTTGAGAAGATGGGGATTTGAACTCCCCACCTCTCCCTTCTTATATGAGAAGAGTGACCATTGGGGCAAACCCTAGTAGTTCAACTTGAGTTTGAATACAAGTTGTCCAACGGTTGAGATGTTGCGGATGAGACAGCATCCGGCAATTATTCATGGCAAAACTTCCAAATCTTGTTTGGCTGAGAGTGGTGAGTCTGGTGGTGATGTTGCTTCTTGAAATGACATATGAAATGTCAAGAATTAAAGGAGAAACAATAAGTAGCAAACTAGGCCTATATGGCTAGCATTGCAAGCAACTGATGCAACTGGCTTGTGAAACAATAACTAAGCAATGTGGCATATACGGCTAGCTTGGGAAGATACTTATTAAGCAATGTAGCTTGTGTGGCTGGTATTTAAAGAAAGCCTCCTCCAAGAAAAAGTCTCAACTATGCGATGCAATCGATGCGAATAGCATCAAAACATGACTATTATAGAATGGACTCAATTAAGTGCTTCCTCAAATAGGACTAGTTCCACAAAAACAAAACGAATGCTTTCATACCAAGTTGAGAAATAAGAAAGATATGCGGAAGAGAGAAATTGTGTATAATTTGATTTATCATAATGAACATTATATCAGCCTACTTATATGCTATATGAAATGATAACATATCAATTAAGATATGCCTAATCAAATAGAGATAGTTGCACAATCTTGAAAGATACAAAAAACCATCAAAATTATCCTAGATATCTCTAACAACACTTAAGTGATAAAAAAGGAAAAGGCAGTTATGGCACTCAAATAAACACTGTATAAAAATTATAGCACTTATGGTGCCGTTTTCTCGATAAGTTTGTGTTGATTTGTTTCATGAAAAACTATTGTGCCAAATCTTTTCTCCATTTTTCACATTTGTAATGCTTAAAGAAGTTAATTGATGAAAATTATCTATATTATTACAAACTTATAGTCAAATCTTTGTAAAATTGATTTACAATTTGAGAAAATGAGAGACAATGTCAAGATGGTCCCTACACTTCGGGACAATTCCAAATTGGTCATTTAACTCTGAATTTTGATCGCTCTGGTCTGTGTACTGTTTTTGTGTCGAACTAACCCAATCCTACTAATTAATTCGGGACATTGGCATCTAACATGCTATCTATTTGAGCAATGAGGCCAATATCCGTTTGTGTATCCAAATCCACACCAGCAAGAGACTGTTTTTCACGTTTCCCTGAAAAACTAAGTTCATTTGAGAAAGTTCACTTCAACCTCTACCATAGTTATCAATCATTCCAATCTTTCAGGCTCATGTCTCGATACCTTGACTCCAAGGCACCCTGATGTTCGAACGTAAGTTCCTAGTGCCGGCACTAGGGAATCCGCCTACGAACCACCTATCTCCCCAATGGTCGGGTTTTGATACTTTTTGGTGTCTGATGTTGTACAATTGAGCTTTTGATCTCTCTCTGTCTCTCCTTCACAGCAAAGGTCGCCAGGACCTCCACTGTTGACTAAATGCACTCTCTGTCGCTCTCTCGCCTTCACTTGTTTTAGTTTTTTTGAAGTGTTCCGCAGGAGTCGTCTAAGTTGAGTCCTTGTACTCTTTTTGGATCGAAGGAATCCAACCCAGTGGGATTTGTCCAAAAGGACTTTCCAAGACACGTCTGCTGCGTCGCATGTGGAAAGGAGCTGCCTCGTCGACCGCCAAACAAACGGGACGTCCCGTTTCTTGGTGGAGCTGTGGGGACGCACGTTGCGATGGCTTTCTTGAGTTCTTTTTCCACCTAGCCTTGGACAATCAATGCGGCAATTTATTTTGAACTCCCAACCGTCGATGAATCGGATCGTCCTGTTTCCGTAGGACCGGAGGATAGGGGCTAAGCGGACGGAAATTCTCGCTTGGGAAAAACGTCCATGCCGCGGCTGCGATTCCATCCGGAATGTAATCGGTTATTCCTACAGCACCTCCTTTCCGCTGCTTTTAAATGTTAATGTAAATAGAAGTAATTCTCACGGGTTGAATAAAAAATTGATCGATAGTTTCCATCAGAATTTGCTTTGCTTAGCGGCCGTATCCTTTAATGGCTGGTAAGTTACGCCTGCAATTGAAATAGAGATTTGGACTCGTCGTTCTTACTTTGATCTAATTGTTGATACAATTATAAAGATATTTCCTTGTTCTAAGGAATGTTATCTTTGCCTTAAAATCATGGGCTAATTTTACGAAAAACTCCAAATTGGTAAATTTATGACAAATTTACCTTAAACTGGTACATATGTAGCAAATTTATCATCTGTTAGTTTTCATTAAATTTTACTATCAAATTACTAAATTGGATGATACATAATAATTAGTGGGTGTACTAGATTAGGGTTTTACACTATAATTTAATGGAAACTAACAGATGGTAAATTTATCACAAATATATCAAAAAATTAATTTGAGGTAAAATTTTTCAGGTGTACCGGTTCGGAATTCTTCGTGGTATTACCCTTAAAATCATTGGAGTATACGTATTTTACAATGAGGGTGGTAACTCGATTGTTGCCATCTCAAGCCTTACAGACGATTACTACTTTGCTTTCCTCTAACACTGTGGGCCCAGGCGTATGGAACTTGCACCAAGGGGCAAAGGTATGGAACGTCCGTTTGGAAACAAAGAATAAATCAAATAATAAAAAAAGTGGAGTCGAATTGCTGGAGACCCGACAGCATATCAGAAAACAGGTCAACAAGCCTCAGCTCAAAACCTCCGATTTCAACTCGTCGGAAATTCTCTTTCTTTGATCTTTTTCTGGGTTTCCTACTTCAATGCGAGACTATTACTGACGATGCGATGAAATTGATGTTTACAGAAACGGTAATAGATGCATAACATATGTGGTAAACCAGTCAGATTAGATTCTTAAGATGTAAATTTATCAATAATCAGATTAACCATGTGTACTTTCAACATGGAATATGCTTTTCCCTGTTTTGTGTGCAAGTTTTATAATACATAGGCAAAAAGAGAAGTGGAGGGTGTCGAATTCCCATCATGCGATCAGCTAGACATTGTCCTCCCCGACTCCACCTTCGTCAATGCCAACCGGTTGAGTTGCAGAGTTGTTGTTCATCAATGATTCTTCTCGGTCCACAACATTGATTTTAAAATGATTGTTGATAATCACATGTGCTTTGGATGAACGGGTTGCTGAAGAAGTTGCTCCTTGAACGAACTTGAAGATTCGTTTCTATCTCCTGAAAAAAAATCTGTCGGTAATCAGGACTCATAGCTACTATCCCAGGTAACATAGCATAAATAACCCCCATTTGATGTAAGAATTCAGTATGATCAAGCTGATTTCTATTCCAACAACAAAACATCCTAGTAGGAGAAATGGAAAATAGATGAATTGTCCTGATAGGTCCATGTTGTTCGTGAATTTTGTGGTGTTCTGCTAAATTTCTTGTACATGTTTCTACTGGACTTGGAAAGTAATATACAGCAACCTATTGCTTGGACTGATGAAGCTGGTAGCTGCCTGTTTTTTTTTTTTTTTCCAGAAACCTTTGCCAACAACTGCTGTCGACATGAATGCTTTGATCTGCTAGAGCTTATGCATGAGGAATGCTGCAGGCCTTGTGAATTGAAGTTGCACCTCGAGGTTGATATGAGCTGCATAAATCGATTTAAGCCAAAGGCATGTCGTCGGGAGTTGACCACTTCCAACAAGCAAATCCAGAGACCTGTCAATGACCGCATGGTTATGGAATTTGGAAAATAAGTGCGACAGAAAATGCCAAGTGAAATCGGTTGAAACTGTCGGCGAGAACAAGGAGATGGATTTAGAAGGGGCCTCTAGGATAAAACTTGGTGGGGAAATTGGATTCTGAAACAGTGCGGGAAGATGTTCTTGCTGTGGACATTCTTAATATGCACTGCTGCTCAAGTGAACTAATGCGAGATCGATCAGAGCTTTTCCAGAAGTGGATCAAAATCATTTCTCCAGGTTGTTTTCCTATGTTGGAGATGATTATGATATTTCTGTCAATTCTCCATAACATTTTCCAGAAGCAAGTCGAAATTATTTCCCTTTGATTGCTCTTCATTTGATTACAATGTCACAAGTCTAGAGAAGCCTTCCAAACGGCATACAGAGCAAGATATATCTAAATATACTGTGAATTTGATTACATTGTCACAAGTCTCACTACAAAAGACATACACAACAAATTCATACACACAAATACAGCAAGACTCTTGGCGCTTCAGACATCAAACTGAACTTCCGAAAATGGCATGTCGTCAAATGGCTGAATAAGCTGTAGAAACCGGTCAGAGCCTCGTGCGAGCAGACCGGACGAAGCCAAAGCATACAAAGCATACACTGCTAAGCACAGATTGATGACCAGCCACGTGACTAGAGAGAGATTTGTCCAGAGAAGCAGCTCAAAGCCAAGAGTCCCGAAAATGATGAAAAAGCACCAGTACACCGAATTTAAGTTCTTGAGTCCGGTCACTTCGATCAATGATACTAGATAAATGACTTCGCAAATGAGATATAGAGAACCGAAATGCATGATTATCAGCAGCTTCAGTAAACCGAACGCAAGTGCTATCTGGCAGAGTCGAGCCGTTCCTGTTGCTGTTGGTGCTGGTACTGCAGCTGCTGGTCGCCATCTCTGCACTGGGTCAGAAAGAAATCGATGAACCAGTAAAGGAAAATCAAGATCGCCCCAGTTGGTTGACCCGCAGTCCCAACCGTGACAGCAGTTTTCGATGTATCCATGAGTGAATTAGCGTACCTTTCGATTCCGACTTGAATTGTTATGCCCGTGTGATCCGCCATGTTCCTCAGCTTTAGCGTGCGACTCTGCGCTCGAACTCTGCGGATGTTGGAGCTCTGCTCCCGGGCGCTCGATGAACTTCTGTCTTGGAGACTTGTGAATGAGAGGAAGATAACAGAGCGTGCTTATATAGTCTCCGTTCGGGTTTTTAAAATTTCTCCGCTCTTTCATATTGAAAGAAACGGGTGGATCGTCAAAAAAAGGGACGTCCCTGTTCTCTTCTTTGTTCTGGGGAGGTACTTCCTGCTGCTGTCTTTTTGAAAGTCTTCCTTAAATACGTCGGTCCAAATAGTTTCGCTGAAAAAGGGGTCAACCAGATATGTCTTCGGCTAAAACATCTTTCAACGCTGGATATCCTCGAGAAATATATGGTTACTTTGGTGCAAAAGTATTCAATAAACAAACTAAAATTGCGATACTCAAGTTATAGATTGAGAAGTTGTGAAACTAAATTAAGCATTACAGCACTTGTGGTGTCTTCTTTCAGATAGCTATTGCATAGTTTTTGGCAAACATTAATAGGAATAACATCTGCCCTCATTAGTTACCTTGGCCTAACCAAGCTTAGCAGGAATTTAGGGCCTTCTCAGAGATATTCATCAAAAGCCAATGCAGGTTGCAAGAGGCCACCAATCAACCGTGTGCTTATATATCACCTGAAATGCCATAATAGAAGCTTGATACTTTCATCTAGAATATTGCAAAGGTAGAGCTCGAGGCAGAGCTTTTGGGTCAGACTCGCTTTCGTTAAAAAACTTCAAGCCATTAACCTATATGCCAATTAGAATATATTTACCGCTCTATATCGTATAATTCCTCGACATGGATTTTCCTTCCTTGATCCTCCTCGCACATACACTTCAGTAAGCAATTTAATATAACTATTTTCAATCGGGCTGTGCAATAGAGTCGCCGTGTCTCGGTGGCCCCATTTTTAAACCTTTACATGCGCGCTTTCTGAATGATCCAGACGTTCGGTACCTTTATTTTTTATTTTTTATTTTTTAGCAGCAGACGTTCGGTACTTTGACAATTTATTTTTTGAGTTCTTTCTTGCTTTCTTCACTTTGAGGATGATTCTCTTACCTTGGGAAGAGACAAACCTCATCAAGGACCGTGTCTGGTGATACGAACGGCTCCCACCGTGGAAAGGAGGTTCCATCCATCCCAAATTTTCCTAGTACATTGACAATTTGAGATTTTCGGCCACTTAAATTGATAATTGAAATGATAAATTCGATTCTCTAAAAGAAAATTAAGGAAGTTAATGTTACCTAATATCTGGTAATCGCTTATTGTAAAAAAAAACTATAATAATTGGTTTTTTATTGGGAAAATTGTCCAAAAAGTCTAAAATTTATTGCGCTTTTGCCAATTCAGTCTTGAACCTTTTAATTTTATTAATTTAGTCATAATCGTTTTCATAGTATAACAATTGAATTTATCCGGTTAATTTTGGCCAAAAGTCATTGACATAAACATTAGTCATCCTATGTGGCATGGATGGTGTTGGCATAGTTAGCTAACGCGGATGTAGACAATTTTTAATGATACTTTAATATTTTTTATTTTCCTTTTTTCTTTGTTCTTTTTGTTCTTTTTTGTGCTGGTGAGGGTTATCGGCAACAAGAAAAGGACACTATAAGTACCAAAAGTTATATACAGTGCTCACTTAAGTGCTAAAAGTCCTTTTCAAATAATTGAAATGTCACTTTATTAAAAGAAGATCATTTAATTGCCAACTCTAATTTGGTTCGTCGAAAATCTAACATAGCCATATTTTATTAATTTCTTAATCCCACATGGATTGTTGGCGTGCTCAATCAATATATAATCCCTAAACAATATCATGAAGCAAATCATAAAGTAATTATTTCAGTGCTAGTCGTTATTAAAAAGTGATCAAGTTGTTAAGAAGTGATTACTTTAGTGCTAAAAAATGCTACTTTAGATAAAAAATTTAATTATAAATGTCATGTAATTTCTCTAATCAGAATTTTTCATTGGAGACACTTAATTGATCATTTTTTCTCCGATTTGGTGTTTAAATAAGCTGGCGAAAACTTTCGGTACTAAAGTAAATGTCGTACATAACTTTTGATACTTCTAATGTCTTTATCCCCCATCAGCAACCTTTATAGTGTCTGTGCTTGCCCGTGGCAGGTGATAATACCTAGTGACCCAAAAGAAGCACATAAAAAAAATGAAAAACTACAAAATTCAAAATTCAAAAAATATTATTAAAAAGTGGCAACATTAGTGATGATCATGCCACATAGGATGATCAACATCTATATTAATGATTTCTGATCAAAATTAGCCGGATGGATTAATTGACAAAATATGAAAGTGTTTAGAACTCAATTGATAAAATTAAAAGGTTTATAACTAAATTAGTAAAAGTGCAATGGATTTAGAACTTTATAGACAATTTTCTATTTTTATCACGTTACCTAAGGAAGGGCTACTTATAACCTTTTTTTTGTTATTTTAATTCTAGAATGGCTATGCAAGACCTTTTTTCCCATTCTTCACTATTCAGTGTCACTTAAAAGAGTTAGTCAATGACAAATTTTTTTATAGCAAATACATTTATACTCAAATCTTTGTAAAGTTGATTTACAATTTGAAAAAACAAAGAAAAGGAGAGAATGTCAACAATGGTCCTATACTTTTGGACAATTCAAATTTGGTCCTTATATTTTAGTTTTGTTCAATCTAGTCCTTGTACTCTTTTACATCAAACTAATCTAACCCCCTTAATTAAATTGGAATGTTGGCATCGGATATGCAATCTAAATGGGGCCAATATTTGTTGTCATACCATAAGAAATACCGACAAGGGACTCTTTCTTGTGTTTTCACACAAAATAAAATCACTTTGGAAAATTCAATTTGATCTCTATCATAATTATCAATCCTTCCAATCATTTAGACTCTGGTCTAGATACCTTGGCTCCAAGACGTTTCCATATTCGAACGAGAGTTTCTAGGGCCTGGACTAGGGAATCTGCCTTCAAACTCCCTATCTTTTGGATTTTGCTACATTTTAGTGTTTGATGTTGTCCAATTGAGATTTTGATCTCTCTCTCTCTCCTCATCACAAAGGGCCTTTTGCAACCAATGTACCCCCCCTCTCTCTCACAGTCTCCCCCTCTATCATTATTGTTCTGTTGTTTTTTTAAAGGAATAAGTGCACTAGAACTATAAAACTTGTCACTTTTTGATAAATTTTAGGACTTATTACACTTTTTGAAAGTTTTAGGACTTAATTATATTTTGTTGACAAGTTTTAGGACTTGTTGAATCAATTTGACAAGTATTATAGCTTAATTGCACTTTTAAAAGTTTTATGACTTAATTATACTTTTGTAATAAGTTTTAGAACTTTCAATATACTTATCACATTTTTAAATTCTCCCAAGAAGGAGTTTGAAATGTTGAGTCCTCGAATCATTTCACATCGAACTAATCTAATCCTCCTAATTAAATCGGGATGTTGGCATCAAATACGCAGTCTAGTTGAATTTTGATCCTTAAATTTGAATTTTGTTTGATTTGGTCCTTATACCCTTTTACCACGAACTAACCCGATCCTCCTTATTAAGTTGGGATGTTGGCATCTGACATGCAATTTGGAAAATTAATCTCTCCTCCGCATTTACTTATTTATCTAACTAATTGACGTGGGATTTGTACAAAAGGACTTCCTAAGACACGCTTTGCTGTCCCAATATTGAAAGAACCTGCCTCGTTGACCGTCAAGAAAACGGGACGTCCCGTTTCTTGGTGAAGCTGGGGACGCACGTCGCAATGGCGTTTCTCGAGTTCTTTTCTAGAAAATGAAGGTCCAAACTGAATTTGGATCCACGCTGTCTTTGATCCTTTATCCCTTATTTAAACTCTGCTTTTCTTTCTTAAACTCTTCAGACATTACATGGCAAATGAAATCCAAAAGTTAATTGGCATAGAATTCCCATTTCCGATCAGACGAGACAGATGTGAACTGCGAAGGAATACAAACATTGGGAAGAACGTTTCCTATTCTTTATGGGAGTGCTTGTCACTTTGTGGTACTTAATTTCCCTAAAACCTTTTAAGTTATTGTGCATTGGGCTGGTAGCTGCTTTTTTCCCTAGGAACCTTTGCCAACGAGTGCTGTCGACATGGATGCTTTGATATGCTGGAGCTTATGCACAAGGAATGCTGTGGGCTTTGCGAATTGAAGCTGCACCTCGAGGTTGATATGAGTGGCCTAGATCAATTAAAGCTAAAGGAATGTCATGGGGAGTCAACCAGTCCTGATGATCCAATTCAGAGACCTATCAATGTACGCATGGTTATGGAAGTTGGAAGATAGCTGTGACAGGAAACACCAAGTGAAATCCGTCGAAACTGTTGGTGAGAACAAGCAGATGGAGGTAAAAGTGGCCTCTAGGATAAAACTTGATCGTGGGGAAATTGGATTCTAAAACAGGCATGAGCCCTTCTGGTGTGGACATTCTTAATATGAATTGAAATCATTTCTCTAGATTGTTTTCTTATATCAGAGATAATTAGGATAATTCTGTCGATTCTCTATATCATTTTCCAGTAGCAAATGGAAATCATTTCCCTTTGATCTCTCTTCATCTGATTACAATGTCACAAGTCTAGAGGAGCACTAAAATGACAAACAGAACAAGGTACATCTAAATATACTGTGTATTCGATTACATCGTCGCAAGTCTCACTACAAATGACATACACAACAAATTCATACACACAAATAGAGCAAGACTCTAGGCGCTTCAGACATCAATCTGAACTTCCGAAAATGGTGTGTCATCAATGTTGAAGGTTATAGGTTTGAGAGAGAAGAAAGTCTTTTTCGTTGCTTGAAGTATTACACCAAGAGATGTCAAGTTTGGAATCAGTGTTATCTTCAGCGTAGGGAAACCCTAGAGTATATATATGAAAGTTATTGGGCTCCAGCCCATATGGGCCCAAATAACCATGCTTTTACCTATTGGGCTTGTATGTGAACATATTATTTGGATTATATTAACAATATATCCAACAATCTCCTCCTATGTTCACCATACAGCACAATCCAATACGGTGGTCAGTGTAATGTTCAAACAAACATGAATCATTCACATTCAATCCAAGACAATCAACTCGGATCAGTCAAAGAGTTTTTTCAGCAGTAAAGTTTTAAACTCAATCATCATTAGCAATCCAAATAAGTGAATCATTATTATCATGAATCTGTTCTGAGATCAACAAATCAAAATAAGTATTAGGAGTTTTAGATTCAGTTTAAACTCATTCAAATCTTAACTTCCAAAATAAATCTCAGACTCGGTTCACAATCAACATATGCATAAAAGTCAAGTATAAGTAGGCCAGTCAAAATAGTCCAAGGCCTTACAAATATAAGAAACAATCATAATAATGTTCACAAAAAAAGAGATAGCAAAATGCGAGCATCAAATAAATGGACTCCATCAAAATAAGCAATAGCAGATAAACTGTCAAGTCTCCACAAGCTCTGAATAATATATATTCATTCATCAAGTAGGTCATCCTGGTCAAGATCCCACTCATGAAGCTCTCCTCCATCTCTGCCATCCCTTGTAGAATGTCAAATATGAATTTCATATTATCATGAATTCAATCATTTGAATAAAAAAATTTAGCACCATTCCATCATGCAGAGAATAATATATATTAATGTCATAAAGCATCATAATATCATGTTCATAAGCATCAAGCCAGTTTCATAAATTATGAACAAGACCTAAATAATGTGATTTACAAAGAGCCAATAACTTAAGTTTACTGTAGGAGAATAACTATTGTCTAGTTTCAAAGAACATGACCAATAGTCAACTCACTTACAATAACCTAGTAATATAATATCAAGTTTCAATTAAAAACAAGACCAACAGGCTTCTTATGTAAACAACTGTTTTTATGTTTCAATTTGGAATGTCACAGTTACTGATTCCTTAAAGTCAAATAATCTAGCATCAAATCTGGAATGAGATCATTTAACCAAAAGAATAGTTCAACTTAGTTGAATTGTATCATCAAGTTTGGAATGACACAATCTTCCCTAATAGAACCTTTGAATTAGGTTAAAGTCATCTTCATCAAGTTTGGAATGAGATAACTCACTCTTTTTAAATTAATCAGCAACTATGAACATCGATGAAACATATAAACTGTGCTTATCATTGTGGCCAATAAAGGAAGATTCGATAATTCAAAACACATAATTAGAAGGTAAGTAAATGGTAATTAAGACTTGCCTATATAGTTTTTAACCCTATTTCCTCCACTGTTTTGAATAATTGATCTTTAGGCATACCTTTAGTGAGAGTATCGGCTATGTTATCCTTTGATCTCACATTGATCAAGATAATAACCTCTTGTTCTCTCAGATAATTCAACAACGCATGTCTCAGTCTCACATGTCTTCGCTGTGAATTAAAGAGAGCATTCTTGACGATTTGGACAGCTGCTTGATTATCACAGAATAGGCTTAAAGAATTAATCTTTAGCCGAGTCAACGGAATATCCATAATCAGATTCTTTATCCATTCGGCCTCTTCGCCGGCTGAGACTAATGCAAAAATTTCTGATTCCATAGACGACAATGCAATACAAGTCTGTCGTTTGGATTTCCAAGTAATAGTAGCTCCACCCAAAGTGAATATATATCCACTAGTGGACTTACTATTTCCAATATCTAAACACCATGAGGCATTAGAATATCCATCCACAGTTGGAGGATAACCAGAATAATATAGAGCATAATCTTTAGTACCTTTAAGGTATCTCATTAGCCTATTGAGGGCATCCTAATGCTCTTTACTAGGATACTAGTGAAACGACTCAGCATGCCAACTGTAAAGGCTATGTCGGGTCTAGTGCAACTCATAGCATACATGAGATTACCAATCAGTTTCGAGTACTTTAACTGATCTACACTGGTTCCTTCATTAGGACTTAGGCTTTTATTATAATCATATGGTGTCTCACTCGGTTTACACTTATCGTATCCCCAAGTAGAACGTAGCTGCTCAATATAATGAGTCTGGCTAAGGGAGATGACTTGCCGTTTAAAGCTTACTTTCATACCAAGAATGGTATTAGCAATACCAAGATCTTTCATGTCAAATTCTCTAGCTAAAGTAGCTTTCACGTCACTCACTATAGAATGATCGGAACCAAGAATTAACATGTCATCAACATACAAGCAAATGATGACTATCTTATTTGACATAAAACGATGGTAAAGGTATTTATCTGAATAACTAGACTGAAAGCCATAACTCTTTACCACTTTGTCAAATTTAAGATGTCACATCTTAGGTGCTTGCTTAAGACTATACAAGGATTTGTTTAATTTACAAATTTTGTCCTCAAGACCTTTCATAACGTATCATTCTGGTTGTTCCATGTAAATTTCCTCATTTAACTCCCCATTTAAGAAAGCTGTTTTTACATCCATTTGATGCACTACAAAGTGTTCAATAGATGCCAAAGCAAGAAGAATTCTTATAGTTGATAAATGACACACAGGTGAAAAGACATCAAAGTAATCTATTCCACTCTGCTGTTTATAGCCTTTAGCTGCTAAACATGCTTTGTATCTGGCTATTGATCCATCACTATTCAATTTCTTTTTCAATACCCATCTACAGCCTATAGTCTTAGCCCCTTTTGGCAAATTTACAAGCTGCCAAGTGTGGTTCTGCAACAAAGAGCTCATTTCATCATCTATGGCTTCTGCCCACAATAAAGATTCCCTAGATCTCATTGCTTCCTGATAGAAGAATGGATCATCCTCAAGATGGTAAGTAACAAAGTTCTTACCAAAACTTTTGGGAACTTTCTCTCTTGTAGATACTTTAACTGGAAATTGTTCAATAACCAGCTGTGTTGAATTAGTGTCAGAAGGGCCTGCTTCAGATTCTACAGGAGATTCTGAAATCATATTTGTAGATCCAGAAACATTCAAGCCTTGATCTCTGAGAAACTTGTTTTCGAAGAATACTGCATCTCTAGATTCTATCACTGTGTTAGTAGATAGATCTAAAAACCTATTTGCAGCACTATCTTCTGCACTACCTAGATATACACAAGTAATGGTTCTAGGTCCCACCTTAGGTCTCTTAGGATCTTGTATGCTTACATAAGCAATACAACCCCAAGTCTTAAGAATATCATATCTACAAGGACGCTTATGCCATATCTCATAAGGTGTCATAGACAACTTAGAGTGCGGCAACCTGTTCAAGATGTGATTAGCAGTTAAAATTGCTTCTCCCCAGTAGGAGGAAGGCATGCCAGCTGTAAGTAACATAGAATTTAACATTTCAGTTAACGTTCTATTCTTACGCTCGGCAACACCATTTGATTGGGGTGAATAAGGAGCAGTGGTTTCAAGTATTATCCCTTCTGAAGCACAAAATTCCTTGAACCTTGTCATTGTATATTCCTCTCCTCTATCACTCCTAAACCTCTTAATTTTCAAGTTGAGTTGATTTTTTACTCTAGACTTGAAAATCTTAAATTTTCAAAAGCCTCATCTTTCGATTTCAACAAATAGATATGATAATATCTAGAAAAATCGTCTATGAATGTTATTAGATACTTTCGACCACCTCTAGTAATGTAATTTCTAAAGTCACAAATGTCAGAATGTATTAGCTCAAGAAGTTGTGTGCTTTTAGAAACCAATTTAAAGGGTTTTCTAGTGATCTTAGCCTGTGCACACACTTCACATTTGTCAAATCGAATAGAAGTATTTAATGGAATGTTGTGAGTTCTAGCCAGATGTTGCATTTTCCTGTAATTCACATGTCCAAGTCTATTGTGTAGCAACTTTGGATTAATCAAAGTAGAATTCACATGGTTCATGCTATTAGTATTTAAACTCAACCTGAAGAAAGCACCAAGTTTGCAGTTCCAACATGAGTCACATCTGCCTCACCACCATTGCAATTTTCCACAATGTTTTTCACTTCTGTGATCTCAGTGAGTAAGTTCTTGTCATTAGTAGCATGACAAGTAGCGCCACTGTCCAACCACCACTCAGAAGAGACATAGGCCTTTCCATTCTTCATCATTCCAACGAAGGCCCGAGGCTCAGATTCATTAATTAACATATTAGCCTTATTTTGTGGTGTGTCATCCTTTGGCTTCTTCGATAATTTACACTCTGCTGCCCAGTGACCCCACTTTCCACAGTTATGGCACTTGCCCTTCTTCTTCCTTTTGGAGATAGTCTTTTTGGCCTCTAACTGTAAAGAGGATTCACCTTTTGGTGATTTGAACCTTTTCTGAAGTCTATTGGAGTGTGAAACTAAGTTGGCAACTGATTGTTGTTGTCCTACTTGTTCCAAACTCTTTCTAGTAATGTTTTGATCCTCAATGTGAATATACCTCATTAATTCGTCCAGTCCCATCTGTACCTTCAGTCTGTGCATTTCAGTCTTGAAAGAACTCCATTCAGTTGGTAGCTTACTCAATACAAGACCGACAAAAAGATTATCGGACATATCAGAATCATCATCTTTCAGCTTGTTCCTCATGTTCTCAAATTCAACTAACTGAGAGGTAATGCTTGAATTCATTGTGAATTTAATGTCAAAGAATTTCTCCGTTAATAGAGTTTTAGAGAGCCCCTCTTGTTTTTGGAACTGAGCATTCAAGTGATCCCATATCTCTTTTGCCGTCTTATATTCACTATAGGTCATAGCCAGATTAGGATTTAGAGAGTTCAACAAGTAATCTCTACAAAAAATCTTCATCTTTGTTCTATTGATATTCATCCACATCTTCAATGGTAGATGCAAAGTCACTTAACATAGTATAGAATATCTCACGTTCTTTCATGCCAAATTGAACATGTAATTTCCATCCATGAAACTCAATAACATCAAAAGATTGCAACTTTAGAATATCATAGGAACTATGCTTTGCCATTATAATCAGAGCAAAGAGTTAAAAAGAGTGCACCTTGAAGTTTTCGGAACCACAAAGTCGAATAACTCTCTTAACCTTGATCAAACCACTTGCCAAAACAAACCCCAAAAATAGATCTGGAGCACCCAAAAATCTTAAGATGGACTGAAATTCCAATAGAAACTTTCGGGTGCCATAACTTCTCCGTCCGACCTCCGATCGACGCAAGTGACCACACAAAACGTTCGTATCGACGAGTAGAACAAAGCCCAAGTGGTTTCACCCTCTAAAATTGGCTATAATTTTTTTGGGTTTTTGAATCAAAGATTTCGATCACCTAAATCCTCAAACTCAGATCCTACCTAATACCACCGTCGAAATCGAAAGTAAATTATACCTGTGAATTCGTCTTGATGAAATCTTCAAGAAGACATCTTACTCGCTCAAATCTGACACACGAACATAATACTTCAAAAATGTTAAAGTTATAGGTTTGAGAGAGAAGAAAGTCTTTTTGGTTGCTTGAAGTATTACACCAAGAGACGTCAAGTTTGGAACGTTCACCAGTGTTACCTCCAGCGTAGGGAAACCCTAGAGTATATATATGAAAGTTATTGGGCTCCAGCCCATATGGGCCCAAATAACCATGCTTTTACCTATTGGGCTTGTATGTGAACATATTATTTGGATTATATTAACAATATATCCAACAATCAAACGGCTGAATAAATCGTAGAAACCGGTCGGAGCCTTGTGCGAGCAGACCGAATGATGCCAAAGCAAACATTAGTAAGCACAGATTGATGACTAGCCACATAATTAGAGAAAGGTTCGTCCAGAGAAGCAGCTCGAAGCCAAGAGTCCCGAAACCAATGTACAAGCACCAGTACACCCTATTCGAGCTCCTAGGTCCGGTCACCTCAATTAATGATATCAGATAAATGACTTCGCAGATGATGTACAGTGAACCGAAATGTGCGATCACAAGCAGCTTCAGTAAACCGAATGTGATGTGGAACTTTCTAGCAGAGTCAAGCCGTCCCTGTTGCTGTTGGTGCTGGTGCTGCAGCAGCTGGTCGTCGTCTCTGCACCGGGACAGAAAGAAATTGATCAACCAAAAAAGGAAGAATCAAGATCGGACCAGTTGCTCGACCCAAAGTCCCAACCATGACGGCAGTTTTAGAAATGATGTATCCATGAGTGAATTGGCATACCTCTCGATTCCGACTTGAATTGTTATGCTCGTGTGATCCGCCATGTTCCTTACCTTCAGCTTTGCGACTCTCTACTTGTACTCTGCAGATATTCAAGCTCTGCCCCCCGGCGCACAATGAACTCCGTCTCTTGAGTTGTGAATGAGAGGAAGACGACAGAGCATGCTTCGCTTATATAGTCTCCGTTCAGGTTTCTAAAGTTTCTCTGCTCTTCCGTATTGAAAGAAACGGGTCGATCGTCAAAAAAACGGGACGTCCTTTTTTCTTCAATGTGCAGGGGAGGCACTTCTTGGTGTTGTCTTTTTGAGATTTTCCTTAAAAAGGCCGGTCCATGTAATTTCGTAGAAGAAGGGGACCACCAGATATGTCTTCGGCCGAAACATCTTTCAATGCTGCATATACTCAGAGAAATATGAAGTTCCTTTGGTGCAAAAGTATTCGATAAAAAACCTAATGGACGATTAAAAAGGTGCAGTACTCAAATTATAGATTAAGAAGTTATATAATTAAAGTGAGCGTCACGGCACTCGTGGTGTCTTCTTCCAGCCAACTATTGTGTAGTTTTGGCAGATGCTATTCCTACAAACATTTGCCCTCATCGATTACCTCGGGCCAACAGAGCTTAGAGGGAAGTTAGGGCCGTCTTTGAGATATTCATTGAAAGCTGATGCACGTCGCAAGAGGTCACCCAATCAACCATGCACTCTAATATCACCTGTTGAGACGCTGCAATGAAAACCCAATACTTTCGTCTAGAAGATTGCAAAAATAGAGCTCAAGCTAGAGCTTTTAAAGAAACCGGGTCGGGCTTGCTTTCGTTAAAACCTTGAAGTCACTAAGCAACTGCTTTATACCATGTAATTCTTCACCAGGGTCTTCATTCCTTGATTCTTATCACGCATGCATCTCGATAAGCAATTAAATATAACTAGTTTTAATCAAATTGCGCAATAATTCAATGTATCTTAGTTTTATCATATAACTATTTTTAATTCTCTATCAATTTTATTATTTTTTAATAATTTTATTATATAGTTTTATCATATTTTTAGCATAATTTTATTATGTAATTTTATTATATTTTTTAATATAATTTTATTACGCTTTTTAATTTTTTTTAATTTTTTTAAATAAATTGGCTAGAGGATGAAGAAGAAAAAAGGAAAGAAGAAAGAAAAGAAGAAAAGATAAAAAAGAAAAAGTATATGGTTTGGCTTGATTTTGAAATTATTCTCGAGAACAAAGAAATAATTTATTTTTACTTATTTATTTTGCTCCAAATCTATTTTCGGGAACAAATTTATTTCTGAGAATAAAAAAAGTTACCAAACAAATTTTTATTCTTTTTTTTCCAGGGAACCAAAGAATAAAATCAAACACTATTTGGATGTTACCAAATAGGCCTTCGTGTCCTTTTAATTAAAAAAAGAAAAAATTGGCTTGAAAAAGAACGGAGGATTGCCAAGAAGCGTAGCTGCCTCCACCTCAACATTATCCTAATTTATAAATGCTCCACACTATATCATAGAATGTTCAGTAGATCTGTCAAGTGCGATGTTAGCTCGAACGGAGTGCACTAGGCCAATGGACCAACCTTTAGAAAAGGCCTCTTGAGATCAATCATTCCACCATCATGACACCATCAAAGTGCTAACATCAAAGTGCTAATAGGATAAGTTCCCAAGCTCCTAGAATTTGAATCTCTCACCGCTTTAAGGAAAATCCATTCAATTAAATTAGCACATCAACAGTCATTTGCTTCCTATATTACGAGCTGCATCACACACATGTCGCCTATTTAGTAGTTTGTGTGAATTTCCTTATAACAAAACATAATGAAAGTTATAATTGGAAACGTGTTTTGACATACTATTAATTCCCAAACATCTACTATAAATCCAATGATTTTCCTTTTAACTTTCCCAAGGCATTAATGAGGAATTAGGATGGCCACCTTGTTATCATATCTTACCTAGGCATATATAATAAATGTTTGGGAATTAATAATATAATGGCCTTTTTTCAGCTTTGGCCATAAATATCACGTGAAGTTTATCCTCTTGATAGATAAAACAACATGATCATCTTAAATTCAAAACTTAGAAGGTATTTTGGATAAATTTTTTATAATCCCATGGAAACTGTAATATAAATTCGTCCAGATAAATTATTAGGAAAAATTACTATTGTACCACAAGGAATGTGACTTAGGCATTATTCACGGGTGTCTACTGCAGTTATATCCGTCCAATTTGTATGACAATATCTATCTTGCATTCGAGTTAAAAGAATTCAAGAAATCTCCCGTCATTGTCAATTGTAAGAGGTTTAGCTATTGCCTAAATACATCGCATTCTTGGTAATCCCACTTGAAACCGCGAACAGCAACATGATAAAAGCAAGAAGGAAAGAGAAAAGGGGAACTTTCAAGGAAAGGGACGGGATTGAAATGAACGGGACGTGCGAAACTCACTACGTACCAATCGAAATCCTCAAGGGCCATTGGCGCAGAACTTTCCCAATGGGTGCTACCTAAAATTCAACGCTGACCCTCACGCGACGGTCTCACTTTGGATTTGCATAAACTAATGGCACTTTTCCAAGTAGGCATAACATCATGGTACGTCTCGAAAACGGTTGGTGATTGATGGAGTGGCCTGAAGTTGGGCCCCGTAGATCTTGGACAGCAAAAGGGACGCGTGGGGACATCTCGAGGTTTTCGATACTCCGAATTTTGATTGACTTAAAATTAATATCACAAAAAAAATATAAATTAATATATATCTCATAAATTTTATTTCAAATTAATTTTTTTATCATCAAATATCCTAAATTGGTATAGTTATAACAAATCTATTCCAAATTAATTTTTTGTTAATTGAAAATCTCAAATTAATATATTTATAATAAGTTTTACCCTCCATTAATTTCTAAAACCCCAGACTGATGTATTTGCAACAAGTTTTATCATCCATTAATTTCTGAAACCCCAAACTAATATATGTGCAACAAGTTTTACCTTTTATTTAATTTCTATTAAATTGGATTAATATTACGAAAAATTACAAACTAGTGTATTTGCGATAAATAGAGGGTAAAACCCCACACCAATACATTTTGGTATCTGATACGCAATCTAGAATAGCCGCAGGGCCAAAAACTATTAGCACACCGAAATCATTTTTGGTGAATCGATATCTCTTGTCTGCATTTACTTCTTTACCTAACTAATTGATGTGGGATTTTGTACGAGGGGACTTCTATAAGACCCGTCTGCCGCGTCATGTATTGGAAGAGAACCTTCCTCGTTGACCGTCAAGCAAACGGGACGTCCCGTTTCCTAGTGAAGCTGGGGACACACGTTGCAATGGCTTTCTTGAGCTTTTTTTCACATACCCTTGGACAATCGATGCGGCAATTAATTTCGCACCCGCAGATGAATCGAATGGTCCTATTCTTGTATGACCCATCACTGAGATCTGAGAGGAGGTTAGGGGTTAAGCAGACGACTGCCGTGGTGGCAATGCCATCCATAAGGTAATCGGTTATTCCTACAGTACCTCCTTTCCGTTGCTTTTAAATGTTCATGTAAGTAAAATTAATTCTCATAGGTTGAAGAAAAGACTGATCAATAGTTTCCATTAGGGATAAGTGCACTGGAAGTCTTAAAATTTGTTATGAAACAATTTAATCTTGAAACAATCTAGTCCGCAAACTTTCAAGAAATACAATTAAATTGTAAAATTTGTTACAAGAGTGCAATCGAGTACTGAAATTTTTAAAAAGTACAAGTAAATTCTAAAATTTGTTAAATTGATTCAATCAAGTCCTTCCGTTGATCATACTTTTTGCAGGATTTAATTGCACTTTATAAAAAAAGATTTAGGACTTAATTGCATTTCTTAAAAATTTTAGGATTAGATTATTTCAAGACTAAATTGTTTCATGACAAGTTTTAGAACTTTTAATACACTTATCCCTTTCATTATAATTTGCTTTGCTTAGTGGCCATATCCTTAATGGCAGGTTAGTTATGCCTTCGACCGAAATAGAAATTTGGATTCCTCCTCACTTTTGATCTAGTTGTCGAGATAATTACGAGGACATTTCCTTGTTTCAAAGTAGTTTATCTTTGCCTTAAAAATCATTGGTCTAAACAATCTCGAGCATTACGGAAGATTGCTACTTCGTGCAACAACAGATGCCTTTTTCCCCATTTTAACGTAGGCCCCAGCGTTTAAAACTTGCACAAAAGGGCAAAGGTAAGGAACGTCCTTTTGGAAACGGGGAATAAATCAAATACTCAAAACGGGGGAGTCGAATTGCTGGCGACCCGACAACATACGAGAAAATAGGTCAACAAGTCTCTGCTCAAAATCTCTGATTTCAACTTGTCCGAAATTCTCTTTCATCTCTTCTGGGGTTCTACTCCAACGTGTGGTAAACAAGTCAGATTTAACTTCTTAATATGTAAATTCATCATAAATCAGATTAACTTTATGTACTCTCCACATGGAATATGCTTTTCCCCGGTTCGTGTGCAAGTTTCATAATACATAGGCAAAAAGAGAAGTAAAGGGTACCGAATTCCATCACGCGATCAACTAGACTATGTCCTCCCCAACTCCGCCTTTGTCACCACCAATTGGTCAAGTCGCAAGGTTGTTGTTCATCAATGATTGTTCTTGGTCTGCAACATTTTCAAAAGATTTTTGATAATGCTGTGTGTTTGGAATGAACAGGGTGCTGAGTCTTTTGTTTTCATCTCCTGAAAAATCTGTTGGTAATTGGGATTGGTAGCTACCATCCCAGAGAACATAGCATTGATAACCCCACTAGGTGTAAAAATTCAGTATGATCGAGTTGATTACTATTCCAACAAGAAGACATCCTAATAGGAGAATCACAAGATCGATGAATTGTTCTAATCACTTGGTGTTGTCCGTGAATTTTGGTGGTGTTCTGCTAAATTTCCTGCCCATGTTTCAACTGGACTTGGAAAGTAATATACAGCAATTTATTGCTTATATTGATGAAACTGGTAGCTGCCTTTTTTTTCCAGAAGCCTCAGCCAACGAGTGCCGTCGACATGAATGCTTTGGTCTGCTAGAGCTTATGCACAGGGAATGCTGTAGGCCTCGCGAATCGAAGCTGCACCTCGAGGTTGATATAAGTGGCATAGATCAATTTAAGCTAAAGGAATGTCTTGGGGAGTCGATCACTCCAGACGAGCAAATCCAGAAACCTGTCAATGAACGCATGTGGACATGAAACAACAAGTGAAATCTGTCGGTGAGAACAAGCAGACGGAGGTAGAAGTGGCCTCCAGGATAAAACTTGATGGTGGTGAAATGGCTTCAGAAACAAGCGTGAGACCTACTGGTGTGGACATTCTTAATATGCACTGCTGCTCAGGGAAACCGATGCGAGACCGATCATAGCTTTTCCAGAAGTGAATTGAAATCATTTCTCCAGGTTGTTTTCCTATGTTGGAGATAATTAGGAAATTCATGCCGATCACCATATCATTTTCCAAGAAGCAAATTGAAATCATTTTCCCTTTGATTGCTCTTCATTCGATTACAATGTCACAAGTCTGGAGAAGCATTACAAATGACATACAGAACAAGATGCATCTAAATATACTGTGTATCCGATTACATTGTCACAAGTCTCACTACAAATGACATACACAACAAATTCATACACAAAAATGCAGCAGGACTCTAGGTGCTTCAGACATCAAACTGAACTTCTGAAAATGGCCTGTCATCGAACGGCTGAATAAGCTGTAGAAACCGGTTGGAGCCCTGCGTGAGCAGACCAGATGATGCCAAAGCAAACGCTGCTAAGCATGGATTGATGACCAGCCATGATACTAGAGAAAGGTTCATCCACAGAAGCAACTCGAAGCCAAGAGTCCCAAAAATGATGTACAAGTACCAGTACACCCAATTAGGGCTCTCGGGTCCAGTCACCTCGATCAATGATATTAGATAAATGACTTCGCAGATAATGAACAGCGCCCTGAAATGGGTGATTATCAGCAGCTTCAGTAAACCGAACGCAACATGGAACTTTCTGGCAGAGTCGAGCCATCCCTGTTGCTGCTGGTGCTGGTGCTCCAGCTGCTGGGTGTCGTCTCTGCACCGGGACAGAAAGAAATCGATCAAACAAACAAAAAGGAAAAATCCAGATCATTCCAGTTGCTTGACCTGCAGTCCCAACCATCACAGCAGTTTTAGAAACGATGAATCCATGAGTGATTTAGCGTACCTTTCCATTCCAACTTGAATCGTTATGCTCATCTGATCCGCCATGTCCCTCCGGCTTTAGCGTTGCAACTCTCTGCTCTGCTCAAACTCTGCAGATGTTGGACCTCTGCTCCTGGGCGCTCAATGAACTTCTCTTAGACTTGTGAACGAGAGGAAGATGACAGAGCGTCCTTATATAGTCTCCGTTTCGGTAATTTAAAGTTTCTCCGCTCTTTCCTATTAAAAGAAACGGGTGGATCGTCAAAGAAACGGGACGTCCCTGTTCTCTTCTTTGTTCTGGGGAGGTACTTCCTGCTGCTCTCTTTCTGAAAGTCTTCCTTAAAAACGTCGGTCCAAATAGTTTCGCAGAAAAAGGGGTCAACCAGATATGTCTTCGGCCACAACATCTTTCAATGCTGCATATCCTCGAGAAATATATGGTTCCTTTGGTGCGAAAGTATTCGATAAATAAACTAAAATTGCGATCCTCAAGTTCTCGATTGAGAAATTATGAAACTAAATTAAGTGTTGCAGCACTTGTGGTGTCTTCTAGCCAGCTACTGCACAATTTTTGGCAAACGTTAGTGGGAATAACATCTGCCCTCATCAATTACCTTGGCCCCACCAAGCTTAGTGGGAAGTTAGGGCCTTCTCTAAGATATTCGTCATAAGTCAATGTAGGTTGCAAGAGGCCACCAATCAATCATGTGCTTATATATCACCTGTGGAGATACCCTAACAAAAACCTTATACTTTCATCTAGAAAATTGCAAAGATAGAACTCAAGGCAGAGCTTCACTTTCGTTAAAAAAACCTCAAGTCACAGAGTTGTATGCTAATTCGAATATATCAACTGCTCTATACCGTGTAATTCCTCGATGTGGATCTTCCTTCCCTTATCCTTCTCACACGTGCACTTCAATAAGAGATTTAATGTAACTATTTTTAATCGGACTGTGCAATAAAGTCGCTGTATCTCAGTGGCCCCATTTTAAAACCTTTATATGCGCACTTTTTGAATGATCCAGACGTTCGGTACTCTTTATTTATTTATTTTTTTAAGCAGCAGACGTTCGGTACTTTGACAATTTATTTACTGAGTTCTTTCTTGCTTTCGCCACTCTGAGGATGATCCTCTTACCTTGGAAAGAGACAAACCTTATCAAGGACCGTATCTGGGGATACGAACGGCTCCCACTGTGGAAAGGACGTTCCATCCGTCCCAAGTTGTCGAAGTTTATTGACAATTTGAGATTTTCGGCCACTTAAATTGATAATTGAAATGATAAATTCGATTATCTAAAAGAAAAATAAGGAATTTATGTTACTTAATATGTGATAATCAATTATTGTAAAAAAAAAAACTGTACTAATTGGTTTTTCATTGAAAAAATTATCCAAAACGTCTAAAACTTATTACATTTTTGTTAATTCAGTTTTGAATTTTTCAATGTTGTCAATTTAATCATAAACATTTTCATACTTTGTCAATTGAGTCTATCTGATCAATTTTGACCAAAAATTGAGTTTATCCCTAAACACAATCACTTTAGTGCTAATCGTTATAAAAAAAGTGATCACTTTAATGTTAAAAAAATGCCACTTAGATAAAAAATTTAATTATAAAAGTGACATAATTTCTCTAATCGGAATTTTTCACCGATAGCATTTAAGTAATCATTTTATCTCTGATTTGGCATTTAATTGAGTTGATGAAAACTTTTGATACTAAAGTAAACATTATACATAACTTTTGGCATTTCAAGTATCCTTCTGGCCATTGGCAACCTTTGTCGCAGCTGCGCTCATTGGTAGCTAGCTAGAATAGCCAGTGACCTAGAAAAAAAAATAAAAAAAATTTGCAAAATTCAAAATTCAAAAAATATGAAAATATTATTAAAAATTGTCTATATTAGTAATGGCCATGTCATGTAGGACGACTGTCACCAAAATTAGCCGGATGGATTTAATTGGCAAAACATGAAAATGTTAAGCATTCAATTGACAAAATTAAAAGGTGTATGATTAAATTGATAAAAGTACAATAAATTCAAAACTTTCTAGACAAATTTTCCCTTTTCTGTCATGTAACCTAAGGAGGGGCTACTTATAACCTTTGTTTGTTATTTTAGTTCTAGAATGGCTATGCAAGACCTTTTCCCCATTCTTCACTATTCAGTGTCACTTGAAAGAGTTTGGTAATGACAAATATTTTTATATCAATTACATTTATACTCAAATCTTTGTAAAATTGATTTACAATTTGATAAGAAAAGAAAAGAAAAGAATGTCAAAAATGGTCCCTAGACTTTTAGATAATTCAAATTTAGTCCTCGCATTTTAGTTTTGTTCAATCTAGTCCTTGTACTTTTTTTATGTCAAACTAATCTAACCCCCCTAATTAAATTGGGATGTTGGCATCAAATATGCAATCTAACTAGGGCCAATATTTGTAGGCATATCATAAGAAACACTGACAAGAGACTCTTTCTCATGTTTTTGCATGGAATAAAATCACTATAGAAAATTCAATTTGACCTCTATCAAAATTATCAATCCTTCCAATCATTCAGACTGTGGAATAGATACCTTCGCTCCAAGACACTTTGATATTCAAATGAGAGTTTCTAGTGCTTGGACTAAGGGATTCGCCTCCAAACTCCCTATCTTCCCGATAGTTGGATTTTGTTACATTTTAGTGTTTGATGTTGTCCAATTGAGATATTGATCTCTCTCTCTCTCACCCCTCATTGCAAAGGTCGTGAGGACCTCCATTGTCAACCAATGTACTCTCTCTCTCTCTCTCTCTCTCTCTCTCTCTCTCTCTCTCTCTCTCTCTCTCCTCATAGTCTATCCCTCTATTGTTATTGCTTTGTTGTTTTTTAAATGAATAAGTGCACTAAAAGTTTTAAAACCTCACTTTTTGATAAATTTTAGGATTTGATTGTACTTTTTGAAAGTTTTAAGGACTCAATTATACTTTCTTGATAAATTTTAAGACTTGATTGAATAAATTGGATAAGTATTAGAATTTGATTGTACTTTTTGAAAGTTTTAAGATATAATTGCACTTTTGTGATAAGTATGTAATTGCACTTTTGTGATAAGTTTAGAATTTTCAATGTACTTATTCCCTTTTTAAGTTCTCCAAAGGAGGAGTTTGAAATGTTGGGTCCTCGGACTATTTCGCATTGAACTAATCTAATCCACCTAATTAAATCAGGATATTGGCATCAAATACACAGTTTAGTTGAATTTTGGTCCTTAAATTTGAATTTTGTTCAATTTGGTCCTTCTACCCTTTTGCCTCGAACTAACCTGATCCTCCTAATTAATTCGGGATGTTGGCATCTGACATGCAATTTGGAAAATCAATGTCTCTCGTCTGCATTTACTTATTTATCTAACTAATTGACGTGGGATTTGTCCGAAAGGGCTTCCTAAGACACGCCTGCTGCGTCCCAATATTGAAAGAAGCTGACTCGTTGACCGTCAAGAAAACGGGACGTCCCGTTTTTTTGATGAAGCTGGGGACGCACGTCGCCATGGCGTTTCTCGAGTTCTTTTCTAGAAAATGAAGGTCCAAACTGAATTTGGACCCACGCTGTCTTTGACCCTTTGTCCCTAATTTAAACTCTGCTTTCCTTTTCTTAAACTCTCCAGACATTACTTGCGAAATGAAATCCAAACGTCAATTTGTGGAGAATTCCCTTTACCAATCAGACGAGACAAATGTGAACTGCGAAGGAATGCAAACATTGGGAAGAACGTTTCCCATTCTTTATGGGAGTGCTCGTTCCTTTGTGGTACTTAATTTCCCTAAAACCTATTAAGTTATTAGAGCATTGGGCTGGTAGCTGCTTTTTTTCCCCAGAAACCTTTGCCAACGAGTGCTGTCGACATGATTGTTTTGATCTGCTGGAGCTTATGCACGAGGAATGCTGTGAGCCTCGCGAATTGAAGCTACACCTCGAGGTTGATATGACTGGCATAGATCAATTTAAGCTAAAGGGATGTCGTGGGGAGTCAACCACTCCCAATGAGCAAATCCAGAAACTTGTCAATGACTGCATGGTTATGGAAGTTGGAAGATTGTGACTGGAAACACCAAGTGAAGTCGGTTGAAACTGTCGGTGAGAACAAGCAGATGGAGGTAGAAGTGGCCTTCAGGATGAGACTTGATGGTGGGGAAATGGGATTCTGAAATAGGCGTGAGCCCTTCTGGTGTGGACATTCTTAATATGCACTGCTGCTCAGGTGAACCAATGTGAGATCGATCAGAGCTTTTTCAGAAGCGAATCGAAACCATTTCTCTAGGTTGCTTTCCTATGTTAGAGTTAATAAGGATATTTCTGTCGGTTCGCCATATCATTTTCCAAAAGCAAATTGAAATAGATCTCCTTTGATTGCTTTTCATTCGATTACGATGTCACAAGTTTAGAGAAGCACTCCAAATGACAAACAGAGCAAGACACATGTAAATATACTGTGTATTCGATTACATCGTCACAAGTCTCACTACAAATGACATACACAACAAATTCACACCCACAAGTACAGCAGAAATCTAGGCACTTTCGACATCAAACTGAACTTCTGAAAATGGCGTGTCACCGAACGGCTGAATAATCTGTAGAAACCGGTTGTAGAACGGCTGAATAATCTGTAGAAACCGGTTGTAGGCTCGAGCAAGCAGACCGGACGATGCCAAAGCAAACACTATTAAGCATAGATTGATTACCAGCCAAGTGACTAGAGAGAGGTTTGTCCAGAGAAGCAGCTCGAAGCCAAGAGTCCCGAAAATGATGTACAAGCACCAGTACACCCAATTTTGGCTCTCAGGTCCGGTCACCTCGATCAATGATATGAGATAAATGACTTCGCAAATGATATATAGAGAACCAAAATTTGTGATTATCAGCAGCTTAAGTAAACCGAACACGATGTGGAACTTTCTGGCAGAGTCGAGCCGTCCCTGTTGCTGTTGGTGCTGGAACTGCAGCTGCTGGTCGTCGTCTCTGCACCAGGTCAGAAAGAAATCGATCAACCAACAAAGGAAAATCAAGATCTCACCAGTTGCTCGACCCGCAGTCCCAACCGTTGCAGAAGTTTTAGGAATGATGTATCCATGAATGAATTAGCGTACCTTTCGATTCCAACTTGAATTGTTATGCCCGTGGGATCCGCCATGTCCCTTGGCTCTAGTGTTGTGTCTCTCTGCTCGAACTCTGCAACTCAGACTCTGCAGCTCAGACTCTGCAGCTCAAACTCTGCTCCCCGGCGCTCTCGATGAACTTCTCTCTCCGAGACTCGTGAATGGGAGGAAGATGACACAGCGCGCTTATATAGTCTCCGTTCGGGTTTTTTTCAAAATCCTCCAGTCTTTCATATTGAAAGAAACGGGTGGATCGTCAAAAAAACGGGACGTCCCTGTTTTCTTCTTTGCTCTGGGGACGTACTTCCGGTTGCTGTCTTTCTGAAAGTTTTCCTTAAAAAGGCCGATCCATGTAATTTCGCGGAAGAAGGGGACCACCAGATATGTCTTTGGCCGAAACATCTTTCAATGCTGCTTAAACTCAGAGAATTGCAAAGTTCCTTTGGTGCAAAAGTATTCCATGAATAAACTAATGATCGATTAAAAAGTTGCGATACTCAGAGAAGTTATAGAATTAAAGTAAGTGTTGGTGTCTTCTTCCAGCCAACTATTATTAACATTTGCCCTCATCAATAAACTTGGGCTAACCAAGCTTAGCGAGATCTTCTTTGAGATATTCGTCGAAAGCCGATGCACATCGCAAGAGGCCAACCAATCAACCGTGCACTTTTGATGGCAGTTGTGGAAACACTGCAACGAGAACTTGATACCTTCACCTTCACCAAGAAAATTATCAAGATAGAGCTCGAGTAAAAGCTTTCAAAGAAATCGGGTTTGGCTCACTTTCGTTAAAAACCTCAAATCATTAAGTTGTAGGTCAATTAGAATATGCCCATGGCTCTATACCAAGTAATTCTTCAATGCGGGTCTTCCTTCCCTAATCCCTCTCACACATACACCTTAGTAAGCGATTTAATATTACTACTTTTAACCGAATTGTGTAATATTTTTTTGGTGTATCTCGGTGGCCCCATTTTTAAATCTTTAGATGGGCACCTTCTGAATGATCCAGACGTTCGGTACTTGGAATATATATATATATATATATATATTTTAATTTTAGTTCTTTCTTGCTTTCTTCACTTTTGGAGTCAAATCAGAGCAGAGTTCTCTTACCTCCGAAACAGACAAGCCCCTACCAAGGACCGTGTCCGGTGATATGAACGGCTCCCACCGTGGAAAGGACGTTCCAAACGTCCGAAGTTTTCAAAGCATATTGACAATTTGAGAGTTTCGTCCACTTAAATTGATATGTGAAATGATAAAGTCAATTATCTAAAAGAAAAATAAGGAAGTTAATGTTACTTAATTTTTGATAATCGATTGTTGGAAAAAAAACCTGTAATAATTGGTTTTTGCCACGTTACTTAATAACTAATAAGGACTACTTATAACTGTTTTATTTTTGTTTTGTTATTTTTGTCCGAGAATGGCCACGAAAGATCTTTTCTCCATTCTTCTCTATTCGGTGTTGCTTAAAAGAGCTAGTTAATGACAAATATTTTTATTTTGAGAAGTTGATTTACGATTTGAGGAGAGAGAGAGAGTAAAAAATGGTCCCTTTGGATAATTTCAAGATTAGTCCTTACATTTTAATTTTATTCAATCTAGTCCTTATACTCTTTTTTTTCAATCTAGTCCTTATACTCTTTTGTGTCGAACTAATCTAATTCTCCTAGTTAATTTGGGATTTTGGTATGCAATTTAGGATGTATTTGTTTTGCATCACTTGTTATTTTCTGGTATTTGACTGAAACTGAAAATCAATTAGAAAATATTTTCTACCGGTTGGTGTGGAGAATTTGGATTGATTTTCCTAGGAAAAATTACAAAAAAAAAAAAAATTGAATTTTTTAATTGCTTTATATTTTCTTTTCTTTTTTTCTTTTCCTTCTTTTTCTCCATTGCTCCTTTGCTTTCTTGCCGCCATTCCCCTCTACTTCCTCTAACGGTTCGTTGTTGATTATCTCGCGAGGGACGAGTTCGAGGCTCGCTACCAGAGGCCACGAGCTCGCTCTTATCATCGGAGGCTATGAGTACACTCGATCTGGTGAGGCTAAAGCTTGCCGGCTATCACTATGGTTGGTGATGGGCCAAGAGAGAAGCAAAAAGAAAAATGAAGAAAAAAAATTAAAAAAAAGAAAAAATTAATTTTTTTTTGCTTTTTTTAAATAAAATATTTTTTCAAGGGCAAATGTTTCATTAACTAAGGGCCCCAATCTAAGCATCGGTAGATTTGGAAAACATTTTTCGATTCTTTAAAAACATATTTCATAATTTAAACTTTGATATGAAAACCTTTTCTGTTGATTATTTTTCCATGAGGAAAATGTTTTTCTAGAAAATATTTTTGGTGAAAGAAATGCCCCCTTAGTTTAGGTGCGGGACCAATACTCGTAGGCATAACAGAAGGCCCACTAAAAAGACTGTTTTCCATATTCCCTCGAAAACTAAAAATCATTTTGGAAAATCAAAATCTCTCGTCGGATTTATGTATTCATTTGACTAATAAACGGGGGATCGTTAAAAAGGATGTCTCCAAGACACGTCTGCCTTGTGCCATAGTCAGAACGTCAATTGAACGGAACGTCCCGTTTCTTGGTTTTGCAAATAGCTGTCTCGAGTTCTTTTCTTGACCCACGCGTTTTTATGCCTCATTTATTTTCTGCTTTTGCTTTCTAAAACTCTTCAGACGCTACATGCCAAGTGCAACCCAAAAGTCAATTTGGTGCAGAATCCATCAAAAGAGACAAAGGACTTCGAGTAAGATAATTGTTAATTACTGCCTAATTGTCATCAAAGTGAGCTTTATGCTTGAATTGAATAAGCAAAAAGATGGGATCTTTAATCAAAACGAGCTCCTCTCCTTCCTTTTTTTTTTTCTTTCCCCGGGCCGCCAATTTGCGTAAGATTTGTTTATAATTTCTATGAATTTCTGGGGTTAAAACACAAATTTTTGGAAGATATTTAATATCTGAAAAGTTTGATGGACTTCTGCCATCTATCAATCATATAGTAACCAGAAAATACGTCTGCATATCACCTATATCAAAATCCAAAATTCGAGCGTTGGACAATCGATTCACTTACTTTTTCCCATTGTCCTCTCAACTCTAGGACCGGGCGTTTAAAACTTGTACAAAAAGTCAAGGTATGGAACGTCCTTTTGCACATTTGTAAACTACGCAATTAAAAGGGAGTCAAAGAACATGTGTCGTAACCAGTCAAATAAACTTCTTAAGGTGTAAATGACGCTATGAAAAAAAACAAGAGTGATCAATAAGAATTTCATGTAGATGGAGGATATATGCAAGAGTTGCAAACTTTTATGTATGGATGGATAAATACTATAGTTTGACCACACCATTACACATCGTACATACATGATACATAGGAAAAAGCTCAGACAAACATTTAACATATCATACAAGCATGATACATAGGAAAAACCTCAGACACATGTTTTACACATCGTGCAAACATCTTATTGTATAAAAACTAAAACAGAGATAAGGGGTGTTGAATTCCATATCTTGATCAACTAGGCATTGTCCTCCCCGACTATGCCTCCGTCACCACCAACCGATCGAGTCACAGGGTTGTTAGCCATCGGCGATCCTTCTGGGTCCTTAACAATAATCTCCAAACAATTTTTGATAGCCACTTGTACTCGACTAAACGAGTTTCCGAGTGTCGAAGAGGTTGCTTTGCATATGGAACTCAGGATTTGTTGCATCCCCTGAAAAGTTTGTTGGTAATCGGGATTTACAGCTACTGAAGCAATGAACAAACCATAGATGACCCACTTGATATAAGAATTTAGCACGATCGAGTCGATCGTTATTCCAACAACGAGACATCCTAGTATGAGAAACATGAAACTGATTAATGTCGTTCCATGATGGCTTCGTGTTCGTGAATTGATGCCAAAGATCACAATGAGAGCTATGGAAAAGGCGATGAAAGTCGCTTGCTTGTTCATAAGGAAATCCTTAGCTCCGAAAAGAGCTAATGACCATCCAAGCCCGGACATCAAGAAATCTTTCGATTTTTCAACGATGGCATCTTCTTGTTCTTCCAGTCTACCAAAAAAGAGCAACGAAATCTGAATTCATTAATTTATGGCACAAGTAAATAATACAAGCATGAAGCAAGAAGCGGTCCACAAGAATTCTTAAATGTGGCTTGATGGAAGCTTACTCATCGACAAACGAAACCGTACGATGAGTAAAATTGACTGTGCATATGAAGTCTGATGGTGAGAATCTCTCCCATATTCCATTACGACATGTCTCATGCGAATTTAGAATTACAAGCTAGAGCTCAGCATTAACGACATGCAAAATCCATATAATTAGTCTAAACGGATCAATCTGCTGAAGTAATAAATGACTCTCGACTGTACGGATGGATTTGCAGAAGCTGTGCAAATAAAAAGTTCCAGTAAACACAGAAAGCCAAGATCACTGAATGCGTGCGATCCAGAGGAGGAACAGTTAACAAGGAACGAGAGAAACATGCACAAACTAACCTCTGAACTTCAGCTGAAGTAAGATTGACGCCAGGCATTGATATGCGCTAGCTTTCGAACGAAGAGAGCTGCTGTTTTTTCCGTCTCTGCTGGAGAGGCAAAGAGGTTGCAGGGAATGGAAATCGAGATAGGCGTCATATGTATTTAAGAGGGTGTTCTTATAAGCCCTTTTCATTCTAATTTTGTCATTTTTTTTGTTGGTTGTTGACTTGAGGTAGGCTAGCTTGAGACTTTAAGTTCATGTGTAGCAAGGATGAAGAAGCTGCTTTGCGCGTTCAAACTTGTGAACACAACATTTAAGTTGTCCACTCGACGCTTTGAAACTTAGGGACGTTTGAAACGTCCTGAGACGTATCAAATCTAATGAAACTTTGGATGCAGTTCGATTTTGCATACTTAGCGGGGAACCTTCTGCCTTCCGTGCTCTCTCTCTCTCTCCCTCCTATTTTTTATGAAATAAGGATGACTTATACATCAGCTAACTGATTTAATAAGAGAATTCGACTAGTCGATTCAGATGATTCGGTGAAATACAAATCCAACTTCAATAAAGAATTCCGACCAGTTCTAGCTAGCTCGGTAAATTTTATTGTCCAATTTAGTCTTGGATTTCTCATATTAATCAACCATTAAAAGGAACTAGAATTGGGATGTTAGATACTCCTTTCATAATTCATATGCACTGATTAGTTAACCAAACGTATGAAAGGATTCGAGACGGGCATTATGAATGATGTGGGTCTCTTTCTAGATTCTTGAAAAGAGGCACAACGGGAACTAAATGCGTTTCATCTTTAGATTGATTCGAGACGTGTGCAAACCTTGTCCTAAATAGACTTCCTGTCTTTTCTTAATGCTCTTTTTTAATTGGAATCCTCTGAAATTAGAAGGTAACCACGTGCAATCATATCTAAATGATTGAATCACACCTATTTCTGAGGGAAGTTTACCCTCCATACAAAAGAACCTAGCACCCAAACCTTAACCTAAACACCCGACCCCCTATTGAGTTACCTGTGTGATTTGTGCTAGAAAATCCCAAATCGGAAAATAAGTATGATATAGAGTAGTTAATATCCTAATTAACCCACGACTTATTTATTTAAGTTTTTGAGTGAAGGTAGGTTAAATTGGATATGTTGATGAACTTGGATTTGGGCTATCTCTTCATGATTTCCTCAGGTGAAGGTATTAAACTTCTCTTGCATGTTCCCGTGCCTCCACTTTCATGGTTGCTATCTTGTCCCGCCGACCATTGGCCCTCCATTCCCCACTTTCATTAGAAATGCCTCATCCTAGATCCACCCTCACCTTTAAAATGGATTAATTGCAAAACTAAAAGATTTAAAATTAAATTGACATTTTTACGATAAATTTAGGATCAATCGGACAATTTTTTCCCTACGTCAACCCGTCGCGACCCCAACGTGACAAAAGCAAGAAGAAGGAAGAGGGAACTTTCGAAGGAACGGGGAAAAAGACTCAAACGAACGGGACGTATGAAACTCCTGAGCACATCCAACAGTGAATATGATACCCAAAAGAATGTGGCGGATGCATTAATTAAATCCTTTCTGATGATTGGCGCAGAACTTCCCGTCGTCGCCGGGTGAATCCGTCGCGTCACTTCCTGAATTCGCACCCGAGACGAAAAAGCAACGAGGTCGGCTCCACAAGGGATTCGTCCTAGTACATCCAAAAACGTTGGTGGAGGCGTGGCCTGAGGGTGGTGGTCCCTGTGTTTCTTGGACCGGGAAAGAAACGTATGGGACGTCTCCAGGAACCGTGGCGAATTAGTTCGTAAGAAGCGGTTCCCTTGGACATTCTAGGACTTCAAATTTTGGTGGATGTGCTGACGAAGAGCATGGTTGCATTTACTAATTAAACGAGTTGGATAAGAAACATGACGACGACGTATATCGACTTAGATGGTAAGGGAGTTCGCTCCTCTTCTGCGGTCAATTATAGAGCTGGGTGGGAAGCAACGGCGACCGCCTCCCTCTTGAAATTTCTTTTGCACGATTTTTGGTACATCTCCAACAAATGAACATGGATTCAATCACTAGAAATGGTTAAAAAAGGGGCGAAAGAAAAGCTAATGGAATTTGAATAAAACGTATGGTGAATGGTATTTGAAGGTAAATGACTTCCGGTATAAATTGATATCGATACACGCCTACACAGAGCGCCGTTACAGGAAGGAGAAGTCGTATTTGAATCAGAAGCATTACAAATGACATACACAACAGGTTCATATACGCAAATACAGGAGGAGTGTAGGCACTTCAAAAATTGAAGCGAACTTCTGAGAATGGCGCATCGTCGAGGGGCTGTATAAACCGTAGAAGCTGGTCGGAGCCTTGTGCAAGCAGACCGGATGATGCCAAAGCATACAGGAGGAGGCACAGATTGACGGCCAGCCACGTTACTGGAGGAAGGTTCATCCAAAGAAGCAGCTCGAAGCCAAGAGTCCCGAAAAAGATGTACAAGCACCAGTACGCCCGATTCGAGCTTGCGGGTCCGGTCACCTCGATCAGTGATATGAGATAAATCACTTCGCAGATGATGTATAGAGTTTGGAAACGCGTGATTATCAGCAGCTTCAGCAAGCCGAACAAGATGTGGAACTTCCTGGCCGAGTCGAGCCATCCCTGCTGCTGCTGCAGCTGCTGTGGCTGCTGAACCTCGTCCCTGCATCAGATCAGCAAGAACTCGATAAAAAAGGAAAAAAGGAAAAAAAATCAAGAACAGGCCAGTTGCTCGACCCGCAGTCCCGACCGCGCTAGTGTATCCGGTGAGCGAGCTGCATACCTTTCGGTCCCAACTTGAACCATCACACTCGTGCGATCCGCCATGTGCCCGGCTTTGGCGTCACAACTCTCTGCCAGAGCTCTGCAGACGTTGAAGCTCAGCTCAGCTCGGTGGCGCTCGATGAACAGTGTTTCCGAGCGCTGCGAATGCGGATGAGGAAGATGGAGCTGAGCGAGAGCGCTATATATGTAAGAAAGGGAGGAAAAGCAGAAACCTTTTTTTTTATTAAAAAATTCCCCTGCTTTTTTCATATTGAATAGGGGAGAAGGGGGCCTCCGTAGACCTGTTAAACGGGTGGGTTGGGTTGGGTTTGGATCGGGTCATAAATGGTCCGACCTAAATTAACCCATTAACCCGTTTATGACCCATTTAAGTATAGTATAAAATTTTTGACCCATACCCAACCCAACCCATACCCAACCTATACCCGACCCGCCCCATATTGTTAAAACATTTCTCTATATAACTAAATTTAGGAAAACTTATTCTTATAATCTTTTTTATGTTATGAAATACATGTATGAATATTCATTATATTCATGTACTTATTATGGTACATTTGTATCATACATTTTAAGTACATCTCCCTATCCGATGAATGTTCATCTCCCTATCCAATACATGTATCCTACGTTCTAAGTACATTTCCCTATCCGATGAATATTCATCTCCCTATCCGATACATGTATTATCAGATACATTGATGTTGATGATAAGTGCATCTCTATAAATAGGAGCACAAATAGTAAGAAATAAGAGATTTTGGCTCCTGACTTTTCTCTACTATCTTTGGTGTCATTTGCTTTCTCCACTTAATCTCTCCCTCTATTCTCTCTATTATATTCTTGCGAAGCGATATTTTACAACACGTTATCAGCACGAAGATCTACCAACTGAGTAAGTAATTTTGCAAGGTAGGTGTTTTCCTTTGTTTCATCTTCTTCTATCAATTCTTCATTTTTCCAAATCAATTTCAATTATAAAAGTATCCTTCTGCTCCTGAAGTGGCGGTGGATATTTGGAAATCCTTCTAATTAATATAAGGATTTTTTTTTTGTTTTGCAAGAATTATGGCAAATATTGAAAAGCCCAAATTCCACATCCTGGAAGTGAGTGGAAATAATTATTTATCTTGGTGCTTGGACATGGAAATGCACCTCCAAGGGCAAGGTCTCGCTAATGCAATTGCAGAAGACGGAACCTCAAATTCAAGGGATAAAGCAAATGCACTGATTTTTATTCGTCGTCATTTGCATGAGAGCCTGCAGACTCAATATTTATCCGTTCAAGACCCTCAGACCTTGTGGAAGAGGTTGAAGGATAGGTATGATCATACCAAGACTGTTATCCTCCCTCAAGCACAATATGATTGGCAAAATCTCAGACTGCAAGATTTTAAATCAGTGTCTGACTATAACTCCGCTTTATTTGATGTCGTTTCTCGACTTGAGTTATGCGGTATCAAGCTCACTGATGCGGAGCTATTAGAAAAAACTTTCTCCACCTTCCATGCTTCGAATATTGTATTGCAACAACAATACCGGCAACGTCATTTTGCCACATATTCTGAATTAATTTCTGTGCTCCTTACAGCTGAGCAAACTAATGAATTGTTGCTCAAAAATCATGATCTAAGACCTGCTGGCTCAAAAGCATTGCCTGAAGCACATGCTAACTTTAAGAAAAATACTGGCCATATTAAGGGCTATAAGAGCAGGCAATAGCATAATTTTCGAAGGGATGGCAAGAAATTTAACCGTCCTAAGAAATCTAACTTTGGCCTGAATTATGATAAAGAAAAGAAGCATAAGAAAGTGGCTAATGAAAGTATTTGCCATCGCTGTGGTATGACTGGGCATTGGTCACGTACTTGTCGTACGCCTAAGCATTTTGTTGATTTATACCAAGCATCTTTGAAAAATATGGGCAAATGTGGTGAATCTCACGCCATTGAAATCAATCCTACTGCCATAACTACTGTTGAAGCCAACAATATCTCTGTTGGTGGGACTCCTCTTGCTCCTGAAGTAGCAAATGCATCCTTGGATGTCTCTGATTTCTTTGAGGACCTTTGATTATTTGATGAGGCATCAGACTGATGGATGACAACTTAGATTTCGAATTTTATGACTATAGCAATTTCTTTTATAGTTGTTTTTTTCTTTAAATGTATTACATTTTGTTATATTATAATATGTGAACTTTTTGTCTATTATATTGAGATTCTACTTGACCCTATCGCTAATATGCAAATTTTATGATACCTGACACCTGAAGTTGTCATCATAAATGCAAATGGAAAATACCGAGAAAAATGAAGAAATTTGTTTGCTTGATAGTGCATCAACGCATACTATATTTCGTAGCAAACACTTTTTCTCGAGTATGACGTTGCGTAAGGCACATGTCCATACAATATCAGGTCATGTTCCAATTATTGATGGTTTCGGGAATGCCACAATTGTTTTGTCAAATGGCACCATCCTACATATTGAGGATGCGTTTCTAAGCAGTAGACCAAAAAGGAATCTACTTAGTTTCAAAGATGTACGCCGTAATGGGTACCACGTTGAAACTATTTATGAGAAAAATAATGAATATATTGGCATTACCTCTTATAAGATGGGCTTGAAAACCATCCATGAGAAGCTAGAAGCTTCTTCTATGGGTTTGTATTGTGTCATGATTAAGGCTATTGAAACCTATGCCACTATGTCCTGGAGACTAGTAAACCCTGATCAATTTGGGTTATGGCATGATCGCCTTGGTCATCCTGACGCTTCAATAATGCGTAGAATAATTCATAATACAAAAGGGCACCCTTTAAAGGATACAAAGGTATTGTTGTCCAAAGATTATAATTGTAAAGCTTGTTCACAAGGAAAACTCATTACCAAACCTTATATAATAAAGGTTAATCTTGAATCCCCTGTATTCCTGCAAAAAATTCAGGGTGATATATGTGGACCAATACAACCACCAAGTGGACCGTTTCGATATTTTATGGTACTAGTGGATGCATCCTGCAGATGGTCCCATGTTTGCCTATTATCTACGCGCAATGTCGCATTTGCACGTTTACTTGCGCAGATTATAAAGCTTCGGGCACAATTCCCTGATTATCCAATTAAAAGTATAAGGATGGATAATGCTGGAGAATTTACATCAAAGAGTTTTGATACGTATTGTGCTTCACTCGGAATTGAGACTGAGCACCCAGTTGCGTATGTTCATACTCAAAATGGATTGGCAGAGTCATTGATTAAATGTGTCCAAATCATTGCCCGCACTTTATTATTGAGAACTAATCTCAACGATACAGCATGGGGTCATGCAGTTTTGCATGCGGCAGCTCTAATAAGATTGCGCCCTACTGCCAGTCTTTTACAATCTCCCCTTCAAATGGTTCTTGGTTATGAACCTGATATTTCACATTTACGCACATTTGGTTGTGCAGTACAAGTGCCTGTAGCACCGCCAAAAAGAACAAAAATGGGTCCCCAACGCCGTTTGGGTATTTATGTAGGGTTTAATTCACCGTCCATCATTAGGTTCTTGGAACCAACTACTGGTGATCTTTTTACTGCTAGATTTGCAGATTGTCATTTTGATGAGACTACGTTTCCATCAATTGGGACACCTACAATTTCCATGGCTGCAAAGCAGAAACCAATTAAGGTTTTCTCCTGGAATGAGAAGAGTTTATCTCAATTAGACCCAAGAACTCCAGAATGTGAAAATGAGGTACAGCGTATAATCCATTTACAGGAAATGGCTAATAGACTTCCTGATGCATTTAATGATGCTACTAAAGTAACGAAGTCTCATATTCCAGCTGCAAATGTTCCAGCTAGGATAGCTGTTCCTGAAGGACAGACTAAAATGGATCAAAATTCCCCACACCTAAAGCGTGGTAGACCGATAGGATCAAAAGACACTGTTCCTCGAAAACGAAGGGGAAAGAATCAAGAATCCGCTCCAGAAGAGCCTAGTGTTGTACTTGCTCCCAAAGAGCTTATTACCCCTGAAGAGGCACAAACCCATGAAAAGATCACAAATCCTCAGAATATTGAGAATTCCATTACATATTGTAATGAAATTTGGGATTGGAATGAAATCATCATTGATGATGCTTTTGCATTCTCTATTGCTCATAAAATTATGGATGATGATTGTGAGCCGCAATCTATTATTGAATGCCGTCAAAGGCAAGATTGGCCTAAGTGGGAGGAAGCGATTAAGATTGAATTAGCTTCCCTAACTAAACGAGAGGTTTTTGGACCTATAACTCGAATCCCTAATAATGTAAAGCCTGTTGGATATAAATGGGTATTTGTCCGAAAACGAAATGAGAAAAACGATATTGTCAGGTATAAAGCCCGACTCGTTGCCCAAGGATTCTCCCAAAGACCTGGGATTGATTATGATGAGACATATTCACTTGTGATGGATATGATTACATTTCGTTTTCTCATTAGCCTGGCACTATTTGAAAGATTGGAAATGCGTCTTATGGACGTTGTGGCGGCATATCTATATGGCTCATTAGACTCTGATATCTATATGAAAATTCCTGAGGGATTTAAAATGCCTGATGCATGCACTCCCCGTAACTTATTCTCAATAAAATTGCAAAGATCTCTATACGGGTTAAAGCAATCCGGTCGCATGTGGTATCAACGCCTGAGTGAGTACCTAATAAAAGAAAGGTACAAGAATGATCCTATATGCCCATGTGTGTTTATTAAGAAATCAGAAACCGGATTTGCTATTATAGCAGTTTATGTCGACAATATAAATTTAATTGGAACTCCTGAAGAGTTAGCCAAAACTGCTGAATATTTGAAAAGGGAGTTTGAAGTTAAAGATTTGGGTAAAACCAAACTTTGTCTTGGTCTTGAGCTTGAGCACAAAGCAAATGGAATAATCGTCCATCAATCAGCATATATTGAAAGATTACTTAAACGCTTCAACATAGACAATGCTCACCCATTGAGCACCCCTATGGTTGTAAGGTCTCTAGATCCCCAAAAGGACCCATTTCGTCCTAGAGAATCTGATGAAGAGATACTTGGTCCTGAAGTACCATATCTTAATGCAATTGGGGCATTGATGTACTTGGCACAATGTACGAGACCAGATATCGCTTTTGCGGTAAATTTATTGGCACGTTTTAGTTCTGAGCCAACTCGGAGACATTGGAATGGAGTTAAACATATTTTTCGTTATCTCCGAGGAACCATAGATTTGGGATTATATTATTCCAATAATACCACTACCTCTGGATTAGTTGGATATGCTAATGCTGGATATAAATCTGATCCACATAAGGCTCGCTCTCAAACCGGTTATTTATTTTGTTATAACGGCACTGTCATTTCTTGGCGTTCTACGAAGCAATCGCTCGTAGCTACATCTTCTAACCACTCTGAGATTATTGCTCTATATGAAGCTGGAAGAGAGTGTGTTTGGTTAAGATCCGTTATAACTCATATTCACAATTCTTGTTGTTTAAAACCGATTACAAATTCTCCTACTATAATTTATGAGGATAATACTGCTTGTATTGCACAAGTTAGGGGAGGATATATCAAAGGTGATAGGACCAAGCATATCTCGCCAAAATTTTTCTATACTCATGAACTCCAAGAAAGTCGACAGATTGATGTTAAACAAATTCAATCTATAAATAATCTTGCAGATCTTTTTACCAAATCATTGCCGACATCAACTTTTGAGAAATTAGTATATGGCATTGGTATGCGGCGAGTATGCAAGATACAAGATTGATTAGCCCCAGTAATGGCTATATGACTCAATTAAGGGGGAGATATTATCAACTATGCATTGCACTCTTTTTTCTTTTTGTCCGGTTTTTTCCCATAGGGTTTTCCGGCTTAAAGTTTTTAACGAGGCAATTAATGCATCCATAAAAGGGAGAAATCATAAAATTTGTGCTATGTACTCTTTTTCCCTTTTGTCCGGTTTTTGTCCCACTGGGTTTTTCCGGCTTAAGGTTTTTAATGAGGCAGTATTATTCAATGCACATTCATAATATAATACAATGAATATTCAAGGGGGAGTGTTATGAAATACATGTATGAATATTCATTATATTCATGTACTTATTATGGTACATTTGTATCATACGTTCTAAGTACATCTCCCTATCCAATACATGTATCCTATGTTCTAAGTACATCTCCCTATCCGATGAATGTTCATCTCCCTATCCGATACATGTATTATCAGATACATTGATGTTCATGATAAGTGCATCCCTATAAATAGGAGCATAAACAGTGAGAATAAAGCGATTTTCCGCTCCTGACCTTTTTCTCTACTATCTTTGGTGTCATTTGCTTTCTCCACTTAATCTCTCTCTATTCTCTCGATTATATACTCGTCACGCGATATTTTACAACACCTTAAACTTTTTTTATCTCACAAAAAAAAAAATCCTAATTTCCCTTAACTTTTTCATTTTAAAAAATTGACAAACTTTTACTTGAGTTTCAAATTTGCCCTCGTTAATTCTCAGTTTAAAATTTTTCTTGACAATTGAGAGATGGAAAATTCCCAAGTGCAAGTTGTTCGAGCATCTTGGATCAAGTGTCTCAAGCTCAAGCTCTCTAATCGAGAGAGATGGAAGGTCCGGAGCATAAAAGATTGAAAATTGAGTGCAAAACTGAAGATTCCCGAGTGAAATGGAAGAAAGACTCTTTTAAAAAGTAAAAGCATTTAAAGTGAGTCAACCCTAATTCCACTAGTTTTTATCCAAAGTTAAGATCTAATAAGATGCCATTTGAGCTGATATAGAAATTCATATCTAGAAGACGTCTTCTTGGATTTCAGATTTAGGAAAAAAACTAGAGTAATGACGTGATCATGCCTCATCACTAAAGGCGATTTTCGATGGAAGGTTAATAGAGGTAGATACGAGACTCAATTAAAGGTTGATGACTTTTTATGTTACAAATAAAAGTTCATGGTAGATTGAGAGTGGACTTAAAGTTTATGATTTTTTATGAGACAAAAAAAAAATTATGATAGAATTGAGACTAGATCGAAAATTGAGGTTTTTTTTTTTTTTTATAGATTAGAGTTAAAGTTGGAGTTCTTTTAGGTTGCTTTCAGTAATCAAGATAAAATTCAGAATATGATAAATTTTACTTCATCTTATGTTTGATGTATACTCAAGATAGAATAAAGTTGGAAGTAAGAGATATAGGCTAGAATGGGGGAGGTGGAATAAAAGTGAACAGAGTTTCTAATATCCAAAATAGGAAAGTTATTTTTCTTGAATAATGAACTTCTTATATAAACAAAATTAAAACTATATGTTAATATAAATAATGTTTAATTATAATATAAGAAATTCAAAATAACAAATTAATTTTTTTAATTTAATCTTTTTTATATTTATATATTCGAATATAAATCTATCTTATAATATAAATTCAATAAATATATATTTATATTTATTACATATTTTTGGTATATTAGTACATTTTTAATGTTTAATAAAATTTTATTAGAGAATGATGGAAGGGGAAAAATAAATCAAAAAGAGAGGAAAAATAACAAAAATGATAATAAAAATAAAGTAGGTCGTGAGAGGTTTTTACTATTTTCTTTTGTGAACATTTAGGTTCATTTAATTTGATATACCGTTTACACCAAATAATGTATATGGTATAATATGAATATATCTAACTATATTACTTTAATTTACTAAACGGTGGATAAGATATAATAAAATTAATGCCTTTTATATCTTATCTTATCCATCTTTTCTTTAATTAGAAATTAAAATCCAGATAACCAAAAGTAGGGAATTAAGTAAGTATTTTGCTAATTACATATGAGACCAGACGTAGCCTAGGGAATTAGGCCCATTTTAGTGGAAGCACAGATGGAAACAAATCCTTTTCCTACTCTTTTCGCCTTCCCTCTCTTATTCTCTCTTAGAAATTCCTTGCATAAAGTGGCATGAGCGCTTGTAGTTTCAGTTCTCATATTCTTCGATGCAGAAAACCCAACACTCCAAAGAGCAAAAGCAAAAGAAAAGAAGAGAAACTCTATGATCATGAGTGCGAGTAGCTTCCTGAGCTTGGCTTTGGGCTGCTTCCTCCTCGTCCTGGCGGTCGTGCCACATGTAGCCCATGGCTTGAGCCGTGGTTCGACACTCAGTGTCAGCACTGACACTGTTGCCTCAACCACCGGCATATGTGCCACATCTGTCACGACACTTGGTTACCAATGCCAAGAGTTTGATGTAATTAAGATTATCTTGCAAAAAATTTACATCTTGATTACCTTCATCTATTAGAATGAGATTAGGGTAGTATCTTCGGATGTATGGGACAAGAATATAATGAATATCGTGTGTGGCACTCTGTTTTTCATTGGGTGTGTTATATTTCAGGTGGTCACTCAGGATGGATACATACTAAAGGTGCAAAGAATACCAGAAGGCCGAGCTGGGGGTGGTGGCGGCAGCGGCAATAAGCAGCCAGTCCTATTACAGCACGGCGTCCTTGTGGTGAGGACATTATTCACGGGCTCGAGACAGCCAGACTCGTTCATCCATGCTGCATATGCAATATTCTTTCGACTTGCGATTGGCTAGTGTCCAATTGACAGGAGATACATTAGACTTACGAACTTGCTAATCTTTTTCTCCATCTTGTAGTAAATAAGTCACTTTTAAGTCGAGAAAATATTGCGTAGGCCAACCTTTCAACGTCATCATGGGGCTGGCCCATTCAATGGACGACACATTACGCCCCATGTCGTCTTGGGTCGCACCACACTCTCTCTCTCTTCCTGTGATATCTCTCGTCCTTCTCACTCCTCTCTGTGCTAACATGCCCTTCTTCTCGATAGTACTCCCGCTACTCTCATTTTAGCATGTTCATCACTTCAGTGTTTTGTCCTAAAGAGGGGGATCATCTGTTTATGGCGGTATACGGTGAATGCAGGACGGAAGGTCATGGCTGCTGAACCTGCCGGAGGAGGACCTGCCCTTGATTCTGGCCGATAACGGGTTTGACGTGTGGATTGCCAATACCCGAGGCACCCAATTCAGCAGGCGCCACACTTCCTTGGACCCTGCCAACAAAGTACATACATCTCTCTCTCTCTTTCTCAAAATTTATTACGCGAGGGGAATGCACGTATTCAACTCGATCCGAATAACTGAATGTGGCGAGCCTCGTGTGAGTCCTGCCAGATCCGATGCTCCAGGTTTAGTTTGGTACACGTATTGGATTCGTCGCACCCCTTATCTTTCGTGTAGGGAATACTTAAGTCGGCCACTCTTTGAATTGGCAGTAGTCGGATTGCCCAAGAACAAATCTTAGCCGTTGATTGAAGACTTTCAACATTTTGAGGGTCGTGACGTGCTCGATTGGAATTGTAATAGAGCAAACGGGATTAGGAATATGTTCCACTCTCTCCCTCTCTCTAGGGGTTTGGTGTTGTCTCAAGAAAGCATTCAATGAGTGGAGTACAAACACTAAAATGCGTCAGTACCATTAGCGAGACCCTCTATTTTCGATAGTCTAGATTCGTTCTAGTGCACGTCCAACATTCACCTAATAAATTCTCTCACAGTGCACCTGATCCATACAAATTTCAAGCCTATATATGTGGCATCGTACGTACACTACAACACTTTTATTGGGAAAATTACCAAAACAATTGTAAACCCATTTATTCATGCCAATTTAATGTAATTTTTTTTGGGTCAATTTGAGTCCTAAATCTCTTATATTTGTGCAAAATCAGACCATCCGGCCAATTTAGGCCGGTAGGTGCTGACATGGACACACAAGAATTGTGCATCGTTGATTGAATCGGTAATTGAGTTGCTGACAGGATTTCTGGAATTGGACGTGGGATGAACTGGCGACATTTGATCTCCCGGCCACGTTCGACTTCATCCACGAGCAAACTGGGAAGAAGATCAATTACGTCGGCCACTCTTTGGTGAGAAATTAGTTTTGGTACACTTCATGGAATCAGGGCGTACGCCACATACATATGCGCGCATGTTACATGACAGAATATGCAATCGACGCGTCTATCCTTTCAAACAACTTGATTTGTACTGGAGATCTGATGTTCCTTGGGTAAATTTTTCTCTGTTTCCAGGGAACTTTGACAGCTTTGGCAGCCTTGTCAGAAGGGAGACTTGTGGACAAGATGCAATCCGCGGTTCTGTTGAGCCCTATAGCTTATATCAGCCATACAACCACCGCCCTCGTCCTTGTTATGGCCAAAGACTATGTCGGCGAGGTGAACAGATGATTCCTTTGGCTATTTCCCTTTCATTGAAATTAGAGAACTAGGGCATTCTGTGCATATTTGACCACCGTGATGCCTAGGGGAGCTGCATTTGATGGTTCTGCATTATTGACAGATCGCCATGGCGTTGGGACTGGCCGAGTTCAATCTAAAAATATGAGCAAAAGAACCCGCATAAATTTCGAGGAGTTCTCATGTTTGATTCAAAGCTTCACTTATCTTCTCTTCTCCCTTGCATTATGATCTTGCATTTGTATCTGGTTGCAGCGATCCCCTGCCTGACATATTCCAGGCCCTGTGCCATCGTCCTGGTGTCGATTGCTACGATTTACTAGTGGCATTTACTGGTACTGCCTTAACTGCGCTCTGCCAGATATGTTCTTAAATTCAAATTGGGAAGAATTAAGCTGATTATGCTGATCTCGACCCATCTGTTCCAGGCGAAAACTGCTGTCTCAATAGTTCCACCATCGATCTCTTCTTGAAGAACTCACCGCAATCGACGTCGGTCAAGAACATGGTGCATTTGAGTCAAAGTAGGTTGAGTGCACGGTTGGCCCTCTTCCTGAGGGTTTTAAGCAGAAAGAATATGTTAATGATCAATGCTCATTCAATTGAATTGGTATTGTCGCTTGCAGTGGTTCGTGACGGCGTGTTGGCGAAGTTCAACCACGGGTACCCGAGCCCACCGGTCTACAACCTCTCCAACATCCCCCATGACCTCCCAATGTTCCTCAGCTACGGAGGCAACGACGCGCTCTCTGACAAATCGGATCTCCAGTTTCTACTCGACAACCTCAAGCTCCATGACGCCAGCAAGCTCACCGTCCAGTTCATCGAAGAATACGGTCATGCGGATTTCATAATGGGAGTGAATGCCAAAGACAAGGTGTTTGGTCAAGTGCTGTCTTTCTTCAAAAGCCACCAGTAACTCCTAGCGTGACATATTGGACTTTTCCGACTCGTGACGAATTTTATGAATATATAGTCATCAATACACTGTTAGTTGGTTTTTTTTTCTTTACCAAAAAAATAAAATAAAATACACCGCTAGTCAGTTTCGTTTTAAACCGATCACTCACGAGCAATTAATTGAAGGAAAGAAGCTACTAAAGACTTCGCGAACGCGTGATTTATGAAAAAACCGTTAGCCTAAGACATGTCGAAGTTGTGATTGATTGACTTTATCCATGATTTCTATTCAAATTCAGTTGTTGGACTTCTCGGACGTGGAGATTAATTATTAGACTTTGGCCTAATTATTTTCCAAAATTTTCGGGTATTTAGAAACATCGCACGTAGGATCGCGGAGCTGAGTTCGGACCCGACCTCTTCTCTCTCTCCCACGTGCGCTCTGTCTCTCTCTTCCCTTTTCCCTTCTCTCTTCTTCCCGCGCAGCCCACACTGCCGCCTGCCCTCACGTCCTTTCCATCCCCTTAATTTTTTTTCCTTCTCTCCTCTGCACACCTGCTGCCCCCATGCCTTGTCCTTTCTCCCATCCCTTTGACCTTTTCAAAATTTTGGCTCCCTTCTCTCTCTCTCTGGGTTGCTGCAGAAACCGCAACCGCACGGACGTCCGGCTGTTTTCTGCTGCTGTTCCTTCTTCTTCTTCTTCAGCTGGTTTCCCTCGGTCGCGAAAGCTGCTGCTGTTGCTGCGTTTTCGTGCTGCCGACCACCACCCGCCGCCGCCGCATCCCCGCCGAGCTTGCTGCTCGCCGTGACCCCAGTCGGTCTCGCCGTCTGCCGATCCCGCCCGGAACCGCCGCTCCCTTTCGGCTTTGTCTCGGCCAGACCAGATCTGGTCGGCCGTTGCTCTCAGCAGCTCCGCCACCTCCTCCGCTCGCCGTTGGACCACCCGCGGGCCGCTCGTCCGCCGTGAGCCGCCGGAACCGCCCGAAACCAGCCCCCTCCTCCTCCGTCCTTCTGGTCGTCCTCTCCGTCGCCAACCTTGCTGCTCCGCTGCCACTACTGCTTGCCGATCTTCTGCTGCATTTTGCTCTGCCGCTGCTCGGTTGACGGCCACCATCGCCAGCCCCCGTCCACCCTCCGGTCGCGCTCGAAACCGAGCCACCCAGCCGCTGCCGCTGCTTCCTCCTCCTTCCTCTGGTTCTGGTTTGGTCTGAATAACCACGACCGTTGGCCAGCCACCACCGGACCACCTGCTCACCGTCCGAACCCCCCTCAGCCGTCCATGCCGCCGGCCAGCCGTGCTCCTCTTCTCTCAACCCTATTTCGACCGAACCAACTCGTAGCCGGAGCCCCGCCCGGTCGCCGGAGCTGCTGGCCGCCGTCCAGGCGTCGCCGGACAGCCCACCAGCCGGCCCCGTGCCGCCTCAGCCCCGGTCCCCTCCGTTTCTTGGCTTTTCATAGCGTGGACAGCCCTCTCTCGGCCGAGATCCGGTCCCGGGCCGCCCCGCCTTATCATGTTGGAGATTCCCAGGAGTTCCCCTCGTCGCCCTGCATTTTCTTTATGTGTGAAAGTGAAAGTTGCTGTATTTTGATAACGCCTGATTAACAAGGAAAAAGGAAATTGGCATGAGTGGCAGATGGGCTAGTATGACCACGTAAAAGAAAATGCGATCAATGAATTTCAGATACTCGATAGATTTTGGGGATAGTGTTACCAATGGATTTTGGATACCTAATAGATTTCGGAAGATGTGACTAATGGATTTCAGGAAAGTGTTACCAATAGATTTTGGATACTCGATGGATTTCGGAAGATGTGACTGATGAATTTTGGATACTCGATGGATTTCGGAAGATGTGACTGATGAATTTCGGATACTCGATGGATTTCGAGAATTACTAATGGATTTTGGATGCTTGATGGATTTTAGAAGACGTGACCGATGGATTTCGATCACTCGATAAATTTCAAGGAAAGCATTATTAATGGATTTTGGATATCCGATGGATTTCGAAAGACACGACTAATGGATTTCAATTACTTCATAGATTTCATGGAAAGTGTTACAAATGAATTTTGGATACATGATGGATTTTGGAAGACGTAACTGATGGATTTCAGTTACTCGATGGATTTTGAGGAAATTGTTACCAATGGATTTTTGATGGACTTTGGATTTGGCCCTAAGTGGAAGTAGTAATTTGGATACGTATGAAGACTCAAAGTATGGAGTTGATAATTACTATGCCGGGGAAAAATGATAGGGTCTTGATGTATGTTTATGCGTGGAGGTGCGTGATTGGAACACGCCTGATTATTATATACTTGGAATGCTATAGATGCGGTATTCTAATTATGTGAATATTGGTTTACCTTTGTATGGCATGTGTGACCAATATCATGCAGGGTATATGCAGTCGCGAGGTAAGGTTGCTTACAATTAAATTTGATTGTGGTTTCGTTGCACGTTATGGATAGAGCAAAGCGGTGGTCACTTGGCCTTTGAATGGTCATCGTTGATAGGTTACACGATTAGACTGCACCCGAGGCAAGCGAGTTTCCTATTACTGAGATTTTATCTCATTGGTTATTGTATAACCATTTTTAGGTCCCTAATAGATACGCTTGGCTGGTGGTTGTTGAGACTAATTGGACCTCGAACCTTAAGGGAGGAAGTAAATTGACCCATATGCCCTTATATATGTATTTTGTGCGCCTAATAATAGGACTAGGATATAACAAGGTCGTTGTGAATTGTTTATTTTCTGACTATCCCTACTATCGATGTTTTATCGGGATTTTATATTTGTTTCTACATGCGCATATTTCTAAGGTAAAAAGAATGGTTGGCAATGCGTCTTGAGACGTTGCATTCCAATGACTGCAAGAGAAAAGAGGATCCTTGCGTATTCGAGAGTTGAGGGCATGACACCTAGCGACAACCAACTTTACGAAAAGGAATAGAGGGAAATGGATGCGACATGAACATTTGCTGTCACTTCTTCCAATCATTGCCGTTGCAATTGATCAGTCATACTATGAGAATCGAGTGCATGGTTTGTGTCTTTTCTCTTTGTATGAAGGTCAAGCAGGGCACGGTGGACTCATATAAGAATCGTAATTATAAGTCGTATTAATTGACTTGGGTCATGAAGGACATTGTGCTCTTATGAAGCTATTTTGGGATAACCAAGTAACAACTCACGTTGCATCAAATCTAATCTTTTATGAAAGAACAAAACACATAGAAATCGACTGTAATTTTGTTTGAGAGAAAGTTTCAGACAAAATTATTGAGACTCCTTATGTTTGAAGCGAAGAACAATTTGCTGATGTGTTTACCAAACCCCTTTTTAAAGGAGTACTTCCATAAATGTTGGCCAAGTTGACCTCATAAGGTATTTTTGCCCCAACTTGGAGGGGAAGTGTTGACACTTGCCAAGTCTTGATAAGATTGAGAATCAAATTTGGATGTGTAACGATTGTATTTACCATAAAAATCATTGGTTATGTTTAGCAATTAGGATGTACTTTTATTTATTTAAGGAGAATTAATTTGTTATAAAAGAACTGAGAAATATGGAGATTTCTACTGTGGATGTAGGCTTCCAAGAAATTTTTTTTCTTGGTCGACCGAACCACATTTTAACGCGCTATAAGTGTTTAGAAACTACAGCGTTAGCTGCAAACGTGGCATGCATGTTTTAGTCTCGGCCACTCTTAATTTGACATGGTGGAATTACATAAAGAAAATGAAAAATTGCCCGACATCTATTCATCCATGGAATTTTTTCTTCGTTTGAGTTGCAGTACCTCCCCCTCCCCGTGGCCACCAACGGAGTCACCAGCATTGCATCCTGCATGTCTAAGCCGAGAACCCCCTTCCGGTGTTGCTCGATGCCGAAGACAACCATGGACCAGTGACGTTATGCATGAACGCCTTCAGTGATGGAAGGCCGGATCTTGAGGTTTGGAGCGTGATGCCGGCGAAGGCAACGACGGCCATGGGTGAGCAACGCGATGCTTGAACTCGATTCTAGATCTAGAGGTGAATGGAGAAGTGCAGAAAAAGACGAAGCCAGAGGGGTGGCTTAGGCTAACTACCAACGACGCCAGAAGGGGTCCTTCTATCATCCAAGGCTTAGATGGGGTTCTTTACCCCATTTTTTGGCCTTGAACAAAGTGCTAGGACTTGGAGAGTTTATTGTGTGAATGCTCTGCTGTGTGAGCTCAAGAAAATGGAATGTGAGCAAATGGATGGTTTGCTTGTCATAGAAAAGAAAATGAAGAAAATCTTTTGAGGAAGGAAATAAATAATATAAAAAGAGGAATATAATGGTCTAAATACAAAGTGGGTCTCTCGGCTTGTCCTTGGCCAAAAGGTTTTAAGGCCTTAGAAGACATGGCCACAAGCTTATATTCTTGAGTTTTCTGTTTTCCTCCTCCTCCGTCATCCATGGCTACAAGCTTTGCTTGTCCATGGCTTGCGAGATGCTTGGCTTGGAAGTGGAGCCAAGGACTCCGTTGGCAGTGATGGCAAAGGGAGGTATTGCAACACTAGCGAAGCAAATAAGCTTCTGTTGTCGTTAATCCTTCAAGAAGTGGTTGGAGGGAAGAAAAGGGAAGAGAGAAAAAAATATTTAGGTTTTTATTTATTTTCGCATCAAGTACTCAAGTGGCAACATGTACATGTATCAAATTGTAAGTGGCTAGAAGTAAAAAAACATAGATGCCATGTTAGTAATGACATGAGAGTCTAACCATTAAGGCTATATTTGGTCATCTAGACAATTTTATTAGATATAATAAGATCATATAGGATAAGGATAGAGTAGGATTTGAAATATCCCATGTAACATTTGGTAATGTCCAAATACATAGGAACAAAATTGGATTAAACATAAAACATGAAAAATCAATTTTTTAAGATTTGGAAAAAAATATTTGATCATTAGAGTGAGAAAACTGATTATGATGTCGCCCAGGCCTACCATGACCACCCTTGCCGTCGGAAAGGGCCACCTTTGCCGTCAAGAACAACCACCTTCAGCATCTCGTCTCCACTCCAGTCCATATGGTCATCGTAAGCTTGTGCTATCCTTCTTGATCGCACCTGTCATTTACCCTCTTTGCCCTATTGTCTATGTTTCTCTTAATCACAAACCAGAATGCAGAGCATAGTTGATCATACAAATCATCCGTTCTCTTTGAAGATTCCACAAAATTTCTAATTTTACCAGATATCGATAGACACGGAAAAAAAAAGAAATATATAAAAAGAAGCAGCAAAAGAGGAAGACGATTAGGAAGAGGAAGAAGTAAAGAACGGAGGGTTCTACTGCTCATCACCACATTAGAGCGATTGACTTTGAAAGTGCTGACTTTGATCCATTAAGAGGTAGACGCCGAGGAGGGATGGGAAGGAGGATTTGTTCTTTCTTGGCAACTTTTTGAAGTTTCTTTTTTCTTGCTTTCACACATGACCAACTAACGCAACGCAGTGCAAGTTGAAGACAAAGACAAATAGACAGACATATAGAGAGACAGATTACCCAGATACCCAGAAGTGAGAAGCGCCCTATCGATTGAGTGAGGCGATGGGGAGCAAGTGCTGGATGGGGTGAGGGAGGCCGCACGTGCCGCTATGGAGACGATGGGGCTGGGCCCCTGGGGTACAACTTGATCATCAACCTTAGGCTCAGGTACTACATAAAGTCGAGAGAGGGTGATGATGGTGTGAGACAGCGTTGAGATGGCGGCAGCGAAGGTGGCTAGCGGTCCCAAGAGTCATGTGTGTGAGAGAAGGAGTAGGGAAATGAGAGCATAGGAGTTCTGGAGAAATAGATTGATAATAAAAATCTTATTCAGGTCTATTCCATCTCTCCTAAGATTATCTTATTTAAGATATATTCCTTCTATATCTGACCTTATCCTATTCAAGACAGCTACCAAATATGGAATAAAATATTATATCATGGCTTTTATCTGATTCACCTAATACATCCTAAATAATTTCTCCCATCCATCATCATTATTCATGGCTATCTATCTCCAATTGGTAGCTATGATGAGGCCAATTAGGACCCACTCGGGATTTATTCCTTTTGTCCTTTATATATGTCTCTCTCTCTCCCTTTGTTTTGCTTCCATCATAATTCATAGAAATGAAAAAACCTGACTCTTTTTAGGTGGGCCTAATATCTTAAAAATTGGGAGAAAAATATCATAAGTGTCAAAAGTTATGTATAGTACTCATTTTAGTACCAAAATTTTTCGGTGGCTCATTTTAATGCTAAATCAGGGAAAAGAAATCACTTAAGTGCCTCTAACGAGAAATTCTAATCAAAAAAATTATGTGGCTTTTACAACAAATTTTTTTATCAGTGATAAATGTATTATACAATGTCATTTAGGGGTTATATGTTGATTAATAAAAATCGCCACATCGGATTTTTTATGACCCAAATTAGAGTTGACACTTAAATGATCTTTTTTTAAAAATGACACTTAAATAAGTGAACGTCGTACATAACTGTTGACACTTTTAGTGTCATTCCCCCCTTAAAAATCCTTCAACTTTAGGTCTAGTCTCAATTATACTCTAATTTTTTTTCTCTCTCATAGAGAACTCCAATTTTATGTCTAATCCCAATTCTACCCTAAAATTTTTCTATCTTAAAAAAATACAAACTTTTACTTGAGTTCCAAATTTGCCCCCATTATCTCTCTTTCTTAAATTTCTCTTGATAATTAAGAGATAAAAAACGCCCAAGTACGAGCTGTTTGAGCATCCCGAATAAAGTGTCTTGAGTGCGAGCTCTTTGATTGAGAGAGACAGAAGACTCCCAAGTACGATGGATTGAAGATTGAGTGCAAATTTAAAGGTCCCCGAGTGAAATGGAAGGAAGACTCTTTCAAAAGTAAAAGCAATTAAAGAAAGTCAACCCTAATTGCTATAGTTTTTATCCAAATTTCATATCCAATAAGATGTCTTTTGAGTTGATATAGAAATTCATATCTAGAAGATGTCTTCTTGGATTTGAGATCTAGGAAAAAACTAGAGTAATGATGTGAAAATGCCGCATCATTAGGGCGATTTTGGATGGAGAGTTAGTGGAGGCAAATATGAGACTCAATTAAAAGTTGATGACTTTTTATGTGGCCAAAAAAAAAAAATTAGAGTAGAATTAGGGTTAAATCTAAAGTTTGTGATTTTTACGAGAAAAAGAATTTTAGAGTAGAATTGATGTTGGACCTAAAAGTGAAGGGTTTTTTTATTTTATTTTTATTTTATAGGAGATTAGAGTTGAAGTTGGATTTTTTAAAAAGATATTAGGCCATTTTTAAGCAAGAATCTTGGTTAATTACATATAAGACCCTTTTAGCAGGAGGAGCAGAAATGGAAGCAAATCCTTTTGCCACTCTTTTTCTCCTCCCCTCTCTTCTTCTCTCTCAGATATTTATCACATAGAGGGGCATGTGCGCTTGTAGTTTCAATTCTCATCTTCTTCGACACAGAAAACCCAACACCCCAAATAGCAAAAGCAAAAGAAAAGAAGAGAAACTCGATGATCATGAGTGTGAGTGGCTTCCTGAGCTTGGCTTTGGGCTGCTTCCTCCTCGTCCCGGAGGTCATACCACATGTAGCCCATGGCTCGGGCGGCAATTCAACGCTCGGTGTTGGCGGTGGCACTGTTGCCCCTTTAACTATTGGGGGCATATGTGCCTCATTTGTCACTGTACATGGTTACCAATTCTAGGAGTTTGATGTAATTAAGAGCTGCTCACAAAAATCTTAAATCTTGATTATCTTCATCTATTAGAACGAGATTAGGGTAGTATCTTTGGATATATGAGACAAGAATATAATGAAGAACGTGTGTAATATTCTATTTTTATTGAGGGTGTTCTGTTTGAGGTGGTCAATCAGGATGGATACATACTAAACACGCAAAGGATACCTGAAGGCCGAGCTGAGGGCCGTGGCGACAGCAATAAGCAGCCAGTCCTAATACAGCACGGTGTCCTCGTGATGAGTGCATTATTCACAGGCTCGAGACTGCCGGACTCATTCATTTGTGTGTTGCATATGCAATATTCTTTCGATTACGCAATTAGGTAATGTCCAATCTACAGGAGAGGCATTAGCCTTTCGAACTTGCTGATCTTTTTATCCATCTCGTAGTAAATAAACCACTTTAAGTCAAGCAAATATTGTGGAGGCTAGCCCCTCCACGTCATCATCCGGCTGGCTCATTCAACGGACGACACATGACGCCGCACGTCGTCCTGGGTCCCACCACTCACCCTCTCTTCCTGTGATCTCTTCGTTTGAAAGCGATACTCTTCGTTTGACCAGAGGATAAAAAATGCAAAGAAGATGAATGTTATCATCACGTCCGTCCTTGTTAATTTCGACACGTAGAAACTCGAGAAGAAGCACGCCATGTGTGTCACAGTATCTGAATTCGTATGTTCAAAATTGTGAGATGGGCTAGGACGATAACTATGTCAGGTTCCTCGTGTAAATATAATTCTTTGGCATGTTTATCACTTCGATGTTTTTGCCCTAAAGAGGGAGATCATCTGTTTACGGTGGGATACTGTGAATGCAGGGCGGGATGGTATGGGTGCTGAACCCGCCGGAGCAGGACCTTCCCTTGATTCTGGCCGACGATGGATTTGATGCGTGGATTGCCCACACCCGAGGCACCCGATTCAGCAGACGCCCCACTTCCTTGGACCCCGCCAACCCCATCAGTACATCTCTCTCTTTCTCTCTAAATTTATTCCGTAAGTGGAGCTCGTGTAGTCAACTTGATCGGAATCATTGAACGTGGCGAGTCTCGTGTGAATCCAATGTAAGTCATGCCAGATTCCAAGCTCCATATGCAGATTGCCACACATACGGGATTCTTTGTATCCCTTCCCACTGAGTAGGGAATACTTAAGTTGGCTCGATACCAGTCATGTGGCGAGTGGCTATTCCGCCTCAGCTCGCACCCATCTAGATCTTGAGCCTAGACGTGACGTGGTTAATTTACGATATGTCAAAAGCCATTTTTCATGACGTTCATGTGGTCCGTTCTAAGGGGTTTGGTGTTGTATGGAGAAAGTTTCGGGTGAGTGGAGTCCATCACTAAAATGCATCAGTACCTTTAGCGAGATCCTCTAGTACATGTCCAGCATTAACCTAATAAATTCTCTCCCGGTGCACCTGATTCATACAAGTTTCAGGCCTAAATTTATGGCGTCATACATACACCATAACACATACATTGGGAAGTTACTAAAAAAGGTTATAAATCTATTGCAATTGTTCACATCAATGCCGGCGTTTATATTAGTGCCGGCTGGCCAGAGGTTAAAATTAGTCGGATGGATTGAATTGGTACAGATGCAAAATATTTAGATTCAATTGACAAAAAAAAAAAAATGGAGACTCAATTGATGCAATTACAATATATTTAGGATTTTTCAGGTGATTTTCCTTGCAATCATTTATTGTGCTTTCTTTTCTAATCTGGATCCATCTTATCTCACAAACCTTCCACCACGACACATAAATATTGGTTTTCGATACGGCGACCATTCATTTGGGGGGGGACTTCGACGAATTCCTATATAGATGTTGCTCTGTGATTGATTTTATATCCGCCGCATCACCCACAAAAGCGAGCTCATATGATTTTACATTACCGCTCATTTCAATTGCAGCTAACGTTCAGAATCTTTGTATGTACTAAATTTAAATGGGGTCTTCACGTTATTAGTGGGTTGGTAACTAGAGAATGCACAAGAATTGTGCATTGTCAGTTGAACTTGTAACTGAATCGCTGACAGGATTTCTGAACTGGTCGTGGGACGAACTGGCGGCATTCGATCTACTGGCCGTGTTCGACTTTATCAATGGGAAAAGCGGGAAGAAGATCCATTACGTCGGCCACTCTTTGTTGAGAAATTATTTTCAGTACACTCCATGGAATCAGGTCGTGCGCCGCACAAATGCGTGCATCTTATATGACAGAAGATGCAATCGATGTTCTTATGTTCGATTCGAAGCTTCACTTGTCTTCTCTTTTCTCTCGCATTATGATCTCGCATTTGTATTTGGTCGCGGCAAGCCCTTGGCTGACCTTCTCCAGGCTTTGTGCCATTTTCCTGGCGTCGATTGCTACAATTTATTAGCTGCATTTGCCGGTACTGCCTAGCTTCGCCACGCCGGATATGTTCTTGAACTCAAACTGGGAAGAATTAAACTGATTATGTTGATTTTGACTGATCCGTTCCAGGCAAAAACTGCTGTCTCAATGGTTCCACAGTCGATATCTTCTTGACGAACAAACAGCAATCGTCGTCCGTCAAGAACATGGTCCATTTGGGTCGATGTAGGTTTAGTGCACGGTTGATCCTCTTCTTGAGGGTTTTAACCAGAAAGAACATGCTAATGATCAATGCTCAATCGATTAAATCGGTATTGTTGCTTGCAGTGTTTCATGACGGCAAGTTCGCGAAGTACTACGGGGACGCGAGGCCGCCGGTCTACAACCTCTCCAACATCCCCGCGACCTCCCGATCTTCCTCAGCTACAGCGGCCAGGACGCGCTCTCCAACAAGAGGGACGTCCGGCATCTGCTCGACAGCCTCAACCTCCACGACCGCGGCAAGCTCACCATCCAGTTCATCGAAGACTACGCTCACGCGGATTTCATAATGGGAGTGAATGCCAAAGACATTGCGTTCGGTCGAGTGTCGTCTTTCTTCAAAAACCAGCAGTAACTCCGAGCATTTTCTGTCACTTCTTCTAGTCATGGCCATTACAAATTAGCGCACGAAATTCGTCGGGCCTAATCGATCGGCCATGCCACGAGAGCCAGGCGGGCGCATGGTCTCTATCTCGTATCTTTCTATGAAGATCATATGGACCACGGCGAAGAGTCGTAATTATGCCTCGTATTTCATCTGAACATCACATGTGCCAACTCTCGCGGTGCATCGGATTCTGATCTCTACGAACCAACCGAACCATGAAACGTCTATTTCACTACGATTTCCTAATCAATCGCTGCGCAACAACGCCAATAGAAAAAGAAGAAAAAGAAAACCAAAAAATCTTCACAATCGGCATCTTATTCCGAATTTCTGGAATCCTCACGCAAAAAGGGTTAGAAAATAAAAGGCTGAGATGCTTTGCTCGTTTGTACATCACAAACATGCCAACATGGGGAGGAGTGTTATGAGTTCTCCATATTGTCATTCATATTTATTAGGAGAAATATGACAAAAAAATAATTCCAAACTATACTTATTGCAATACAAAATACCTCTAACTTTTTTCTTGTATTATAAAAAAAAAACCCTAAATTTGGCCGTTGACACAAATACCATCGATTTTTTTGTGTCACAAAAAAATCCAAACCTATACACATATGTGATATATATATCTTCTTCTATTACAGTTTTATCCGGAGTATATTTATCACAAGTGGTATAAATTCAGAATTTTTTACGACACAAAAAAGTTCATGGTATTTTTGTCATAATGGGTAAATTTAGAATTTTTAGTGACATAAAAAAATTTAAAGTATTTATATTTTTTATGTTATAATAATTTTTGACCGTATCAACCCATTTATTAAGAGCCAATCGAGGATTTTGAACATGTCAACAGGCCAAAAATCATCCCCATCACAACCTTACAAAAAAAGTCAAAAGTAGTGTATTGCGTCATCTCCTTCTTCTTTTTTAATATTTGCCTCTTTTTCCTATTTTTTTAAGGAAAAATTCTATATAAAAATTTAAGATGTCATTATTTTTTCAAATAAACATTAAAATGAATTTTATTTTTAAAAAGGCCTAAAATGACCGCGGGAGTTTTAAATAACGACATGACATCGTCGGCCAGCTAAATATTCTAATCAGACATTTTTGTTCGGAGATTATTTTAACCTAAGTTTTAGTTAAGTTAGATTAAAAATTAAGCTAAAAGTTTTTTAAAAAGAACAAAAGTACAGGCGTGCGTGTGTGGCTATCGCCCCATCACCGGTAGGCCGGCAGCCACTAGTGAAGGCCTGGGTTTTTTTTCTTTTTTATGTGTTTTTTTAGAATTTTTTTTTGAGTTCGTCTTTTTATGAAAAAAAACTTTGGATTTTTAACCTAATATAATTAGTATTTTGTGTAACAATTAGGATTTGGATCATAACAACATTGTTTTAATACTTTAGTTAAGCTCAATGACACAAAGAACGCCACGTGAAAGAGAAAATATTAAAAAAACACATCGGTGTTTTTGTTAGTTAAATTAGATAAAATTAGTAGAACGACTTGATTGGACTTGATTTTTACACAAAATTAAATCCTAGGCGAGTGTTGGCAAGCCCTCCCATGTGGCCTTTTAGGATGGCTTTGCCTAGGTAGGGTGAGGTTGACCCTCGCCTAGCCCTCTTTGGAGTGATGGTTGACCATTGCTTAATACCGCCCACAACAAATAGGAAAGAAAAAAATAAAAAGGAAAAGAGAAAGAAAATATGAAAAAAATAAAATATAAAGGACAAAAATTCTCTTGAGGTAATGCTCTTCTTTGATATTAACATGGCCACTTCAATATTCTTAATTGAAACAAGATTTACTTTATTTTTATTTTTTTTGAAAAAATGGGAGCATTTCAAATCTTAATCTAAAATAAAGTTAATTTCAAATCCTTATTTGAAAAAATGAAAGCGTTTCAAACTCTTATTAGAATTTTTTCGTTTTTTTTCTACAAACCATTCGCGGAGAATGATTTGGACATTAATTACTAACGACGGAACTTAAATGGATACAAGACACGCACGATCTTCCGAATGCATCTTGTTTGGATCGTTCGAAATATTTTTAAAGTAATGATTGACATGTCCTCATTTCAAGGATTAAAATTGATTTGAGGAGTTGAGGGTGTTCCAAACTTTGGAAAAGAATATGTACATGCATACATAATATGTCAATTAATTTTTTGTGCATTTTAAAACTTATAACGACATGTCTAGATTGATATTAATTTTATACGTGTTTTGCCTGGTTATAGCAAACCTTTCATGAATATTTCTTTATCATCTGACATGTCTAAATATTTCCTGGCATATAAATATCAATGGATTGATTTATATATGTTTATATAATTTTTTTCATTATTTTTTTGAAATTAAAGCAATATATTAAATTTTGACTATATAAGTAAAGATTATATTTTTGCTTTGGATTAAGTGGAAAGAAGCATGCCTTTAAGTCGGAAAACGCCCCCTCGGCTTTTCTTTTGTCCTCAAACGCCCCTCAAACGCCACTCGCGTCTTAGTCCACGCAGGCTGCCAAAATCTTTCCCTCTCCCGCTTAGATCGGACTGATCGTGCCGGAGCGAGCGCGCACGGCCATGCCGGAGGAGTCCTTGGCCGTCGACTACGTCATGGAGGCGGCGTCCGGGGCCCACTTCTCGGGTCTCCGGCTGGACGGCCTCCTCTCCTCGCCCTCCTCCTCTCCCCGCGCCGCCCCCTCCCCCGCCGCCGCCGCCGCCGGCCTGCCTGATCCCAACACTCCCAGGCAGAGGGAGCCGTTTCTCATCGGTGACTCACCCTAATCCCTCTCTTCTCTTCTCGATCCCGCTCGTCGGGGACTACTACGTTGTGCGTTTCGGGAGGAGGCCGAGATTCGCTTAGCTTGTTCGCATTTCAATCGAAATTTCATGATTGCTTCGACGTTTTCTGCGCATTTCCCTGTGTTGCTCGGCGTCTTTGAGTGCGGGTTTGGATTGGCGAGAGTTCGCTTTAGATGGTGTGCTGCTTATATTGGGCGCCCTGAGTTTTAAGGATTTGCATGTCCATGTGTTCGGGGAATGTGCAGCGGGGGATATGCAGTCGTCGCCGTCGTCGCCTGGATTCGAATGATGTCATCGTTCCGGTGTAATTGTTGCTCCGCATCTTATCATGTTTGGTGATCATCCGTGCAGGTGTTTCTGGAGGTACTGCTTCTGGCAAGACCACGGTTTGCGACATGATTATACAGCAACTTCATGATCACCGCGTCGTGCTGCTTAATCAGGTGTGCTTGGTTTCGCTTTCCAGGTTTGGGCATATGCTTATGAGCTGCGATACTGCTGATGTAGTGAGCTGCTTGTGGTGGTAGTGGTCGAGTAAATATGTGTTGTTAACATGCTGATGCGTTTTGGTTATTCTGAAAGGACTCTTTTTACCGCGGTTTGACCCCTGAAGAGTCGGAGCGGGTTCATGAGTATAACTTTGATCATCCTGGTAATTTTTCGCCCCAATTGTTAAAGCTTGTTTTAGAATCAATCTAGTCTAGTAGAGTAAATTTTTCTGTATAAGCTGTTGACTGTACATTTGGGAGATATGTTTAACCGTCTATTGGTTTTCTTTAGATGCTTTTGACACTGATCAGCTTCTAGACTGCATTCAAAAGCTCAAATCCGGTCAATCTTATCAGGTTCCAATATATGATTTTAAGACTCATCGTCGCTGCTCAGATATCTTTCGTCAGGTACTTGGTCCATAACCTTTTTCGTCAGTTATTAAAGTTTTGTCTGATCACTTCCGCATGGTTTCTATTGTCCACAATGCTATGGGATATGCAGTTCCATGAGAGGATTGTGCTACTTCTTCTCACACTTTTGGGCCCTTGTAAAATAACTTGAAACAAGGGAACAAGGGGCAAAACCATCAAAACTGACTAAAGAGTGCCAGCACTGTAACTTGAAGAAATGGCGTCTTAGCCCCTTCTCATTGTTTAAAATGACCTGATTCGAATTCTTTCAAACTCCGGAGAATTTGTAGCATTCTCTTTGATGATATGAGGATGATTTTGTTGTCAGGTGAATGCGTCAGATGTTATTATTTTGGAGGGAATCCTGGTTTTCCATGATCAAAGAGTCCGAAATTTGATGAACATGAAAATATTTGTTGACACAGGTATGAAATTACATAGAAAGGAGAAAAGGAAGATCCCCAGAAGCCTTTATGTACATATAATGCCTGTTTCTAATTGTGCTGTCTGCTCTTGCTTTATTGAAAGTACAGTGGTTGGAAGTACTTTGTAACCACCAATGGAAACCCAAAATAACTTACTTTAAGTTAAAACATGCAGTAGCTTGAAAGTTTACTTTTTCATTAGAGTTTTCCCCTTCATGGTGTAGATTTAATATCACAAGAGAGTGAAAGAATCATCTGTCATTTAAAACATGACCACGAGAAAAAAGTGGAGAAAGTGCTCTATCTTTGCAAGGATAGTTTTGAGGAAAATAAGGATGAATTCCATCAGTATATGATGACAAAATGAGATGGCTTTGCAAAGAATTTTCGTTTACTGTATATAAGATATGCTCTGCTATTTCATTGGTTTGGACAAAGCAATTTTCCCTTCACTCGCATAGTTCACTTATTCTGTTAAGAACTCAGAGCATTTTGCTGAACTCTTATAAGTTTTGTCTTCTCTTGTACTGTTTCTTTGTATCAGCATATGAGTTAATCTAGACATAAATTGTCTCGGAACTCTAAAATTAGTCCCATTATACTCCATCCAGAGCACTTTTATATTCAATGTTCTTTAATTAATCGGATCTCAAATTTGAATGTTTAAGTGACTTTTCTACAAGGAGAAGTGGATTCTTTTTGCTATGTTTCTTGATTTTCAAAGGTAATTCTTGATGATTCAATTGCTATAGATGCTGATGTGAGGCTGGCTCGAAGAATAAGACGTGACACAGTTGAGAGGGGTAGAGATATAGATTCTGTCCTTGAACAGGTAAGGCAATCTTGTTTTGTTATGACAAGTATGCAAGAATCTTTGTATTTTCAACCTTGCTAAAACAAGAAATTGATTTTGCTGTTATTTTGAGAATCTTTTACTCTCAAAAGAGAAATAATAAGTTCTCCAAGAAGTGTGGGAAAGAGAATAAGCTTCCTGTGCTGATTGTATTTTAACACTCAGTGCACAAATTATAGCTTCATTATCAGGCTAAGGAAGCCAAAACGAAAAGGAAAATTTGAAATGAGCCTGCTTAGTGACATCCTTGGGTTTTGATGATTTAACTCACTATGCCTTATGGTTTAAGAATATTTCCCCCTTTTGAGGCAAATTTGAGTTTTTTGTACCATTGCTCTCTCTCTCTCTCTCTCTCTCTCTCTCTCAAGCTGCTTACTATGTTTTTTGTGCACATATGTACGGGAATTTGCTGTGTGTTTTTGAAGTTGTATAACATTTGTCATTTAAATTGTGCAGTACGCAAAGTTTGTTAAGCCTGCTTTTGATGATTTTGTTCTTCCTTCAAAGAAGTATGCTGATGTAATCATACCTAGGGGAGGCGACAATCATGTAGCAATTGATTTGATCGTGCAACATATTCGTACGAAGCTTGGTCAGCATGACCTATGCAAAATATATTCGAGTGTATATGTTATTCAGTCGACATTTCAGGTATTGTTTGGAATTGACTACACCATGAAAGCCAACCCATCCTCCTCACAGCCATATGATCTCTCCTTGTCCTCCCTCCCTGCTTCTCTTCCTTTTTCCTTCCCTACAGTTGGTTGCATCCTTTGTTGCTCCATTGTCTTTGGTAATTGTTGATCTGGATATGTTTTTCCCAGATAAGAGGCATGCACACACTGATTCGAGATCGCGACATATCAAAGCATGATTTTGTCTTCTATTCTGATCGACTTATTCGGCTGGTACCTTCACGAGTACAAATTGCAAACAGATTGTTCCCTCCCTGCATTCACATTATCAGAACTTCAGTACTAAACTTCATTTTCAGGTGGTAGAGCATGGGCTTGGTCATTTGCCATTTACTGAGAAACAAGTGATTACTCCAACAGGTATCTGCCTCTTAATCTGTATAGATATCTCATTGTGCTGGTTTGAATCGGCTGGAATTTGGAGGAAGCTGTCACAGAGGTGACAACCCTAGTTCTGCTGTTATTTGCTTGTCTGGATGTTTATAGCTCATTGGCTTGTGTTTGATATTAAGTGGCTTGAAGCTTGGAAAATGATTAGTTTTATAAACTCCGAAATCTTTGAGTATGTATTTTTTTTCCTTCTCATGATGTTTTTCTTACACTTTTTCTGATTATGTTGTTTCAGGATCATTATATACTGGAGTTGATTTTTGCAAGAAATTATGTGGAGTTTCTATTGTTCGAAGGTGAGCCTTGATTAAGGTACTGGTTCATAGAGAGAATTTGTGCATGCAATAAGTTAGATTACATGGATCGCTTAGCACCTGTCAGATTTTGATCCTGGTTTTTAATTGATTGGATCTTTTTAGCAACATAGGGCTTAACATAAAGTGAATTTTTATGAAAAAGATAGGGCTGTTTGCGCACTCCTTTTACTTCCTCTGCCCATCACATATGTCTAGTTTCAGCTTTCTTCTGCCATTCCAAACACCATAACCTCCCTTTACAAGGTTACTAGTGTAGATCAATATTTATTTTGCACTAGTGTTATGTTTAGCATGCTTATTGTTAGGCTGCACTTATCTATATCAAACTAATGCTGATTTGATGTTTGGGATATTCTTTGTCTTTTTAGTGGAGAGAGCATGGAAAATGCATTACGTGCTTGTTGCAAAGGAATAAAAATTGGAAAAATTCTGATCCACCGAGATGGAGACAATGGGAAACAGGTGCATTTGCCTCTCCATTTGACGTGTTTTCCTCTTAGTTGCCTGTTGTTTTCTCCTTCATGGGGACATTTCACTTCTATGAGTGTGATCTGTGCACTGGATGTATTTTGAGCAGCTTATATATGAGAAACTTCCCAAGGATATATCTGAACGTCATGTTTTGCTTCTGGATCCAGTTCTAGCTACAGGTAACTACAGATCATGTCATCCTTGAAAGATTCTTGAACTTTTTGATGCCCATGGAGATCTGCGTTATAGATCCTTAATTCCTTGCCAACTTTATGCGCCAAGAACTATGTATCTGGAATAGGTGAAATGATTTGAAGAATATCAATTACTGTGTCTTTTTCTGGTGTTGGAATTCCTATGAAGGGTTTCACACCTTATTGACATCCCACAAGCTCGTTTGCAGCTGATGAAATTGATAGTAATACAGCTGATGCAACTAGACAATGCTAGTATGCTTTTCTTTGCATTCATTTTATGTATGGCAATGATGGATGCATTTCCATGATGGCTTTTTTGGAAGGTAATTCTGCTAACCAAGCAATCGAGTTGCTCATCCAGAAAGGAGTTCCAGAGTCCCACATAATATTTCTGAATCTCATCTCTGTGAGTGGTTTTTTCATTTTGGTAATTACTGCAGGTTTTTGCAAATCAAGTTTGGCTTATCCTACTGCTGCCATAAATGCAGGCTCCTGATGGAATCCATTGCGTCTCCAAAAGATTCCCCTCCTTGAAAATTGTGACTTCAGAGATTGATGCTGGATTGAATGAGGAGTTTCGTGTTATTCCGGGTATGGGTGAGTTCGGTGATCGTTACTTTGGTACTGACGATTGATCCATTCGCTGGACCTGCTGTTAATTGGGGTAAATGCCCTTAATTACGGTCTGATACATACAGAGATAGAGGAGGGCATCCTCATTTTGTCTCAATTACAATTAAACTGTCATGAAGCTAAGTTTGTAAAAAAAAATGCAGCTAGCGACTTGCATCAGATATTTATTAGGGAAACTCTGATGATGTTGAATGGTGGGCAAGTGTTAGATTAGCTAATATATTTTCTATAAGAATCTCCTTGAAGGGATCTTTGTCCTCTGGCATTCACTGGGGTTCAAATTTGACGAAAGCCATTAGTGTGAGTTAGTAAAGGTAAACCCCTGTAAAATCAAAGAGCCGGAGTTGACAAAAGCATGGTTCCAGCTTCGTTACCCTTGAGCATTGATGGATAAATATTGGGGGTTAGATACAGTAGCGGACTAAGCTTTGAAGGATCTATTTAGTAGGTGAAATGGAACGACTTTCGATTTGGGAAGCTAGGTCATAAGTTAGACATAAATTAGGAATAACCCATCGAGGTCATGTTGAGAGAAAATTCAAGAATGACTTTATCACTTAGGCCGAGACAATGATATGAATGCATGAGAAGAGACAAAGCATTTAAGAAGACCAGAGCGGAAAAGGACGTGAGGACTTTTACAAGGCATTAGACAAATGACCTCGTCAGGTCATGCCGTGCTGCCGCGGTCATTTATCTGATCGTCCAGACGGTGCAGCTGCTGAGAACTCCCTTTCTGATCAAGTCGCCACGACTCGAGGTATTTGGAGGTCTTCATTCACGAAGCAGCGGAATGGACTGCACTGTGTTCCCATTTAAATCGTCAGAGAAGAAGACTATATTCATAGAAAAACATGTGATATGCGCTTCGTGTACTTGTCCGAAACCTCCAGCATTAAGGTCATTTTTAGAATGGTTGGTCCTATGCGGTCTACGTAAATTTCAGCTTGCGACTCGGTTAGTCCAACGTCCCTTTCCGGATTTGTGATGGATACATTTGGTCTCCGACCGTATAGCTTTGAAGCGGTCCAAGTGGTTTTTATTGTAATTTTACACGTTTGATCATAGATGTGGAAGTATATCATCTGGAAATTGGAAAAAGTGTTAAAAAATTCCTAAACCTATTACATTAATATCAATTTAATTCTGAATTTTTTAATAGTGTCAATTTAATCATAAACCTCTTGGCTTTGTACCAATTCAATTCTAAATTTTTTAATGGTACCTATTTAGTCCTAAACTTTTTGAACTAATGCCAATTTAGTTCTAAATCTTTTTAGTTGGTATCAATTCATTACTTAGCCAAAATTAATTGGAAAGATTGAATTGACATAAAGTCAAATGTTTTAGGACTTAATTGGCATGGGTTCAAAAGGTTTAGTGTCGAATCGGCACTATTAAAAGGTTTAGGATTTAATTGGAACCAAGTCAAAATGTTTAGGATAAAATTTGCACAAATATAATAAATTTATGATTTTTCTAGTGCTTTTCCCTCTGGAAATTTGATGGCACAGTGCAACCATGGCGTTTGACGAGGACATTGTAAATTTCCTCACGTTCTTTTTCTCTGCCGTGGGTTCTTATCAAGAAGCTGGCGCGACAATTCTACGTTCGGAGTGTACCCAGTGGAATGTGAACATATTTCTTCGTAGTGGAACCGTGTGGTCAGCTTTTGGTCAATAAGCCACATCTGCTGAATACGTCGAACTCAGAAGTCTTTTTTATTCCATTGCAATTTCGAGGAACGCCTCGTATCCCATTTAGATCCAAACACAAACCAGAAACACCACAACTTGCCACCCCATGTTCTCTCTCTCTCTCTCTCTCTCTCTCTCTCTCTCGAAAACGACTTCGTGGATTGAGCCCTCGCCGCCTAAGCTGTGGAAAGGAAATGCCAGTGTGAATGGTCTAAGAGAAGAGTAGAAAAATTCTCCAGTCAATCCACTTTTAAAGAGCGCTGGCGTGTTGAGCCCCCCATCACTGCCTCGTCCAACGCTCTCGTCTAGATGCAATCGCTTTCACTTGTGCAATCTTCACACTCGTATTTTCTATAAACCAAGAAACAACTCGACCGAGCAAGCGGATCCTGGATACGCGTAAATGCGGGCGCATCTGCAATAGATGAAGAGTATGTGATTCCCATCGCCTGGACAACTGTGAAGAAAAGAAATACCGTTACACAGACTCGATCCATGCGCTCCAAGTTCATGGCCTGATAAACTTAATTTGGCGGACCTCCTGGCGAACTATAAAATTCCGACAACTTTCAAGAACATGGGCAAGGAACTATAATCTTCTGATCGTCCACATGGCGCTTCAATGTCACCAAAACCATAGACCAGAACTTGTCATCCAAGTCTACAAGTTTAAAATGCGTCCCAGACAAGGGTAAAGAAAGAACAGTTTAGATGACATGGTCAATGACGCTTAAATGACATTTCGATGCCATCAACTCAAAGTCAAGTCAGACTAACAATGGACGCGGCCTCACTTTGCATTATGAGGGGGCACTAGTCCACTATATATGTCTGAACAAGCTAATTTGAACTTCTGATACAGCCCTCCTTTCGTCTATTCTTGTTTTGCCTGCAAGAATGGCTCATAAGATCTCCTGCATTGAACTTCTTCCTCTCCTTGTCCTCTCAGGACTTCTATTTCCTGGAACTGTAAAGTTTGCACTTTCCACTGGGGGAACCGCTTCAGGTTGCTTTGAAAGTGAAAGAGAAGCACTTGCCAAGTTGAAAGGTGGCTTGACAGATCCTTCGGGTCGGCTCGCTTCGTGGGTCGGGAAAGATTGTTGCAAATGGAGAGGAATCGCATGCAGCAACCTGACTGGGCGAGTCATTGAGATTAATCTCCATAACCCATATGTGGATGATAATCTAAGCGGTGACCTTAAGCCAGGACAAGCGCTGGGGGGTGAGATCAGTCCGTCTCTGCTCGGTGTAAAAGAGTTGAACTACTTGGATTTGAGTATGAACAATTTTGGAGGCACCAAACTCCCAGGATTCATTGGCTCGCTCAAGCAGCTGAGATACCTCAATCTGTCGGGTGCATCTTTCGCTGGAACGATCCCTCCAAGTCTCAGGAATCTTTCGCGACTGCAGTATCTGGACCTCAGCAATTGTTTTGCCGAATCGAGCCAAAATGATCTTCTCTGGCTTCCTGGCCTTTCTTCCCTTAGATACCTTAATCTCGGAGCCATTGATCTCAGTAAAGCTGCGGATCATTGGCTTCGCGCTATCAATTTGCTACCATCTCTCACACAGCTGCACTTGCCCAACTGTTTCCTGTCAAAGCTTCCTCTCTCTCTTCCATTCATCAATATCACTTTGCTTGAGGTCCTTGACCTCTCGAATAATAACTTTAACTCTACGTTGCCCTGGTGGCTGTTCAATCTCACTCGCCTCATTCATCTTGATCTAAATTCAAACAGTCTCCGGGGTGAGCTTCCAGATGAATTTGCTAATTTAGCATCCCTCCAAAATCTTGACCTATCCCAGAATTCCGACCTCGAAGGTGGGCTCCCGAGGTCCTTGGGGAGCTTATGTGACTTGAGTGTCCTAAAGCTTTCTGTCAATAGAATCACTGGTGCGATAACTGATTTTATCAACGGGTTAGCTCGATGCAATGATAGCAAGTTGGAGTATCTGGACTTGGTGAATAACGGGTTGTCTGGAAATTTGCCAGATTCTCTGGGAAACCTGAAGAATTTAAGGTACCTCCAATTTTTGCTTAATTCATTTCATGGTTCTATTCCACGGACGATTGGAAACATGTCATCTTTGAAAGAGTTTTCCGTTGCCAACAACAGGATGAGTGGGATCCCTGAAAGTTTTGGGCAACTGTCGACGTTGGTTGCGGTGGATCTCTCTGAGAACTTGTGGGAAGGAGTCGTGACGGAGCGCCACCTGGCCAACCTCTCGAGCCTCACGGATCTTGCCTTGAATAAACTGTCTCCAAATATTTCCTTGGCATTTAACATAGCCCCCGGTTGGATTCCTCCCTTCAAGCTCAGGTACCTTTACATCAGGTCTTGCCAATTGGGTCCCCAATTTCCTACTTGGCTCAGGAATCAAAACGACCTTAAGACCGTGGTGTTGAGAAATGCTAGAATTTCGGGAACCATACCCAACTGGTTCTTGCAGCTGAATCTGCAATTAGATGAACTAGACGTTGCGTATAATCAACTCACCGGCAAGCCACCCACCTCACTGACGTTTATAGACGATCAGTCCAATGTCGACTTGAGTTCGAACTCTTACGAAGGTCCTCTTCCTATGTGGTCTTCCAACGTGACGACATTGTATCTCAGAAGTAACCGCTTCTCTGGTCCCATTCCTGGCAACATCGGCGAACTCATGCCTTACCTGACAGATTTAGACATATCTTGGAATTCCCTAAATGGTACCATTCCCTTGTCCATTGGGAATATGGCCAATTTGACAACCTTAGTCATCTCCAACAACTACCTATCTGGAGAAATACCGTGGTTCTGGAGCAACTTGTCCTTGCTGTATATTCTCGACATGTCGAACAATAGCCTTTCAGGTCCAATACCAAGGGAGGTCGGCTTTCTTTCCTCTCTCAGGCTCTTCATACTCAGTAACAACAATCTCTCTGGCAAACTTCCATCTTCCTTGCGGAACTGCAGCTCTTTGCACAGTCTTGATCTAGGCGAGAACAATTTCTCGGGAAACATTCCTGCATGGATTGCAGAGAGCATTCCTTCGTTGCTGATTTTGCGCCTGAGGTCCAATTCTTTTACCGGGGAAATTCCTCCTGAGATATGCCATCTTTCGAATCTCCACATTGTAGACCTCTCGCACAACAGCTTGTCAGGACCGATCCCACCATGCATCGGAAACTTAACAGGCTTGAAAGTGGAGCTCACGGATGCTGACACAGTGATTTACCAGGGACAGTTGACCGTGGTAGCCAAAGGACAGTTTCTTCAATATGGTCAAAGCAATCTTTACCTCGTCAACAGTTTGGATCTATCAGACAACCGTTTGTCGGGGGAGATTCCTGAAGCGATGACGAGCCTCTTGAGGTTGTGGACCTTGAATTTGTCCATGAACCATCTGACTGGAAGATTACCGATGGACATTGGAAACTTGGAATGGCTAGAGACTCTCGACTTATCAAGCAACAATCTCTCGGGGCTGCTTCCTTCGAGCATGACCGCTTTAACAAAGCTGAATCACTTGAACCTGTCATACAACGACTTGTCGGGGAAAATCCCGACGACCAACCAGTTTCTAACACTCAACGACCCATCGATTTATGAGGGCAATGTCGGCCTCTGCGGGATTCCATTGCCAATGTCATGCCCTGGAGACGAGAAACAGCCACAATCTCCCGATGATGGCGGCAGAAACAGCAAGAGCGAAGATGGAGGTGATGATCTCGAGCATATCTGGCTCTTCCTGAGCATCGGGCTCGGTTTCTGTGTCGGGTTTTGGGGCGTCTGCGGCACTTTGATCGTGAAGAAGTCCTGGAGAGAGGCTTACTTTGGCTACGTCGACAGAATGAAGAACAAGCTAATCGCACTCATCGCAGGTCAAACAGGCTAGTATGCAATCATGTATTCAGGGATTTGATTCAGGGCTTACTATCATTAGACATCCTATGAATTTAGCAGCTATTTGCGGCAAATATAGGGAGCATACTCTACATGTTTCTGGCATTGTCAATAAAACGAGCCTTGGGCAGTAAGAGAAGACTGAATTCTATTGAAATTAATCTATAAGCTTATCTTGAGACTTGAGTTTAAATCTTGCAGGATTTTGCACAACTAAGACTCTATTTGTTTTCGCAGAAAAATGAATAATTTGAAAAGTATTTTTCAAAAAATAATCGCTTGTATCACTTAAAATAATTATTAATAAATAGAGAACATTTTTATTCTCAAAACTAATTTCTTCCTAAATATTTTCATAATTGTTTTCATTTATTCATTTTTGTGAGTAATATAAGCGATTATTTCAAAAAAGTATTTTCCAAATCATTTATTTTGCACAAAACGAAAGGGTCATATTTGATTTACTATTATTCTTCGGAATCAGCTGGGTTGAAATCCGTTTGAACCGGATTAGTATCCGGACCCTCTGTCCTAGACCCAACTACCAATTGAACTGGAAGCAACCGAACGGTTACCCGACCCGGTCGTTGGTCGAAGATATTCTTCGTTAACTTCATCGTCTCCATTTTATCCACTGCGGCCAAAAAATCAAATGCAGCGAAACTCCGTTACGCTCGCCCAGCTCCATTGATGTCATTGTGCCTCCTCTCCTCTCGCTCCCTCCACCCAATCACCTCCTGCCTCCCGTCTCCCGCCACCTCAGCTCCTCCCTTTCCACCGCCACTCGCTCCAGTGTCTGTCCGTCTAAGTCCGCCCTTGGCCTCGTCGCCCTCACCGACCTTCGCGCTCCAATGCCCCTCACCTCTAATCGTCATGTTTGGGTTGATAAATCTGGGTATTTGCTGGACTTGCATCATCAGTTTATAAAAGAAACTCTTACGTAGTCGGTTTGGGTTAGATAAGCCAGTACACTTTCCAAGTGAATCTCCTTGAAGGTATCTTCGTCCTCTAGTTTTCACTGCGGCCAATTTTGATGATAGTCATTAAGTTAGCAAAGATAAAAAAAACCCTTTAGAATCAAAGACACGGAGATGGGGAAAGGGCAGTTCTAGCTTCCAGGAACAATGAATGGGCAGATGTTTGTCGTTAGATATGATAATGCACTACTAAGCTCCGAAGGATATGTTGAGTTGGTGAAATGTCACCGGCACCATTGGAAATATGGTCGAAGATCTCGAGACCGATTCCAATTGTAATTGATTTAGTCAATCGCTAATTAATACGGTAAATAGGAAAATAGCGATGCATATACTTTATTTTCCTTTTTATTTTTATTTTTTCACCCTTACATTATAAATTCATTGGTGTACTTGTAAACATATATACAAGAAAAATTATTTTCTCTCTTTCTTCCAATTGCTCTTCTGTCATGGTATCAGAGCAAGGTTCCTGAAATAGCTTCCGCAAACCCTCAAAATTGCCTTCGTTTTTTTTTTTTTCCTGACCTTTTCCTTTTCAAATCTTCATCCTACAAAACAAGTCAGCAAACCGTTTAGGAATTCTGAGATTTTATCATGGAAGAAAGTAGGGATAACCAACAAGCACGCATTTCACCTGAAGAGGAATAGCCTTTTGTTTAGGCTTCTGCTTCGGGCTAGATCCCAAGCCCAACTATTCAGTGGGCCTCAACAGTCCCACCAATTCAATGGTACCCAATGCAAGGCCAATGGATGACTGGGCCGGGACAACCATGGGCTCCATATGCATCTTCAGATCGGCCCAATTATAGAGGGGCTAACTCGAATGATGATCCAGCCTAGACGAATCCAAGTTATAGACTCGGATCCACATCGGATCAGGGAACGGATCCATACCTGGTCCTCCAACCTGGATTCACGCCGCAATTCTTTTCGGTCACCAGCGGCGGCCGCCCCGAACTTGGAGATCTGCTCTACACCTCGCCGGTGGATGGGCCAGGAATTCGCTTAATCAGCCAACAGCTTACCGAATCCGACAACTACGCTTCTTGGGTGTGAGATCTCCAGCGAGCTCTTGTCACGAAGGACAAAGAGGGCTTCGTTGATGGCGTAGTGTCAAGTCCGATGGACGAGCGACTGTAGAGACATTGGTGACGGTGCAACCAACTGGATCAGGAACTGCTTATCACCAGAAGTCGCAGCCGACCTTCCTCCGACGGAGGATTCGAAAATATTATATGGGAAGTTAAATTGAGCTCGTTTGTTTACACTAACACAAGCTTTATTAGATCTAAAATAGGGTAGTCTCTCGGTCACCGCATGCTACAATCGACACTCAGCCTTGGGAATGAAATTGAAGCAACCGAAGAAAAATTGAAAGGACCGAAAGCAACCCTTCGACAATACTGTACTATAAAGGAGAGAGAGAAGGCCACAAGATTTTTGCTTACCCTCAATGAGACCTACTCGACGTTTCGGTCTCAAATTTTGGCGATGGACCCCCAACCACCGCTTGGGCGAATTTTCCAACTTGCTGTACAGGAAGAAAATCAGCGAGTAGCCGCGGCAAAACAAGCTCGAATCGGTGAAGGGATGAGCCTCGCGACGTTTCCCTCTATTTTCGGCTCAACATACACGGTGGCGGAGCTGTTGGAGCCATAGGAGGGAAGAAGATCGTGGTTGCAGAGAAAAGAAGAAATGAAGACAACCCTAGGTCTTCAAGAATGGATGGCTAGGATCGAACGGCTGGAACAAAACCTTTGGATCCGACAATCGAGGAAAAAGCGCCAGATTAGATGGTCCAGATCAGATCGTAGAGATGGATGGCTGGGATCTACGCTCCAAATCCGACGGCCCACGGACACCCACCTTTTCTGCTAAATTGGATAGCCATCATCGTGCCATGTCAGCACCAATTTATAAGGCATCATACGGCCCACGAAATGCCGAGGTACGGACCTCTAGAGTACCAAAAGTTACAAAAGGTACACTTAAGTGCTAACAGCAAAAATTCCGACAAAATTGCCACATGTCCATTTTCCGGCGACTTCATTTGCTGATGGAGCATTTTTTTTCAAAATAAAAAATCCACGTGGCAATTTAAAAAAAAAATTTGTCCACATCAAATTTTTTAAAAATTAAAATGTAGCTCTCGCCGATCCTCTCCTCCCTTTTTTTTTTATAAATAAAATCGATTTTATAATAATATATTTTATAATTATTTAATATTATTTAATTAATAATTTTAAAATCCACGTCAGCCAAAACGACATCGTTTTGGCTGATTTTTGGCCGATTCAGTTTCTGACAAGCCACGTAATCAAGAAAATTAATAAAAAAAATTGCCACGTAGGATTTTCAGCAGAGTTCTGACGACTTGGTACTTAAGTGATCCATTTTTTTTTAAAAGTGGCACTTAAGTGTACCTTTTATAACTTTTGGCACTTAAGTATTCCTCCATGCTAACTTTTGGCACTCCCGCTGTACTTATGCCACGAAATGCCACGTCAGCAGGGAAGGTTAGTGGTCAAAATTTCAAAAATAAAAATAAATATTGTGAATATTGCAAACGTCCACACCATACAATTGATACATGTTGGAAATTGCATGGGAGACCAAATGATAAAAAAAAAAGGCAAGGAATCCATAGTTTATCATGTTTCTACATAAAAAATGGGTGGAACACCTACTCAGATGATCACCAAAAATGGGTGAGTTCGGTGATCGTTACTTTGGTACTGACGATTGATCCATTCGTTGGACCTGCTATTAATTGGGGTAAATGCCCTTAATTACGGTCTGATACATACAGAGATAGAGGGGGGCATCCTCATTTAGTCTCAATTACAATTAAACTGTCATGAAGCTAAGTTGTTAAAAAAATGCAGCTAGCGACTTGCATCAGATATTTATTAAGGAAACTCTGATGATGTTGAATAGTGGGCTAGTGTTATATTAGCTAATACATTTTCTATAAGAATCTCCTTGAAGGGATCTTTGTCCTCTGGCATTCAATGGGGTTCAAATTTGACGAAAGCCATTAGGGTGAGTTAGTAAAGGTAAACCCCTGTAAAATCAAAGAGCCGGCGTTGACAAAAGCATGGTTCCAGCTTCGTTACCCGTGAGCATGGATGGATAAATTTTGGGGGTTAGATACAGTAGCGGACTAAGCTCTGAAGGATCTATGTAGTAGGTGAAATGGAACGACTTTCGATTTGGGAAGCTAGGTCATAAGTTAGACATAAATTAGGAATAACCCATCGAGGTCATGTTGAGAGAAAATTCAAGAATGATTTTATCACTTGGGCTGAGACAATGATATGAATGCATGAGAAGAGACAGCATTTAAGAAGACCAGAGCGAAAAAGGACGTGAGGACTTTTACAAGGCATTAGACAAATGACCTCGTCAGGTCATGCCGTGCTGCCGCGGTCATTTATATGATCGTCCAGATGGTGCAGCTGCTGAGAACTTCCTTTCTGATCAAGTCACCACGACTCGAGGTATTTGGAGGTCTTCATTCACGATGCAGCGGAATGGACTGCACTGTGTCTTCATTTAAATCGTCAGAGAAGAAGACTATATTCATAGAAAAACGTGTGATATGCACTTCGTGTACTTGTCCGAAACCTCCAGCATTAAGGTCATTTTTAGAATGGTTGGTCCTATGCGGTCTACGTAAATTTCAGCTTGCGACTCGATTAGTCCAACGTCCCCTTCCGGATTTGTGATGGATACATTTGGTCTCCGACCGTGCAGCTTTGAAGCGGTCCAAGTGGTTTGTATTGTAATTTTACGCGTTTGATCATAGATGTGGAAGTATATCATCTGGAAATTGGAAAAAGTGTTGAAAAAGTGTTAAAAAATTTCTAAATCTATTACATTAGTATCAATTTAATTCTGAATTTTTTAATAGTGTCAATTTAATCCTAAACCTCCACTTTGTACCAATTCAATTCTAAACTTTTTAATGGTGCCGATTTAGTTCTAAACTTTTTGAATTAATGCCAATTTAGTTCTAAATCTTTTCATTTGGTATCAATTCAATACTTAGCCAAAATTAATTGGAAAGATTGAATTGACATAAAGTCAAATGTTTTAGGACTTAATTAGCACGAGTTCAGAAGGTTTAGCATTGAATCGGCACTATTAAAAGGTTTAGGATTTAGTTGGTACCAAGTCAAAATGTTTAGGACAAAATTTGCACAAATATAATAAGTTTATGATTTTTCTAGCGCTTTCCCCTCTGGAAATTTGACGGGGCAGTGCAGCCATGGCGTTTAACGAGCACATTGTAAATTTCCTCATGTTATTTTTCTCTGCCGTGGATTCTCATCAAGAAGCCAGCATGACGCTTCTACGTTCGGAGTCAACCCAGTGGAATGTGAACATATTTCTTCGTGGTGGAACCGTGTGGTCGGCTTTCGGTCAATAAGCCACATCTGCTGAATATGTCGTGCTCAGAAGTCTTTTTTATTCCATTGCAATTTCGAGGAACGCCTCGTATCCCATTTAGATCCATACACAAACCAGAAACACCACAACTTGCCACCCCATGTTCTCTCTCTCTCTCTCTCTCTCTCTCTCTCTCGAAAACGACTTCTTGGATTGAGCCCTCCCCGCCTAAGCAGTGGAAAGGAAATGCCAGTGCGAATGGTCTAAGAGAAGACTTGAAATTTTTTCCAGTCAATCCACTTTCAAAGAGCGCCGGCGTGTGTTGAGCCCCCCATTACTGCCTCGTCCAACGCTCTCGTCTAGATGCAATCGCTTTCACTTGTGCACTCTTCACACTCTGATATTCTATAATCCAAGAAACAACTTGACCGAGCAAGCGGATCCTATATACGCGTAAATGAAGGCGCATCTGCGATAGATGAATGTGATTCCCATCGCCTGGACAACTGCCTACCCCACGACATTAGCTGTGAAGACAAGAAATATCGTTACACAGACTTGATCCATGCGCTCCAAGTTAACGGCCTGATAAACTTAATTCGGCGGACATCCTGGCGAATTATCAAATTCCAACAACTTTCAAGAACATGGGCAAGGAACATATAACCTTCTGATCGTCTGCATGGCGCTTCAATGTCACAAAAACCATAGACCAGAACTTGTCATCCAAGTCTACGAGTTTAAAATGCGTCCCAGACAAGGGTAAAGAAAGAACAGTTTAGATGACATGGTCCATGACGCTTAAATGACATTTTGATGCCATCAACTCAAAGTCAAGTCAGGCTAACAATGGACGCTGCCTCACTTCGCATTATGAGGGGGCACTAGTCCACTATATATGTCTGAACAAGCTAATCTGAACTTCTGATACAGCCCTCCTTTCGTCTATTCTTGTTTTGCCTGCAAGAATGGCTCATAAGATTTCCTGCATTGAACTTCTTCCTCTCCTTGTCCTCTCAGGACTTCTATTTCCTGGAACTGTAAAGTTTGCACTTTCCACTGGGGGAACCGCTTCAGGTTGCTTTGAAAGTGAAAGAGAAGCACTTGCCAAGTTGAAAGGTGGCTTGACAGATCCTTTGGGCCGGCTCGCTTCGTGGGTCGGGAAAGATTGTTGCAAATGGAGAGGAATCGCATGCAGCAACCTGACTGGGCGAGTCATTGAGATTAATCTCCATAACCCATATGTGGATGATAATCTAAGCGGTGACCTTAAGCCAGGACAAGCGCTGGGGGGTGAGATCAGTCCATCTCTGCTCGATGTAAAAGAGTTGAACTACTTGGATTTGAGTATGAACAATTTTGGAGGCACCAAACTCCCAGGATTCATTGGCTCGCTCCAGCAGCTGAGATACCTCAATCTGTGGTGCATCTTTCGCTGGAACGATCCCTCTGAGTCTCAGGAATCTTTCACGACTGCAGTATCTGGACCTCAGCAATTGTTTTGCTGAATCAAGCCAAAATGATCTTCTCTGGCTTCCTGGCCTTTCTTCCCTTAGATACCTTAATCTCGGAGCCATTGATCTCAGTAAAGCTGCAGATCATTGACTTTGCACTATCAATTCGCTACCATCTCTCACACAGCTGCACTTGCCCAACTGTCTCCTGTCAAAGCTTCCTCTCTCTCTTCCCTTCATCAATATCACATCGCTTGAGGTCCTTGATCTCTCAAACAATAACTTCAACTCTACATCGCCCTGGTGGCTGTTCAATCTCACTCGCCTCGTTCATCTTGATCTAAACTCAAACAGTCTCGGGGGTGAGCTTCCAGATGAATTTGCTAACTTAGCATCCCTCCAAAATCTTGACCTATCCCTGAATTCCTACCTCGAAGGTGGGCTCCCGAGGTCCTTGGGGAGCTTATGTGATTTGAGTGTCCTAAACCTTTCTGTCAATAGAATCACTGGTGAGATAACTGATTTTATCAACGGGTTAGCTCGATGCAATGATAGCAAGTTGGAGAATCTGGACTTGTCGAATAATGGGTTGTCTGGAAATTTGCCAGATTCTCTGGGAAACCTGAAGAATTTAAGGTACCTCCAGTTTCTTCGTAATTCATTTCAAGGTTCTATTCCACGGACGATTGGAAACATGTCGTCTTTGAAAGAATTTTACGTTCCCTACAACAGGATGAGTGGGATCCCTGAAAGTTTTGGGCAATTGTCGACGTTGGTTGCGGTGGATCTCTCTGAGAACTTGTGGGAAGGAGTCGTGACGGAGCGCCACCTGGCCAACCTCTCGAGCCTCACGGATCTTGCCTTGAATAAACTGTCTCCAAATATTTCCTTGGCATTTAACATAGCCCCCGGTTGGATTCCTCCCTTCAAGCTCAGGTACCTTTACATCAGGTCTTGCCAATTGGGTCCCGAGTTTCCTACTTGGCTCAGGAATCAAAATGACCTCAAGACTGTGGTGTTGAACAACGCTAAAATTTCAGGAACCATTCCCGATTGGTTCTTCCAGCTGAATATGCAATTAGATGAACTAGATGTTGCGTATAATCAACTCACCGGCAAGCCACCCACCTCGCTGACGTTTATAGACGATCAGTCCAATGTCGACTTGAGTTCGAACTTTTATGAAGGTCCTCTTCCTATGTGGTCTTCCAACGTGACAACATTGTATCTCAGAGGTAATCGCTTCTCTGGTCCCATTCCTGGCAACTTCGGCGAACTCATGCCTTACCTGACAGATTTAGACATATCTCGGAATGCCCTAAATGGTACCATTCACTTGTCCATTGGGAATATGGCCAATTTGACAACCTTAGTCATCTCCGACAACTACCTATCCGGAGAAATACCCCAGTTCTGGAGCAACTTGTCCTTGCTGTATATTCTCGACATGTCGAACAATAGCCTTTCAGGTCCAATAACAAGTGAGGTCGGCTTTCTTTCCTCTCTCAAGTTCTTCATACTCAGTAACAACAATCTCTCTGGCAAACTTCCGTCCTCCTTGCAGAACTGCAGCTCTTTGTATAGTCTTGATCTAGGTGAGAACAATTTCTCGGAAAACATTCCTGCATGGATTGCAGAGAGCATTCCTCCGTTGCTGATTTTGCGCCTGCGGTCCAATTCTTTTACTGGGAAAATTCCTCCTCAGATATGCCGTCTTTCGAATCTCCACATAATAGACCTCTCGAACAACAGCTTGTCAGGATTGATCCCGCGGTGCATCGGAAACTTAACAGGCTTGAAAGTGGAGCTCACAGATGCTGACACGGAAAAGTACGAGGGACGCTTGACCGTGGTGGCCAAAGGACGGTTTGTTCAATATGATCAAAGCATTCTTTACCTGGTCAACAGTTTGGATCTCTCGCACAACCTCTTGTCGGGGGAGATTCCTGAAGCGCTAACGAAGCTCGTGAGGTTGTGGACCTTGAATTTGTCCATGAACCATCTCACTGGAAGAATACCATTCAACATTGGGAACTTGGGATGGCTAGAGACTCTCGACTTATCGAACAACAGTCTCTCGGGGCTGCTTCCTCCGAGCATGACCGCTTTAACAAAGCTGAATCACTTGAACCTCTCATACAATGACATGTCGGGGAAAATTCCAACGATCAACCAGTTCCTAACCCTCGACGACCCATCGATTTACGAGGGCAACGTCGGCCTCTGTGGGATTCCATTGCCAGTGTCATGCCCCGGAGATGAGAAACAGCCACAATCCCCTGACGATGGCGGCGGAAACAGCAAGAGCGAAGACGGAGGCGATGATCTCGAACATATCTGGTTCTTCTTGAGCATTGGGCTCGGTTTCTCCATCGGGTTCTGGGCCGTCTGTGGCACTTTGATCTTAAAGAAGTCCTGGAGAGATGCTTACTTTGGCTACGTCGACAGAATGAAGAACAAGCTGATTGCACTCGTCGCACGTTGAACAGGCTAGCGTGCATCATGTATTCAGGGATTCGATTCAGGGCTTAGTATCATTAGACTTCTTATGAAATTAGCAGTTATAATGCAGCAAGCATAGGGAACATACTCTACATGTTTCTGGCATTGTCAATAAAACGAGCCTTGGACAGTGACAGAAGACTGAATTTTATGGAAATTAATCGATAAGCTTTTCTTGAGAGTCTGAATCTTGTAGGATTTTGCACAACCATGGCTCGGTTTGTTTTCGGAACAAATGAATAATTTTGAAAAATAATCATTTATATCACTTGAAATAATTAGTAAATAAAAAAAATTATTATCAAAAATAATTTATGCCCAAATATTTTTATTATAATTTTCATTTATTCATTTTTATAAGTAATATAAGCGATTATTTTTAAAAAATTATTTATTTTTCATGAAAGGAAATGATCATATTCTATTTAGGGATAAGTGCAATACAAGTCCTAAAACTTGTCGCAAATGTGCAATTCAGTCCTAAAACTTGCAAAAAGTGCAATTCAGTCCTAAAACTTGTCAAAAAGTTTCAATCGAGTCCTAAATTTAACACTGTCAGACTTATTAACGGAAAATGCTGACGTGGCGCTGACTTGGCATTTTTTCATCTTTTCTCTCTCCCACGTGGCAAATAATTTTAAAAAAATTGGCCACGCACACCAAACGGCAGTCATTTGGTTTTCTTCTTTCATTTTGCACGATCGTCTTGTTCCTTCCCCCACCCCCTCTCTCGTTCCTTCCCCCACCCCCGAGCATCCCCTCCTGATCTTCCTTCTCCACTCAACTCATGAGCATCAAAATGTTGGATTCCATGTCTTCTTCTTCCCCGATTTGTCTGAACCCTAACCCCAAACTCATCATTGTGTCGCTTGCTTTGAATGAAATTGACGCTCGTTTTCCCTTCGAACCCTAAGCCCCAAATCGAATTTGACGTTCTTGAGCTTTTTCGTGATTTGGGTCCCCTCGCAAGTTAAAGTTCGATGGCCACCGTTATTTGGAGTTCATAGAGCACGAGTTCGATGCCCATTGCGAGTTCGTGTTCTCTTCTTTGGCGATCGCCACTTCGTGCGAAGACCTGACTTGCGGGAATCTCCACGACAGAGCGAGCGGCGTCGACGACAGAGACGAGGATAGCAACGACAACTGCGACTCCTCCTCAGGTAGGTATCGCTCTCTGTAAGATAGCTTTTGGGTATGCCATGGTAGTGCTACAATTTCTTTCACTTGGCAAAGGCGCTTTTGTCTCTGCATTTGTGGGTTGTTTATGGGGTTCTTGGTTGTTCTACCGTAATTAGATGTGAATTGTGTTGTTGTGCCTACTGTGAAATGGTTGATCTTCTTGCTTGGAGTGAGCGTTTTGTTTTTAGGTGGAGTCTAATTTGCTGTGATAAAGAGGGGGGCATCGACAACGGAGACGGGGACAGGGATGACGACTACAACTCCTCCTCGCGCAGGTATCACTCTCTGCAAGATAGCATTTGAGTATTCCATGGTAATGCTACAATTTCTTTCGTTTCACAAAGGTGTTTTTGATTATAGCATATGAAAATAGAGATTTAGGCATTTGGGCATTATAGTGACTCCTCCTCATGCATTTGGGCATTATGGCATTTTGGTCTTGCTCATTAGAAACGTAAGAGATAAATGGGCACTACAACATTTTTCAAGAATTTAGGTCTCATTGATTGGAACTTTCTCTGAATTTTGATATTGTACTATAGAATCAGCACTCAACAAATACCGAATTTGTTTTTTTGTTACATTGAACTAAAGACTATTTTTCTCTTTAGCTATTCACGGACTTTTTGGGAACTTTTACTTCAATACTGGGACATGAGAGATAAATAGGCAAATGCGATTTTGATTCTTAAATCTCTACGTCATCATTAAGCAATTTGCGCATTTCTTACTGTAGTTTTTATGCATTCTCTAATACTAGCAACAAATTAGAACATTATTGCAATGTAAAGTAAGTTATACTTGTCTGTTCATCCAAAGCATATTTATTGCTTCACTTGACAATATGTTTTACCTAACAATCTATTTAAAGATATTGGTGATATATCAAGATCTTAACCAATATACTTTTATTAGGTTCTTATGTTATGACACCCAGAAGAATGAGGGTGCCAACATCTGAATCAAGTGACGTAACTCCTAATGAGGTCAACTCGGAGCCAACATGTTATTGTGGTCTTCAATCACCAATTCTTATAGCAAAGACTAGGAAAAATACAGGAAGAAGGTTCCATGGATGTGCTAAGTTTGATGGTCTAGGTTGCTGCAATTTTTTCATGTGGATTGATCCAAAGATACCAGATCATGCGAGGGACATGATAGTTGACCTCCTTGAAAGAAATCAAGCATTGTGTGAATCAAGCCAATCGAGGCGTGAAGAGGTCAATGTGAGCTTGTTGTTAGCTGAAATGAAGACTCAAAAGGCGAAAAATAGACGTTTAAAGGAGGAGCTTGCACGAGTGAAGAAAGGAAAGATGCTATATCAATTGGCGTTCATTCTATGCATGTTTTATATTGTTGTATCAGTTATATGTAACGTGAAAGTTGATGGGAATTTTTTAAGTCTTCCATAGTACTTTGTTTCTAAGTTTGTAAGTTTCAACATTAGTTGTGGGTAATTGAGATGACAATGAAATGTAATGTGAGTTTGTACATTAGTAAGACTAGCTGCTTGCTGTGTGAAGAGGTACTGCGATCTTGAAACATATGCAAGTTCATTTGGTTCATTCTCTTCAAGTGAACCTTATACGCACAAAAAGACATGAAATGATTTTCTTATAGCACTCGTTCGATTCATGTCCCCTCAGGAGGTATTGAAACAAAGAGATGCAGCTCTACTTGCTTCTGTGGAGGCTCTTGTAAATAGATTGTATCATGGCTACTTCAGCAATAATCAGACAGCTTCATTTGTTTCGATATTAGACAGTTGGGATGGTGAAGATCGACATTTTGTTGCTTTAATCTGATGGTGTCTAATCGTGTTTGTGAGTTTTAGATTTGTCTTGCCGAAAGTGCAGGTTGTCCACTAGCCTTTAAGGCTGCTGTGAAGATTTATAGTGTTAAATTTAATTCAGATTGCAAGAGTAGAGCTTATTGTGGAATTCACATCTCATTCTTTATTGTCCTCTTGGATCTCATTTCTTCTCAAAGATTGAGAAAAACATAACTTGTGCAGCAACCAGATGATGCAATTTATACATGTGGCTGCTTGAATATCGCAGCATTGGCTCCTGCAAATTTCAAACCTTGAATTTCTCATGATGCATAGACTTATTTGTCTCTAGCTCCGATGGCTGAAGCAAGTTGGGTCAAGAAAATTCTGTTTGCATTTCAGAGTGGTAGCGCTGTTTTCTGGGGATGCCACTGCTAAAGAGAGGAATGCAATGCATGCGCTGTTGTGGAATTGGTTAGTTCTTTATACTAATCCTGCCCAGTTGAGAAATCAGGTATCTCTTCTCCTAGGCTCAACTAACTAAAGCTAGAGGGTCTCATATTATTAGTCATGAAGCTAATATCAATATGGGAAATGTCAGAAATTGATTAAAACTGAGCAATTGTTGCAATGCATTGCATCTCATGATGCTTTTACTTTAGGGGTGTTCAGGCGACATTTAGAGGATTTTATTTGCAGTCAATGGGGAGCTCTGAAGGATCTTCCATGAACTAATAATATCTTAACACGCTGCACTTTGTGATTATATTGTAACATAGACATAGTTCTGGCTTTAAAGACATAGTTCTGGCTTTAAATCTTTGTTTGCTTCAAGAAAAGAATAGTGGAATAGTGAAATTGAATTATTTCAGCTCCATATTGCATATCTGAAAGTAGCTGATTTACTTCCTTACAGCGCTGCTGGTCATTTCCAATTAAAAGATTATGAAACGAGTGCAGAAATGTTCGAGAAATCTATGTTTTTTCTTGCATGTGACGGAGAAGGCAGAGTTGTTCGAGCCAAGAGTTTCAGGGTGTTGTGTCTATGCCATCTAGGTCTCTCTCAATTGGACCGAGCTGAAGAATACATTGATGAAGCTCACAAGGTGTTCAAATTGGTTGCCTTTCACCAATTAAAACTGCTTACCTAAATAATACTGAAATATACAATATTTTCTATTCTTGCAGCTGGAACCAAACATAGCAAGCGCTTTTCTCAAGGCTCTCTCTCTCTCTCTCTCTCTCTCTCTCTCACTCAGAGACACACTCCTCGACAGACAAGTCGTATCTTTGCGAGACTTGCAAATACATTCAATTTAATTATCTTTCTCGTTCTTGATCAAGTTCCCTTGTGAATTGACACCTATCATGCATGCAGTTCAAAGTCTATCTACAAAAGAATGATCATAGCGCTGCAATAAACCAAATTCAGGTGATGACAACTTGCCTTGACTTTGCTCCAGACTTCCTCTTGCTATCAGCACACAAAGCTGTGGCTTGTCACGGGCTCCCTGTAGCTGTTGCCTCTTTATCAAATCTCTTGAACTTCTATGTCTTGGGAAAATCAACAGTGACATCAAAGGTTGTCATTCTATGGACCTTAATCACGATCCTCTCTCAAGACATGGGAAATTAGTCAATGGAGGTTCATTCGCCATTCCAACCGCCCAAATGAAGCACTCCATTAGTCTATCCCTCACGAAGTTCAAATTTCTTGCGAGGCTAACATTATTCCACCATCTGCAATAACACATAATATAATTTTAGAGTATGCATTGCAATTTTTCGAATACATGTCAAGCTTTCTGAAGTCTGATTTCCTTTACAGGCTAACCTCAACATTTCCTGAAGATCTCTTTGGAAGATTGATTACAACATGTTGAAGTTCATCACAGCAAGTTCAAGGATTCGATGATTGGTGTACCCGTGTCTGTTGTAAGCCTCAATGGACTGTCAAGCTTCTAGCAATGGCATTCTACGATGCAGAGCAGTTCCAATTCATGTTTCACTCGATCTTGAAGATCTTTGTTGATGTCACGATCGAGGATTTTGAGATGCTCGATGGTGAATGATTTAGCCTTGTGCAAGATGTCTTCTTCTTCGAAGGCCAGATGGGAAGCCCTGTACAGACTCAGCATACCTTGGAAATCACCACCAAGGTTCCTCATAAAACTGCCACTTCCGTCCATGAAAATCATGAAGACATCTGTTTTTTCGTAGCCAAGATTAGTTCATCTGATTAGAGAAAGATATTTTTCAGTTGTTCATTAATGAATTCTCTCTTCCCTGATATATATGTTCATGAGAAGATATCGTGAGGTCCTGTGCTGAGAGCGGTTATAGATTTCACCCCAACAAGTGCTTGAAATGTCAGTGATTGCAGAATAATTGTCTGTTTCTTATAATCAATCCACGTGAAAACCAAGAAAATAGAATCTACATAAAAATTAGCTTAATGCAATATTAAAGCATCTATGTTTATATACCTGAGGCATTTCAGCAATCTTTCAGCAGCAGACCCCGGACTTCAAGATGACATATATGCTGGAAGGAGTGCACCCATCTAGATTCACGACTACCAATTATCAGGGCAGTTCCCAGTCTCTTGTTTCATCCTTACTTATCAAGGATATCTCTATGACAAAATTGCAGGAAGAGATCACCAGAAATGTATACGAGTAACAAAAGTTCACCAGTTAATAAGTTTTTTAGCTATGTAAATGCTACCAGCTCCAAAAGTACAATAGATTATAGTAACGGCAAAATCTGTCTGATGACTTTGTTCTTTCCTGGAAATTTCAGTGCATATTCAGAACTTCAATAATCCAATTAAGAGGAAGAGCAGCCATCAGTTGATAAGTTTTTTAAGCTTCAAGATGACATGGCTCACAGTCGACTAGTTATTCAGCCATCAGTTGATAAGTTTTTTATGCAAAGATTGGATGCAGGGGAAGTTTTGATTTGGAGGATCCATAATTCAAGATCTACAGTAGGGTTAGAAACAAAATTTATAGGACTCTATTGATGCACATTCAAAAAACTGCCCTGGCATTAGAAAGTACAAATTCACCTGCAGAAGCTTGAGCGCTTTGAGAAAAGGCTGCTTTGAGTCCTGTAACTAAACTGGTGGACTTTCATAACCAGAAAGAGGCTGATTTGACTCCTGTAATACAAATAAAAGGTGTTAAAAACAATGTAAAGTTGCAAAGTGTGACCAACATTTTGCTTGAACTATTTTAAGCTAACTCATTAGAAATAACTTTAATTGTGACCAAGAACTCTTGAAGCCCCATTGCTTGTAAAGCACAATCTCACCACCTTGTCTGTCAAGTCCAGACTTTAAACTAAAGTGAAGATTCACACATAAACAGAATAGTAGTACTGCACACAAGTGTTAGAACTAGTATAAACACCTAGAGGGGGGGTGAATAGGTGTAGAGAGATTTTTCTCGCAAATATATAAAATTTGATCTATCAACAAACCAATATCAAGTAGAGAGAGAGTTAGAGAAGATTGCAAACATTGTTTATAGTGGTTCGGCTTTAGGTAAGCCTACGTCCACTCTCCAGGAGACTAGCCAATCGGCTGTATTTCACTATATGATCAACGGTGATTACACACTCTCGAGTGTTTGTACTCAGTGATGATCTGTCTCACTAAGTCACTCTCTTTTGGTAATACACTGAGATCACTCAATACGCACTATGAACAACAATTGAAGAATAGAATCAGCTTTGGAATGATGTTCATCTACTCTACCCCTAAGTCTCAACCTATCCTTAAATACTCTCCAAGCCAGACTCGACCGTTGGCTCTTTCCTTGAGAGTTTTGTCTTTCCTTTCTTGGACAGACTTTATAAGGCAAGTCATTTTGACCGTTGAGGGTAGATCAGATCCCCTTAGATTCTGTTCGCCCATACAACCAGAATCTGGGCTTCCATAAGTGCTCTATTCTTCTTTGGAAGTTGTCCATTAATTGATCCTGTCAATCAGATTAGTATAACAGAATCAATATATAAAAAGGTAAGTGAAATACTGTACCGTTGGTGATCTTATCTCGTGGATTCATCTTAAGTCTGACATTCCATAGTTCTGAGTCTGCCTAGACTTTCAGTCTGGAACATTTAGACTTAAGGTCTCAGTGTGGTACGGTCAGACTTAAATCTCAGTCTGGATAAGTCTTTCCGTCTGGTACGGTCAGACTCTAAGACATCTCATGCTTTATCATCTGCTACCAACAGACTTTTAAAGCCTATGTCTTCCTGAGTTCTTTCCCTTCAAATAATGTGTATAAACTCATAAAATGTTTTGTAAACATCAAAACCAGGAGTTTTCTCAACAATGTCAAATTTCTAGTCACCTTCATTGGATTTGGCACCTAAATGTTTCATTATTTTTTAAAAGGGCACTTAAAAGTACTTTTGGAAATTTTGATACTTAAAAATTTTGGTACTTAAATATCCATTTGTATCAAGTTTTGCCACTTGTAGTATACTTTAGCTGCATTCAAGCTATAAGTTGATGAAAGTCGTCGAAGAGGAGGAGGTGATCTTGGAAATATAACTCGCGTGTTCATGAACGGTTAAATATTGTATGTAGCTGGACAACTTAAAATGAGTTTCACTTGCCATTACTTTGGTACCATCTGCCATTTGCCTAGACGCCACCTGCAGCCTTCCTTCATAAATAAAATAGCCCAAAAAGCCATGCCTACTCAAAATTATTCGCTTCTGTGATAAAGTTACATGAACCTGAATATAGACTATTATTACGATTGCAGTTCGATGTTAGATTGAATGATGACAAAATAAAATTGCTCGCCTATTGAAATTGTACACTGAACAAAATTGAATGCTCATATTAAAACCAAATGCTGATTTTGTTAGGAGTTGATTCGTCCTTGTTGTTTGTTTATCAATTGATTTGGCATTATCCTCATTTCCGCTTAATTGGATGTTGATCTTATGGAAATTGCAAAGAAAATGTGGTTCCCCTTCACAATGATTGCAACAAAGTTGAGATTCTTTAAACATTTTATTCTTAAAGGTGTGACTTTTATGATTTTTTTTATAATACCAACCTCAGTTTCCGGTATTTTTTAGGGCCTGAAATTTCAAAACACGCTTCATCGATCTTTCAAGTTGGTTGCCAATCTTAAAACGGAACTTGTGAATGTTGACATCTTTGTCTGTGAACTTGTGTGAACACAAGAATTCGAGCCTATTTGCCGTGCAATTTGTCAATGTGTAGACCAATGCATAACGAGCAAATTGACTGGACAAAACATACTTCTGTGCTTTCTCTTTTGCCTTCACAAGATGGTCGGACAATGACTTGAAGATTGACTTGTGTACATTATAAGCGAAGAGAAGTGGCAGGTTCATTTTTGTTTCTTAAGGAAGTTCATTCTCTCCCCTAAGTCAAACATGCTTCATTAGATTAGACTTGCCAGTACTCAGGTCCCCATAAATTAGGTCTATCAAAACCATTAGTTATATAAATTACAAAAGTCAATGGATGCGATTGCATATGGTCCATAGACCATGCTTCATGCAACTATTTCCCTTCTATGGTTCCTTGATGGATCAATTTCAATCATAGCTCATTGTGAGTATCATGAACGTACTGTACTTTCTAATATGGACATGAATTACAACTAAAGGATCCATGTGCCTATTTCTCCTCGAATAATTAGTTCTCAGGTATATCTTTATGGAATTTAATTTGACATTTTCCTTGGAAGGTATTGGGAGGCTGACTCTACGTCAGTTCGGTTCGAATTATCACAAGCTACTGAGGGATTGACCTCAGCACGCAGTAAATCAAACCCAGATATGCGAAAGATTGCCTACAAGTCTAACATCAAGTTGACCCGACAAAAATGAAAAAAGCCCTCATAAAATTGGAACCTCAGACGAAATTGCAAATTCTAGAAGTGGCCGACCACTAACCTTTATACTAGAAAAGTTAGCGACTCTAAGTTTGCCACGTGGATTCCACCAATTCATTTTCACCTTTTTTGCTGTGGCCGGCCACTAGAGTCAAAAGTGAGAAAATGGGGCGGTACAAACCGTCACGTGGAACTTTGCTGCGAAAGTTGAGGATATTTTCCCCGTTTCTCGTCAACTTTTGGTAGTTGTAGTTGCATGTTTGGTAGATGAAGTGGCATGAAGGTCAAGGTCAAATGGAGGTTAAATTTTCTTAAGTTTTAAGGTGAAATTCATCAAGCTTTTGTGGAATTATTCTCATGGTCCTTTGTGAGCAATGGTGCTTCATATTTATTGAGGATTTGGTAACTTGTCAATTTTTTTTTATTTTTTTTACTGTTATTCTCCATAATAGAAAAATAATAGAGATCCATTTGATAATGTCTAATAGTGTTTCTATTCCTGATAATAGAAAACTATTTCGAAAAATAGATTTGAAATAAAAATAAGAAATAGAAAAAAATGGCTTTTTTTCTTCGAGAACAATTTCAAGAATAAGTGTACTTGGTCGCCGCTACTCATCACCGCCACCATAAAAAAAATGAATATAAATTTTTTAAGTTGATATTAAATACATTTCTATTATTTTTCTATTCTGAAAATAGAAAATATGTGCAGCTATTAAACACATTATTTTACTCAGAAATTGTTCTAGATAGTATAAATAGAAAGAACTATTTCTAAAAAAAATTTTATGAGGAACAAAAATGTTACCAATGCATCCTTATCATCTCGATAGCAAATATGCTGCACATCATAACTAACATCCCAGCTAAGAATTTGCATCCAAGAACCTTTTTCATAAGGTGGGTTTGGCTTAGTTGATTTCGCCTTGAGGCAACCTTTCTAGGGATACATACCCAGACATCCTAAGATATTGAGGCCTTCAAACTTAACCCCGGACGACCACTTATATGAACACATTGTGTCCCATTACAACTTTGACGGTTTGGTAATCTTTCTATTGCTCTCAATGGTAGGTATGTAATAACTAACAATTCCAATTCCCCCAAACCTTGCAATGGTAATAATACTAATGATTGTAGATTTTTCAAGCATGACAAAGCAGGTAGCAAAAAGGGAACCACGGAGAGTGAAACAGGAAATAAGGCCAAAAACTTTAGATTGCTGAATGAAGGTCAGGCGACTCCCCACCTTATCCTCGGGCATACAAGATGCCAAGGAATACACCTCTTTACTTTTTAGTACGTCTATGGATTCGTCTTCAATCCACACCCTGCTATGCTTGCCAAGATATTTCACATTCTCTTGACAAACAATTTGTCTTCCTAGGTCTCGAACTTCATCATGCATCCAAAGCCCATTTTCATTTCTAATTTTTGTCGAGGACCTAAAAAGGAGGACTCCAATTGCATCACGAGGAAAATAGGTGCAGTGATCCAAATGAAAGTTGGGTGTGTTTTATCTTCATTTGTGAAAAGACATACAGCATCAAGAAATACTTGCTTTTGCTGATAGCCCAATCCTTCATAACTTATCAGCGATGTTTCTTGGACTTCCTTAGCAGGAAGCTTTTGCCACTTCTTCAACCTGTCTTCCTACAAGTTTTGCAATTGCAAGAAAGAGATGAGGATTCTAACTCCAAGGTGAAAGGAAGCTTACGTAAAGTAGAAACGGATTGCCTTGAAAGACTGCCACAATCTTCTGCCATTAGGTCCCAAACGGTCGTGGATTGTCAGCTAGATGAGGTTAGCGTCTTTGTCCGTGGCCAAGTCCTCATCGCATCGAGGAGGATACGTACTATAAGGATTATGTAGCCAAGTCCTTGCCGTCACCAAGATTTGTTGCACATAACACAATTCATCAAGGCCAAAGTTTTCAAAACATATTAAAGCAGAACTCCGAGCTCATTCATATTCAATTTTGGATCCAACACAGTACAGACCGAAAGAACAAGGAGAATATATTTGTAGTACCCTAGAAAATTTTCTTTCGGCAATATTGAATGGACCAAAAAAAGTGGTCACCCAATTGTTGGCTAGCTCCATCAAATAAGGAACAGAAATGGCAAAGCACACTCGCTCGATAGATAATCATTTGCGGATGGAGCCTCCATTGCATCATTGAACGCATTCAAAAGGTTCCTAAAGACTCGACCGACCCTCCAAGCTATAGCAAAGTTGACCGAGAGAATGTAATTGTGATTCTATTTTGGAAAATCTTCGAAGAGGTTTTTTTTTAAATCCGATCACCCCTTTATATATGTGCATGCGCGCATGAATGTATGTAGGCATGCACAGAAGAGAACAGATAAGAAGGAACTTTTTTTTATCTCACGATAGGAAGGAGTTTGATGGTATTGTGCACAACAAAATTGAAAATTTGTAAATGAGTGACTGTTAAAAAATTATCAATAATAAATTTTTTCAGGATTTTAATTGAGAATATATCTTTAAATTTTCTTGACAACGTGGAAAAGAACTAGGTTTTTTGGAAATTTCTTTTTTTCGACAAAAGTAATTTTTATGGAAGAAAAATCCAACAGTGAAAAAAGAAATGGTTTTCTAAATATATATAAAATATCTACAATAAAGAAAAATTAGCATATGAAATTTAACTATGGTAACTAAATCCTAAATTAAAATAGAAATACTAAAAAAAAAGTTAATGAATTTGAGGCTACCAATTAAATTGCAATTGAATAATTTGGAGCAATTTTGTATTTTTAGTGAAAATTGAGTGAATTTAATTCTAAAGGGGATGGATTTCACCAACTTTTTGCCATGGGCTAGGTGAGGCTTGGTCATCACTCATCAAGATAATGTGTGTAACTTGAGAAATAAATGCAGGCTTTTATGGTACGAATGCATAAATTGCAGGAGTATGGATGAACTTTGCTACATGTGCTCTTCGAAGATACAAACTTCTGAAGAATCAGTCAAGAATTGGCCAAACAACCGAAACACCCAAATCACCCCAAGATCACAAACGACATTAGCCGGACCATCAAATACATCATTCTTGCAACAGAAATCTCTTGCAGCAGCCCACCTTGCTGCTGCTCAATCACCGCATGAATATGCTGCAGTAATGGAGAAAATCATTTCCGAAATTAAGGAGTCCGCCAACAGTGAAAAGCTCCAACCAACCACCCCGTAGCAGAGATACAAAAGAAGATGACTGGTATGAGGTCGACCCGTTAGAAGAAGAACAAAAAATTACCAAAGGGAAGATAGCCGCCAGAAACTGTAGCAGCATGTGCAATGATACTGTTCACCTTCCGAACACCGCAATAGAATTTTGCTTACTTTGACTATGCTGGCGGGCTCCGACACTGGCAGACAGGATACTGTTCACCATCAAATCAATGCATCAAAATTATTACTTACTTATACTATAGAACTTTTATTATATAATCACGCGCAATTGCTTTTATTTTGCTTATTAAATTCAGAAGGATTGGCTTTTGTAAGCTGGAGCCAGAATCTCTTTAATCTCTTCCTCCATTTCTAGGCTAGAAAATTAGATTTTGATTGATTTGGTTTTGCTTATTAAATTAAAAAGGATTAGCTTTTCCTCAGCGGGAGCCAGAATTCTATTCTGCTTTTGATCAGCCAAACAAAGCAGATCTTTTCATATTTAATCCATATTCACACTAATTGGCATGATCAATTGATACTTGCCTTTGTTCCACTTACTAATCTTTTTCTTTTACCATTAATGATGCATTTGATAACATTTTTATTCCTAAGTTTTTTTTCAAAAATACTTATTTTCTACTTCTACTCTCTGAAAAATTTTTAAGTAAAATAATGTATTTAGTAACTATATAAATTTTCTATTATCGGAATAGAAAAAAATAGGAATGTGTTTGATATCGATTAAAAAAATATTATTAACGCTGGACGTCGAAGGCTAGTTGCTTGTCACAAGCTGTTGGGTAGGCAGAGGGTAGTGGCAGGCAGCAGCGGGTGGGTGGTGGGCAGCGAAAGGCGATTGGCTTTAGGTATGGCCGATGGCCAACGTGGACAATCGGCGAGCAACCACCAACAAATGGCAATTGGCTACAGCTACGGCAACGGTCACGAGTGGCGACATCCCATAAAATAACTTTTTAGAAATTGTTTCTTGGAATAAGAAATTTTTTTTTTCTATTTCTCATTTCTATTCCAATGAGCAACTTTCTATTCTAAAGAATAGAAACACTAGCGAACGTTACAAAATGGATTTCTATATCTTTTTATTTTAAGGAACAAAAGAATAAAAAATAAAGAAATAGGAGTGTTACCAAATGCTATCTAAAGGGTTGTGAAATGTGAATTTGACTCTAGATTGCCTTATGCTTTCAAGAGTCATAGATCAATTGTAATGCATGACGCACTATTAAAGATTGTTTGAGAAAACACAAAAAATTTCCCAAATTTACTAATGACCTTCTGCATTCCGTCATCTTGGTATATTCATGGTTGTAGGAATAACTTTTTTTGTTGAAAACATGACAATAATATTAATTCTCAAGAATTCTTAAACAAAAAGCCCATTGGTGGGGGGCATTCACAAGAAGCAAATCCGGGATTGGGGGGCCGGAGTACCCAAAAGAGCGGAGAGAATTCATTTGACGGGTCATAACTATCCAATCTGCTGCACGGTTTGGAATCGACCTCAATGGGCCAAGGAGATATTTTCTAAAAATCCTAGCAATAGTTCAGCCTCTTCCACTAGAGCCTTAACTACCCGCTGCACGTGATCCTCTTTGACCAGAGCATCTAGAAGCTCAACGCAATCACTTTCCAGTTGCAGACTTTTCTGTTTCTTCATGATCGTAGGAATAATTAGCGTGCATAATAAATATACAATCTTTCTACGCAGGAACAAAAATATTTTCCCATCGTGACTTTAATTGCCCCATCAAGTTTTGGTCATGTACTTTCTTCCATCAACTTCTCTAAAAATTCGCGTTCATTTAAACGTCATGACTCATCAAGGAGATGTGTGTGACCTCCTACCAAGGAAGAGCTTAGATCACATAACATGGAGTTCAATGTCAGAAATACTATTTGACCCATAAAAGTCCTCACACATATATTGGACTTTGGGAGCCTAGCACTTGCTGTGAATTTGAGTCCAACTTAGGACTAATTCAAGCTTGACTTAATAATTAGTTGAAGTCGACTCATCTAGTTTCAAGTCGAGCTTAGATTGGAGCTACACCAAGTATTTCATCGAGATCGAGCTCACTAAAACTTTCCTTGAGAGACTTGCAATTCTAATCCAGTTTCTATTATTTTGTTCAGAAAATAATTGATAGTTATGAAAACAGAGGGTAAGATATTTGAAAATTATAGTTTACCTAAAGCACAAAAATGTAGAGATTAATATTTGAAGTTATTGAACTTGAGCTCAAGCCCATTTTTTAATTTGATTGTGTCAAGTTGACTTGATCTTGAATATTTCGATTCTGTTTTGGTGGAGCTCGAGCTGAAAATTTAATACTTCATGATATGAGGGGAGTTTCGAGCATTGAATATCTAATAGGAGTTGAACTTGAGCTTGGCAGTATTGTATTGGCTCGAACCAAAATTTGACTTAGAAATGTACTTACATTAAATACTTAAAAGTTGCAAAAAGTTATATGTATACACACATATTGTCATTGCACGGACTTTGTAACCAGATTATACCTGCATTGCTCTAATAAAATAGAAATCTCCAAGATCTGACAACAAGAGACCCACCAAATTACAGCACTAAGTCACTTGATCCAAAAACACTCTTGACAACATGTATTCCGTAGCATAGCTCAAGCAGGCACATGTTTTTCCCGAGAATTCAAATTTACTTGGTTCATACTAAACAAACATAATCAAGGTGAAACGACACAAAATAGATGGACGCAGCATTAACTCAAAACTAGCACACCTCACACAAAAAGTGAAACCTCAAGACCAAGAGGCTTTCAATCAAAATTGTTTACAAGACAAGCTTTGTGTAATGTAGTAAATCTAACTAAACCTAACCAAAATCGCTTGTCAGTTGCAGTCTTAACCACTGTGATCATAGAGCAATACATAATTCATTCACCTAATCGAAAATGGGAGATCAAAGTCATACTTTCATCAGGGGTACACATTCTACTACCATGATTTGAGTTGAAAAGATTCCCATAAGAGTCTTTGGCAAGAGTACCAATATGACATTTTGAATTTCGACCCATTACAGGATATATAAAATAATTATGTTATCAATACATTGTTAGTTATGTTTACTCTGAATTGGCAACTCATGAATTAACCAACTATTTGAAAAAACAATTAATGGTTGATATGCGTACAACCAATGAATTCAATCAGGGATAGGCCGTTCGACTATAAGAATCAAAGGGGGATGATATCACACTGTTGTAGGCTAAGTAGCGAAGGGAAATAAATTGATTTGGCAAAGGTATGAGGTCGATTCACAAGTGATTCCGCACAACTTTGATAATAACAACGAACAATGATAAACTGATTTTCTTTTTGACATTGTACTCAATGTGAGCAATCTACATTTCATGATTACATAACAACCAAAGATTGCCCTAATTTGAAGAGGCACGATCATGGATTGAAAGTTATCAACCACCGTTCAAATGTGTGAGAACCCCTAAACACCACCTAATAGTTAGGCCATACTAAAGTCATGATTAATCAACTTTAACCACGAATTTCAATCCAATTTCAAGTATCGAACTTTTAAGAATGTCCAAACTAAAATGTTTGGCTAAGATCTCATTGATTCTCAAATTTATTGGTAAGCTTGAAAATTAATAGAAAATGATTAATAGGCCCAAAATTGGAGCAGAAAAATGAGTTGGGTTGACCAAAGGCCCAATGGAACTCACGCGCAATGTGGGTTGGTCAACTGGGCCCCTGTCATGCCTTGAACCTCGAGCATAGAACAACCCCTTACCATGGTCAATTGAAAGCGACGTTCCAAGACTCGCTGACGACTATTCATTTTAATCTTTCATTAAGCGCAAGCGAAAGATGGTTCATCCCCAACCCAACAGATAGTTAACCAACAATCAAAAGCCAGTTCGCATACAATGTTACCCGGTATGCTATACCATACACGTTATATATCAGCACAATACACGCAATGCACATGGCCATTAGATAATGCAGTTTATCAATCACATGCGAGTCGCACCACAAGCGATCTCACCTAACCATTGTTACACCCTACACGTTATCAATTCATGTGTGTGCGCTATAAATGATGTGATCACCTCATGCATAATTAGAACCAATGATGCGATGTTTCTCATACGTCTTGCATCCACATGTGTTTTGATTATTACTGCCTCACAAGTCTACAATCGAACTCCCGCCAATGTCTACTGGTATAGCTAGGCATCGCCCTCCCCCATAAAGCTTGGCAATGTTAAGGGACCCCTATCTAAGAAGTCATTCCCTAAGGAGCATAGACCCGGCCTCTACTGCGACTCGGCATCCGGACCCTCGCCAGGTTTCCCATAAATCGGACTATCACCCTTTAACAATGGCCGGGGCGGCGGGTTTAACTTAGTGATCACGCAAGCATACCATCATAACCCATTTATTACCTTTGAAAATTAGCCAATGCATACATGTCTGCATATAAAACCCCAAATCATTTCTCATAAAAGCGGTCCATTTCCAATATCCCTCGGACAAAACCATTTTTCTCTTCTTCTTTTTGTGAAAATCACACAATTCGTGCAGATATTCATGCAATGACACATTCAATTAACTTCGTAAAGAAATTATGCATAATTTCACTTCCGGATGAACAATGTCATGAATAGTAACCATGAACAGGGCATGTGAACAGTGCACTTTAAACAGTGAAATTTCATAATTTAATAATTAAATTCAAAAATTAAAAAATTAAGCAAATCAGTAATTAAAACAATTAATCAAATTAATCTATCAATTAAGGCAAAACATGCTTAATTAACACATAACACATAATTAAGTATAATCAAGCACAATTAAGCATAATTAAGTAAGATTAAGCTAAGCTAATCTTAATCATCTATCTAACCACCTATCTTAGGGCTAATACAACTTAATTAAACTTCCCAAACTAACATTAACACTAATTAACCAAACCCTAAGCAAGTTTAGAGACTAACTAAGGGATTGGGGGCTAAACTCACCTGTTAAGTGGGCCGGTGACACGGATGCTGCGGTGGCAATGAACCCAACACTTAGGGACCTCACCCATAACACTCCAAGGTGGTCTTGGGGCTGAACATAGCAGTAACAACCTCTGCTCTCTCACTGCAAGCTGGAAAACTATACTGTTTGAGGAAGAAATGGTTGATCGAAGTAAAAGGCCTTGGCCGAAGCTCTGGCGAATGGCTAGCCGGTGACTAGCGACACCTGAGGGTCGAGGGAGGACTGCTGGTGGCTGGTATGGGTGGAGATCTAGTCAAAATGGGAGGAAAACAGTGGAAAAGGCGGAACTGGGCAAGGGCGACGCTATAGTTGGTGGGTTGGGGAGTGGCAGCTTCTGGCCATTTGGCGAGACGGCCGACAGCTCCTTTTGCCGATCGGCCAAGGTAGGCCATACGAGTTCTCTCTCCTGAGCACGGTGGTGGGTTGCACGGGCGGCGATTCTCATGGGAAGGCAACGAACAACTTGATTTTTGGAGGAATGTCAAAAGCAAGAGCAGCAAGAATGAAAGGAAACAAGGGAGAGAAGAGGGTGTGCAATTTTGTGAGCTGAAATGGGAGAGAGAGAGTGAAGTGAGGGTTGCTAGATAAGCCCCATTAATGCCATTAAATGTTGCTTCAACTGCCCATGCAACATGATCTCATTTTCTCTCTCTTCTTTTGACTTTTCTAAATAATATCTAGCAGCAAAATGGTTATTTTCACCTTGCACAATTTCCAAACTACCCCTAGGCTGAAAATGAAGGGCAGGCCTAAGAAACGGGCTAGAAAATGAATAGGAATGAGCTTACGAATTTGTTGGGCTCGAATTGGCTCAAGTTTAGACAACAGGCTTGGAAGGGTAAATAAGTCGGTTGGGTCCAATAGGCTCACTTGCTTGCCTCGGGTCTACGACAATGGTTGTCCCACCTTGGGCATGAGGCCCACATTGGTCTTACTAGGCCCACGTCCTCATAGGCTTGTTTGCTCGATCCGAAAATCCCTTTTCCAAAAACTCGACTTAACTGACATTGTCAACTATTGAGGAAGCATCATCCAAAAGTTCATCCCGTACGTTCCCAAAAATTCAAAATTCAATATTGGATTCTCATGCCTTGTCAATTTCGTCCGAATGTCATTTTGGTATAATTTAGACTAATAGGCGGCTTCAAGGATTCACGCGTAACCGACTTGTGCCAAACCACGTTTATCGACTCATGGACGTCCTTGACTACATGAAATTGCAAAGGATAGATTCTTATTTCAAAGTACACGATTACCAAGGATCGACATAGGATCGTTCGCGGGCTCGATAACAGTAAATGGAATCACCCGCCATTCCATTATATTCCATCCGCGAATTGAATTTTAGTCATCCTTGAAATCGGCCTACATATCTACAAGATTGTCCTCACACAAGTCTCACGGTTGAGTCATTTTCCCAGGTCAAGTTCTTTAGTCACACGAGTTTTGTTTTCATTAGCCTTTCCCATTAAGGTCAGTATCTCGAAAATGATTAGTTCCGAGTGAGATCAACCAATAATGCATTGACGAAATTCATGTTCATTTACCCCTTAAAGGGCTCGAATTTCATGATGTCACAATTCTTCCCCCCTTACAAAAAATTTGACCTCGAAATTTGCAACCACAGGCAAATCCTCAAAAAGATGGTGTTGATGCTTCGTCACTTCTTCACTTTCTCATGTGGCTCCTTCTGTTTCGTGATGCTATCAGATCACCTTAACTAAGGTGATAGTCTTGTTTCAAAGTACTTACTCTTTATGGTCCTTTATTCGTATCGGCCTCTCCACGTACGACACCCTATTGTCTACGTCCAATTCTTCAAAATTTAAAACATGAGTCGAGTCTGGTTCATACTTTCTCAACATGGACACATGGAAAGCATTATGTACTTGAGCAAGTTTCGGTGGCAACGTAAGACGATACATTAAAACCACGATCCTTTCGAAAATTTCAAAAGGTCTAACGTACCTCGGACTTAACTTCCCTTTCTTGCCAAATCTATAAGCACCCCTCATCGGTGATACTTTCAAAAACACAAGATTGCCCACCTTAAAACTCTAATGGTCTACGATGCTTATCTGCATAGTTCTTTTGACGACTCTGAGCTGTCTTTAGTCTATGTTAAATAATTTGAACTTAATTCAAAGACTGTTGTACTAACTTTGGCCCCGTAAATTTACGCTCACCAACCTTGTCCTAACAAAACGGAGTTTTGCAAGGTCTCCCATACAAAGCCTCAAATGGTGCCATTTTAATGCTTTGTTGATAACTGTTGTTATAAGCAAACTCCACCAAGTGAAGCTGTTCTTCCCAATTCCCTTTAAAGTCTATGACATAGTCTCGTAACATGTCCTCAAGAGTTTGAATCGTCCTTTTTGATTGACCGTCCATCTGAAGATGGTACACCGTACTATACTACAGTTTCGTCTCCAAGGCTGACTACAAACTTTTCTAGAAAGTTCCCGTAAACTGAGGATCACGGTCAGATGTGATCATCACTAGAACTCCATGTATGCGCACAATCTGTCGTACGTGCTACTTTGCATACCTATCCAATGGCGAATCCTTCTGTATGGTGATAAAGTGAGCTAACTTTGCTAATCTGTCAACCACAACCCAAATCGAGTCATTGCCTTGCCGACTCATTGGCAATGCCATCACAAAATTTATCATAATGTGTTCTCACTTCCACTCAGGAATCTCAAGAGGTTGCAACAGTCCACCAGGCTTACAATGCTAAGCCTCTACTTACTAGCACGTCGAATACTTAGCCACGTGTTTTGCGATGTCCAACTTCATACTGTTCCACCAAAAATGCTGCTTCAAATTCTAATACATTTTTATACTGCTAGGGTGGATGCTATAGTTATTACGATGAGCTTCTAACAAGACTTCTTCCTTAAGCTCTGCATCTTTTGGAACGCACAATCGCCCTCGAGACCTCAATATTCCATATTCGGACACTTGAAAGTTTACTTTCCTCTTTGCCTAACTATATGCAAGATCTTAAGAATTTCAGGATCCATCGCGTGGGCACTCTTAATCCTTTCCATCTTAGCTTCCACCCTAAGAGTGGTCATTAGACTAGCAAGATGGCCGACCTCAATTTTAAAATTTGAGTCCCTGACTCCCTCCAAAAGAACCCATTCCTATATCATCATATGTGTAATCAATGACTTTCGATTGAGCGCATCCGCCACTTTCTTCGCTTTCCCTAGATGATACAAAATATTGCAATCATAGTCCTTAAGAAATTCCATCCATTGTCATTGCCTCATGTTCAACTCCTTTTAAGAGAACAAATACTTCAAACTCTAGTAGTCTGTAAAAATCGCACAAGTAATGTCTCCAAATTTTGAGTGCAAAGATGATCGCTGCTAATTCCAAATCATGCGTCAGATAGTTAAGCTCATGAGGCCTTAACTGTCGGGATGCATATGCAACAATTTTGCCATGTTGCATTAACACGCAGCCTAGTCTTTTATACAATGCGTCACTGTAGATTTCGTACCCACCAAGACCAGACGATATTGTCAAGATAGGTGCGGTAGTCAATTTACTCTCAAGCTCTTGGAAACTACGCTTGCATTTGTCCATCCAGTCAAACCTCTCTTCTTTCTTTAACAACCTTGTCAATGGCATGGTTATCATAGAAAACTTCTCTACGACACATTTCTAGTATCCAGCCAATCCCAAGAAACTTTGAATCTCAATTACCATTGTAGGTCTCAGCCAATTCATGACCGCTTCGATTTTAGTTGAGTCAATGGCAATCCCTTCACCTGAAATTACATTACCTAAATATGCCACGCAAGATAACCAAAACTCACACTTGCTAAACTTGGCATACAGCTCATGTTCCCTCAAGGTTTGTAGTACTAATCTTATGTGTTTCTCATGATCTTTTGGACTCCTCGAGTATATCAAAATATTATCAATGAACACAATCACGAATTGGTTCAAACACTTATTGAACACCTAGTTCATTAAGTCCATAAAGGCAGTAGGGGCATTCGTCAATCCAAATGGCATTACCGTGAACTCGTAATGACCATAGTGTGTCCTAAATGTTGTTTTCGATATATCCTCCTTTTTTGGCCTCAACTGATGATAGCTTGTCCTTAGATATATCTTGAAAAATACTAAGGCTCCTTGAAATTGATCGAACAAATCATCAATCCTTGACAACGGATACTTGTTCTTGATGGTTATATGATTGAGCTACTAGTATTCAATGCAAAGGCACAAAGATCCATCCTTTTTCTTTATGAACAGTATCGTTGCTCCTCCCCAAGGGGATGCACTAGGACGAATGAAACCTTCATTCAATAACTCTTGCATCTACGCCTTTAGTTCTTTTAATTCTGACAAGGCCATCCTATAAGGCGCATTGGAAATCAGTTCAATCCCAAGGGCCAACTCAATCACAAACTCAAATTCCCTCTCTAGAGGCAATCTCTGTAGTTCCTTAGGAAACACATCCATGTACTCCTGTACCACTACAATATCCTCTACCTTTGACCCTTCTACCAGTGTATCTGCCACCAATGCGAAATACCTTTGGCATCCAGATTCCAACAACCGGGTTACCTCGAGTGATGAAATCAGAGGAATGGATGGTCCTCCTTGATTTCCCACAAACTTAAAACCTATCACCCACTACTAGGTTAAATTGAATTGTCTTTCCATGAGAATTTACCGTAGCTTATTGCTTGGTGAGTCAATCCATGCCAATGATGACATCAAAGCCATACATTGTTACTGTAATCAAATCGATGACTCCCTCACAACTACCCACAACTAACTTACAGCCAGAACAACCTATCTCAATCAATATCTTATCCTTAAATGGAGTAGAAATCCTATAAATCACTCCCAATGGTTGAGACTTAACCCCACTAGCTTAACAAAACGATTAGCAACAAAAGAATGCATAGCACTAGGGTCAAATAACGCATAAGCAGTATGATCGTGCAAGGAGACTGTACCTGTAACAACGGCGAGTAAATCCTCCGCCTCTCCTCGGGTTATAGCATAAACCCGTCCTTGTGCTGGGGGTCTACCTTGGTTGTTTGGCGGCACATTCTCTGCAAGTCGTCCTCCCTGCGGTGGTGGCAAAATTGTCCTCATAGGCCTACTGAAATAATTTGCCACTTGGTGGCCCTACTGACCACATTCGAAGTAGGCTCCTGTTATCATAGGATAGGGGAGATTTCCATGTTTCCTCCCACACATCAGGCAGACTCTCATGGCATTAGGTGTCGATTTTCCTATGTAGTTCTTTCTATGGGGTGGGATGGGATTCCTTCACCCCATCATTGGTCCATTTCCAAACTAACGATTGTTTCTATTGAGCACGAACTACGACCTAGATACGGTCGCCTTCTCAGTCATGTTTTTCTCGATCATCTGGGCCCTCCCGTATATCTCATCAAAACTCTTTAAGTTCAAGGGCACTAGCTGAGCTTTCAATTCTGGCTACAAGCCATCTCTGAACCCTCTCGCCCTATCTAAAGAGTCCTCTACCAACCTTGACGCATACTTGGCCAACTCAACGAACTTCACCTCGTATTGATCCACTAACATCTGATTCTAGCGAAGTCGTTAGAACTCTTCCATCTTGGACTCTCTCGCATTGTTTGAGAAGTACTTCCTATTAAACGCTTTGCGAAAGGCACCCCATGTTTAAGCCATGCCTTTAGGGAACAGTCTTCCTTGAGTGGCTTCCCACCATGTAATGGCATTACCTTGGAGCTAGTAAGCAGCCAGAAGTACTCGGTCCTCCTCTAAACATCTTAGCACGGTGAAGGTCTTTTCGATGTCCCTTATCCAAAAGGTTGCAGCCTTAGGGTTACCTACGCTATTGAACCTTGGTGGCTTCAATCTTAGGAATTGCTCTACCAGCTTATGCATTAGTCTCTCACAAACCTCTCCTCTCACTACGAGAACCTCAAGGACTACGGCGGGAGCAACAAGAATAGCAGCAACGCTGGTGGTGGTAGTAGCAGCAACAATAGCTCAATCCATAGCTTGCTGTCCTATCAAGGTTTCTAGTGCCAGGAGGATCCCGTCTAACCTAGGATCCTCTTGTGCGTTACCTCTACCACTGGTTTGACTAGACGCTGCCTTACTCCTAGGGGCTCTGTGACGTCTTGAAATTCAAGCACTTTGAGGAAGGAATGAATGTTAATTTCGCCAAGGCATTGTTGGTTGATCTCACTCAGAACTAATCACTCCTGAGATACTGACCATGAAGGGAAAGGCTAATGAGGACAGAATTCGTGCGACTAAAGAACTTGACCTGGGAAAACGACTCGACCATGAGACTTGCATAAGGATGATCCTGTAGTTATGCAAGCCGATTTCAGGGACAACTAGAAGTCGATTCGCCGATAGAAATAATGGGATGATGGGTGATTCCGTCTACTATTATCGAACCCGCAAATGGCCTTATGTCAATCCTTGATAATCGTGTACTTTGAATAAGAATTGATCCTTCATAATTTCATGTAGTCAAGGACGTCCATGTGTCGAGAAGTCTTGAACGTGAATTGGCACAAGTTGGTTACGCGTGAATCCTCGAAACCGTCTGTCAGTTTGAGTAGTACCAAAATGGCATTTGGGCGAAATTGACAAGGCATGAGAATCCAATATTAGACTTCAAATTTTCGAGAACAGTCGGGATGAACTTTTGGACGATGCTTCTTAGACAGTCGACAGTGCTGGTTGAACCGAGTATTTGGAAAAAGGGATTTTCGAACTAAGGAAACGAGCCTTCGAGGACGTGGGCCGGGAGAGAACATGTGGGCCTCACGCCCAAGGTGGGACAACCACCATGGAAGACCGAAACAAACGAGTGAGCCCGTTGGGTCAAACCGATCATTAACCCTCCCGAGCCCGTTCCTATTCATTTTTCAGCCCGTTTCCTAGGCGTGCCTTTCATTTTCAGCCCAAAGGCAGCTTGGGAATTGTGCAAGGTGGAAATGACCAAAATGCCCTTGGATATTTTGAAGAAAAGTCAAAAGAAGAGAGAGAAGATGATATCACTTGCTTGGGGAATTGGAGAATGCATTTAATGGCCTTTTTGGGGCTGAATTGCAGCCTTCAATGAACTCTCTCTCCTCCTCCTTCAGCTCTAAAAATCGCAGCCCCTCTCTCCCCTTGCTTCATTTGCCTTTCTGCAGTTTCTGCTTCTAACCTCTCATCAAAAACTAAGTTGTTCATTGCCTTCCCGTTTGAATCTTGGCCCATGCCACCCACTGTTGCATTTAGAAAAGGAAATTTGTATGGATGGCATCGGTAGTTCATCGAACGGAGCCGCCAACCGATCTGTACAACAACCGGAAGCCGGCTGCTCGTCGACTACCTATTGTTCATGTGGTATCGCACAGTTTCACCTTTATTGCTGTTTTCCTTCATATTCAACCAAACCACCGCCCATCCTAGCCACCAACAACTCCCCCTCGACTCCTAGGTGCCACTGGTCATTAGCCTGCCGCTCACCAGAGCTCCGAGCAGCCTGCTCAACTCCGGTCAGCCACTTTCCTCTTCAAGCAGTGTTGTTTTAAGAAGTTCAGGGGGATTTCGAGTTTGTTGCTACTGTTCTCAGCCCCGAAACTGCCTTGGATCGTCATGGTAAAGGTCCTCGGGTTTCGGGTTTGTCGCCGCCGCCACGCCCACGTCGTCAGCCCGCTTAACGAGTGAGTTTAGCTTCTAAACCCTATTTAGTGCCTAAACTAGCTTAGGGTTGGATTAATTAGTCCTAAGGGCTGATTAAGGTGTTTAATTAAGTGTATTAGCCCTAAGATAGGTGGTTAGATAGTTGATTAAGATTATCTTAGCTTAATCTTGTTTATTTATGCTTAATTGTGCTTAATTAGGCTTAATTGTGTGTTTTGTGTTAATTAATCATGTTTTGCCTTAATTGCTTGATTAATGTGATTAATTGTTTAATTTATTGATTAAATTAATTTCTGCATTTAAGTATTAAATTATTAACTTATTTAATTTTTGGAATTTATTTATTTAATTATTTTTAATTTCGAAATTTTATTGTTCATGCATTGTTCATCTGAAATTAAAATGTGTAATTTCATGTGTCTTGATTTTATGAAGTGAATTGAATGCATAGTTGTATGAGTATTCGCATAAATGGTGTAACTTTCATAAAAATGGGGGAAATGTGAATTGTCCGAGGGACATCGGAAATAGACCGTTTTATGAGAAGTGGATTGTGGTAGTATGCTTAAGTGATTACTAAATTGAACCTGCCGTCTTGGGAGAGTATCCCTTGATGTTTGTTGGGCATGCTGTCTCGAGAGAGTATCCTTTGATGTTCATTGGGCATGCGGTCTCGGGAGAGTATCCATTGACGTTCGTTGGGCATGCGGTCATAGGAGAGTATCCATTGACGTCTTTTGGGCATGGAAGGGCACAGTTACGCCTTTGTGGAGGAAGGGCATCGTAGCGCCATTGCGCCTCGGTTGTAGCCCTGTGGGGCAGTAATAATCAGAACACTTGTGAATACTAAAGTGTATAAGAAACATTGCATCATTGGTTTTGATTATACATGAGGTGATCACATTATTTATGACACACACACATGAATTGATAACGTGCAGAGTGTGGCAATGGCCAGGTGAGATCACTTATGACGCGACCCGCATGTGATTAATGAATTGCATCATCTAACGGTCATGTGCATTGCATGTATTGTGCTGACTTATAAAATGCAAGATATGGCATACCGAGTAAGGTTGCATGCGAACCGACTTTTGATTGTTGATTGACCTTGCCTGTTGTTTAATTGCTAATTGCTGGTTGTTTGTTGTTGGGTTGAGTGAGGAGTGATTCTGGAGAGATACCCGAGTTTAGTTAGTGTACTAATCGGGGCTTAGGGGAAGAACTCACCGAGATTTTATTTCAACCCGTCGTGGTTAACCTTTTTCAGGTCTTTAGAATGGCGCACCCGCAATGGAGAATCATGCCCCCGCTCCATCAGTGAACGACCTAACGGTACTGAGTTCAATGGGTTTGTGTGACTATGGTGCTGAACTTAAGGGTTCATTTTGTATAGCTAGATTAGCCTAATTTCTCTTTGGCTTGACTTAGAGGATGGATCGGTCTCTTTTGTCAAGCTTGTAATTCGAAAGACGATCCTTTATTGGTTAATCTAGTAAGTTGTATAAATGAGTAGTTGAAGTTTTGCTATTCGTCCCTCTATCCTTATTTGATTGTTTGATTGTCTGTTTGGACTTGGAATGGTTCATTTTTTGCTTGCGCTTAATGAAAGATTAAAATGAATGGTCGTCGACGAGTCTTGGGATGTCGCTTTCAATTGACCATGGTAAGGGGTTGTCACGTGCTCGGGGTTTGAGGCGTGATAGGCTCTCTACTCAGGAATTGCTCATCATTGTAGATACCCACTAGTCTTACTTTCCAATCTCAACCGAGAATTAAAAACTATGAGTAACCCGCCACAACACAAAACCACACAAGGCCACAAAAGCAATCATAGACACATAATATAAAAGCCATCCCATCTCACTATCCCAAAAATCCCACGCACCTTATTACTCTAGGTCTCAACCTTGCTTTGATACCAAAACCGACGGGGATGTCACACCCCGAACCTTGAGCACACAACAACCCCTTACCATAGTCAATTGAAAGCAAAATTCCAAGACTCGTCAACAACTATTCATTTTAATCTTTCATTAAGTGTCAGCAAAGGACAAACCATCCCAAGTCCAACAGACAATCAAACAATCAAATAGGGATAGAGGGATGAACAGCAAGATAACATCAACTACTCATTAGACATTCTTACTGGATTAATCAACGGATGATCGTTTTCTGATTTACAAGCCTAACAAAGAGAGCCAATCCATCCACTAAGTCAGACCAAAAAGAAACTAGGCTCAGCTAATCCATTTATACAAAAAAAACCCTTAGGTTCTGAACTACCATCACTCTGACCCATCGAACTTAGGTTCCGTAGAGTCGTAGTCAGAGGCGTTCGGGTCAATCACTAGAGGAGTGGGGGCTGGGTTCTCCACTACATCATCAAGAGGGTCTAGCTTCATGGGATCCCAATCGTTGTCTTTAGGGCCCCTACCAAGCGGTCCATTGAAACCTCGCAGAGGACTGATATGCAAATCGTCCTACTAGATGTACCACGCTAGAAACCGATGGAGTATCCATTGCTCTAGTCCCTCATCCACCCAGATGGTGGAGACGTACTTCTGGTACAAGTGCACCCGACTCAAGAACCGGTGGTGCGTCACAACGGTCTCCCAATCCTAAGGGACCCTAAATCGCACCAATGGGTGCGTCATTCTAAGGACCTGAAAGTGGTTATACAATAACTAGTGAGATAAAATCTTAGCAAATTCTCCCCCTAAGCCCCGGTTAGTACACCAACTCAACCTGAGGTATCTCTCCAAAACCACCCCTCACACAACCCAATAATAAACAACTAGCAATCAGCAATCAAACAATAGACAAGGTCAATCAACAATCAAAAGTCGGTTCGCATACAACCTTACCTAGTATGCCATACCTTGCACGTTATATATCAGTACAATACACACAATGCACATGGCCGTCAAATGATGCAGTTTATCAATCACATGCAAGTCATGCCACGAGCGATCTCACCTGGCCATTGCAACACCCTGCATGTTATCAATTCATGCATGCGTGCCATAAATGATGTGGTCACCTCATGCATAATCGGAACCAATGATGCGATATTTTTCATACGCTCTTGCATCCACGCGTGTTTCAATTATTACTGCCCCACAGGACTACAACTAAACTCTTGTCAATATCTACTGGCATGGTGATGTCAAGGGACCCCCACCCAAGACAGCATTCTCTAAGGAGCACGGGCTTGGCCTCTATCACGATTTTGCATTCAGACCCCCACCGGGTTTTCGATAAATTAGACTATCACCCCCCAAACCAAGGTCGATGTGATGGGTTCAACTTAGTGATCACATAAGCATACCATCACAACCCATTTATTATCTTTGAGCATTAACGAATATAAAATCTCAAATCCTTTCTCATAAAAGTAGTCTATTTCCGACATCCCTTGGACAAACCATTTTCCCTTTTTTAGTGAAAATCACACGATTCATGTGGATGTTCATGCAATAACACATCCAATTCATTTCATAAAATCAAGACACATGAAATTATGCACAATTTCACCGTGAACAATAATCATGAACAGTGCACTATGAACAATGAAATTTTTGAATTTAATGATGAATTTAATGATAATTTAATAATTAAATCATTAATTAATTGCACTGTTCACGACACGGGCCAGGACGAGGGTGGTTAGCCCTCGCCTCCGGTCGGCGATGGGGCAGCGACCACAGGTAGGGCTACTGCCTCTCTTTTTTTTAATATTATTTAATTAATATTTATATTAAAAAATAAAGTTTGGCCAAAATGGCATCGTTTTAAGCTGTTCTAGCCACATCAGCACTCAAAATGATGTCGTTTTAGGCTTATTTTGTTGTGTTAACACCCAAAACGACGCCGTTTCGACCCCAACTCGCTAGAAAAGTGCCACATCAGTATTTTGGCTGGATTTTCTCACCGTTGGCACTTAACTGATCATTTTTGTTCCGATCTTGATACTTAAGTGTACCTTTTGTAACTTTTGACACTTAATTGTCCCCTCGTGTTAAGTTTTGGCACTTGGGCTGTACTTATGCCATTTTTCATGCATATATCAAGTTTAAAAGATTCAATAGTTGCATTTGCATGTTTGTATCAAACATGACTATGCATTCTGGGAAAAGTGAGTTCATTAGGGTTGCCGCTCGGCTCAATCTTTGCTGTTTCGGGTAGCTTGGGTATCAAAACAAGGAGATTTGTTTCTCTTTTGATTCATAAGCTATAGAGATGTGATACCATCAAACATGATTGAATGCTTCCCTGGTACCTAATTGAGTAAATATTAAAAAATTTAAATGTTTGAGAAATCGTTCTTTTGAAAATTTAATCAATTAAGAAATGGAGCTATACCAATGTACATAGAGTTTATTAATTAATAATTCCCCTCACGTGGATGTGAATGTAACCACATTAAATGGACAACTTATGTTAATTGCATGTTAAAAGATTAAACTAAGAAATGTGGCACCGAAAAAGCATCATGCGGTGCAACTGGTGCTAACCCCTTCTCCAAGCGTAATCGAATACCTAGATCTTAGATTTTTGTTTCCACATTTTTCCAGACTAGTTGTCCTTCCAAAATTTTTTAGTTGACTTCCTTCTAACACTTGGCATTTTAAAGTTTCCAATCGATCTGGAAAGCTTATTTGTGACAACTACTATAAAGCATTTTTTATGAATCGAATTCCCATGGCTTGCCCTAAACTTAAAAAAGGGAAGTCTGTAGGAGCTTTAGGTGGATATCCTTGGGTTGGATCGTTCTCGCGCAAATTCATGGAACAATAGCGATTCTTTTTGACAAGGGCATCCTCGTTTATGTTGGCTTAGATGATCAAATGATCTATTTGAGCTTGATGGGATACGACATCTCTTTTGTTATGAACTCCAAGGAGTTGGCCCTGCTAGATAAGAAAATAGATGTGACGTCAATGTGGTTAGTACGTTAATTTTCTAATCGGTCATATATTTCACAAAGTTCTTTTCTTTACTTACATTAAACTTGATAAAATTGTGATAATCTTGTTCAGCTCGCTCACACAAATAGGCATTAGGCCCCATTTGGTTCGACTTTGCGAAGGGGCTTTGGGCCTCTAAAAGACTTGGGCCAAATGCAAATCCGTTTGATTTGATTTTTTGGAGGACTTTGGCCAAATGCAATTGTATCTCCAAAGAGCTCTAAGGGCCTTTAATCCAAAAAAGATCCAAATTTCCTTTGGGAAGTTGTGTCTTTGGAATGCAAGTCCGATCACAATTCACATTATTATTCATCTTCTTCTTCGGAAAAGCAACTGGAGGCCGACGACCAGCCAATGGATCCTCATGCTGACAACCACTGCCTAAGGGGTTGCTTGACCCCAAAGACCACTACTAGAGGGTGGCAACCACCTGGTAGCCATTGCCTGAGGTGCTACAACTTTAGGCAGTGGTCACTTAGGTCACCACGACCTTGGGTGACCATCACCTAGGTCGCTTATTTGAGGTTGCACGATCTCAGTGTGACTATTTGACAGCCGATCTACCTGATGGAGGTTGGCTAGTAGCCATTTAAAAAAAAAAATTAGCAAAAGTCTGTTGCAAAATAGAGTTTTTACCAAACAACATTTAAGCCAAAGTTGTTTCACAATGCACTTTAAAATTACAATTTACTAAAGCTATTTACATTTTGAAAAACCTCTTTAACCCAAAGGTATTTGCATTTTTTCAAAGATATTTGCCCAAAGCTTAACCAAACGGGCCTAATATCACCATTAGCGTTTTGTTTTACTTATGTATGATGCAAAAAATTAAGTGAAAAAAGTGAGATTTTGAAAAATAATAAAAATTAAACAAAATCATAATTGACGACAAAAGAAATGTGGACTAAATTAAAGACATTAATAAACACTAATTAGATATATGTGAGATCATGTTTTTATATATTAAGACTTAGTTGTGTGTTCAAGATTTAAATTTACAAAAGAAAAAATAAAAATAAAACAATAAAGTGATTACAAATGAAAAAAAATTAAAATAACTTAAATTATGTAATACTAGGAGAACATACGAAAAACTGCACTAATAATGATGGACAATTGGCCCAATATGCTATTATATCCTAAACACATGAAAAAGTGCATGAACTTTCGAAACTTAGTACACACATCTCTATCCTATTTGTAGTTTAATTGAATTATTTTGGCTAAGTTTAAATAAGTGTTTTGACTAAGCTTACCTCTAGATAAAATATAATTTTTAGTACTTGAAGATGCTTATATATTGACTTTACCTATGCTTACCATTGCAAAATATAGCATTGCAAAATAACACATAAGAGTACCACATGACATATTGATGATTCATAAGATTATTGGGTCACATGGCAACACTATATCAAGTATCATGTCACATGACAAGCACAAAGCTATAGAGAAGTGTCTAGTTGCAAGCATATTAACGGACTTCTCTTGGGCAATTTTAATTGGCTGACCTTCTTCGAGGTTTATGTACTTTAATTTCACTTTATGATTTGAAATATTAAAAGATATCAGTTTAGGTTTCTATGTTCTTATATTTCAAGTTTGAGCTAATTTAAACATTTATGCAATTTGAGTTTCAATTTGCGAATTACATGACACACACACACACACACACACACATATATATATATATATCAAGTTTAGCTGATTCTTTGTGGAAATTGAAAGAAAAGGCAGTTTCTCCTTACATTTTTGAAACATTGCAATCTAGAATGAGTGTCTTTATGTTTAATTTTATTTTATTTAGAATAGCGAGAACATACGAACATGCTAAGTCTATTTGATGTGGAATTCAATTGTGCGCAGACGGATGCCTAACAAGCAAATTGACTAGGTAAACGTGCTTCGGGGCTTTTCCCTTGGGCTTCACAAGAGGATTAAACAAAGACACAAGGATGGACTTCCATCTTTGTTTCTCAAGGAAGTTCATTCTCTCTCCTAACTCAAATAGGTCCGATTGCATTAGGCTTGCCAGTGCCCAAGTTCACATAATATCGGGTTTATTAAAACCACTAATCATATGAGTACCGCATGGATCTGAGAAAAACAAATGAATGCGATTGCATGTGGTTCATGGGCCATGATTTATGCAAGTATTCTGCTAATATGATTCCTTGATGGATCAATTCAAGTCACATCATGTCGTGAGTACGTGCAAGTTTTTATACTTTCTAATTCAAAATGTCGAAATTTGTAAAAACTTCAAAAGTTTTGAATTCACAATTAAGATCCATTAAATGATGATCCAACAATTATCGGCCCTCCTAAAATGGTTTTTTTAATGATTGGAGAAGCATCTATTTGAGGACCGAAGAGTTTTCCATTTTTTTTCTTAATACATGTCCTTCTTTATGCTAGTATAATTTTCTTTCTTGTTTATGCCAACATGAAACCTTTGGCTAAACCGACTAATTTTTTGCCAAATGGATCAATGGTTTTGAAATTTGATACCAGTGCGCGAGGCTGCAATTGATTATTCAGATTATATTTGATCAAAATAGCATAAGATAAATGTCATGTAATATGACGAGGAATTGAGATTTTTTACATTTAAATTTACATTTTAAATTTTCTCCTTAAGAAGTTGAATCCAGATCTCTGCCCCGTTGGTGGAGTCCACATTTATTCTCCACTTCTCTTTTCTTTTCCATCTTCCCCTCTCCCAATTTTTCCCAATTTGCCCTTGACTATATTCTCACTCCCCTCAGAAAATAAGCGCGGTCTCCCTCTCTAGCTCATGAATAGGAGAAAATATTGGGTGCAACCCATGTGCCATCATGGCAAACCAAAAGGGCCTCTAGAGCGCGTCACGTGTCCCGCGAGTCCACTTATTTTTCTCTCCCCTCTCTCTCTCCTCCCTCTACACGCACTCTCTCCTCTCTCATCTCTCCCCCCTCCGCACGCTGTCCTCTCTCCTCTCTCTTCCCCAGCACTCTCTCTCTCCATTACCCAGCTCTCTCCCTCTTTGCCATCCCCTCGTCCAGCCAACAAATCACCAGACTTGTGACGTCTTGAAATTCAAACCCTTTAAGGGATGAATGAACGTGAATTTTGCCAATGCATTGTTGGATGATCTCACTCGGACCCAATCATTCCGAGATATTGACTTTGAGGGGAAAGGCTACTGAGGATAGAACTCATGCAACTAAGAAACTTGACATGGGAAAACGACTCGACCATGAGACTTGTGTAAGGATGATCTTGTAGTCTTGTACGTCAATTCTAGGGACAACTAGAAGTCGATTTGCGGACATAAATAATGGGATGATGGTGATTCCGTCTATTGTTATCGAACAATGAACGGCCTTATGTCGACCCTTGGTAATCGTGTACTTTCAAATAAGAATCCATCCTTTGCAATTCATGTTGTCAAGGACATCCATACATCGAGAAGTCTTGAATATGGTTTGACACGAGTCGGTTACGCGTGAATCTTTGAAGCCGCCTATCAGTCTGAATTATACCAAAATGACATTTGGGCGAAATTGACATAGCATGAGAATCAAAGATTGGACTTCGAATTTTTGAGAACACTTGGGGCGGACTTTTGGATGATGCTTCCTTGACAGTCGACGATGTCAGTTGAGCAGAGTTTTTGGGAAAAGGACTTTCGAACCGAGGAAATGAGCCTAGGAGGACATGGGCCAGGCAAGAACAGTGAGGACCTCATGCCCAAGGTGGGATAGCTATCGTGGAAGACCGAGATAAACAAGCAAGCCCGTTGGACCCAACCGACCCCTCACCCTTCCTAGCTCGTTATCCAAACTTGAGCCAATTCGAGCCCAACAAATTCCCGAGCACGTTCCTACCATTTCCCAACCCATTTCCTAGGCCCACCTTTCATTTAGCCTAAGGGTAGTTTGGAATTGTGCAAGGTGGAAATGACCATTTTGCCCCTAGATATTATTAGGAAGAGACAAAAGGAAAAGAAAGAAGATGATATCATGTGCATGGGAAGTTGAAGTAGCCATTAATGCCATTGATGAAGAGTTTTTAGCAGTTGATTACACTCTCTCTCACTCCTCTTGATTACACAAAAATGGCAGCCCCTCTTCCCCTTGTTTCCCCTTGTCTTTCTACTGTTCTGCTTTTGACCTCACATCGAATTTTGAGTTGTTCAACATGGAAGGTGGAATCTTAGGCCGTGCCATCCATCAAACTATTCAGCATGGAAATTCTATACGGCGGCCAGAAGCCGCTGATCATCTATCCGTCACTATAGTGTCGCCCCTTGCACAGCTTTGCTTTTTCCTCCGTTTCTCTCCATTTTCGACCTAACCACCGCCCACACCAGCCACCCACAACTCCCCCTCAACCCCCTAGAACCACCAGCCACCGGCCACCGACTCGCCGGAGCTCTGGCCAGCTTGTTTTTACTTTGACCAGCAACTTCCTCCTACTGCAGTGCTGTCTTTTGAAGTTTGGGATTTGAGTAGAGGTTGTTGTTGTGATTTCTACCTCGGGATCGCCTTGGAGGGTCGTGCTCAAGGTCCTCGAGTGTCGCCCTCATCATCGCCGCCGCATCCGCGTCTCCTGCCTACTTAACGAGTGAGTTTAGCTCTTAATCCCTTAGTTAGTGCCTAAACTAGCTTAGGGTTGGGTTAATTAATGCTAAGGGCTGATTAGGGTGTTTAATTAAGTGCATTAGCCCTAAGATAGGTGGTTAGATAAATGGTTAAGATTATCTTAGCTTAATGTTGCTTGTTTAAGCTTAATTGTGCTTAATTAGGCTTAATTGTGTGTTATGTGCTAATTAAGCATGTTTTGTCTTAATTACTTGATTAAAGTATTTAATTATTTAATTATTTAATTTTCGGAATTTAATTATTTAATTATTAAATTCTGAAATTACTGTTCATCCAAAAATTAAAATGTGTAATTTCATGTGCATTGATTTTTATTAGGTGAAATGGATGTGGTATTGCATGAACATCAGCTTGAATCGTGTGATTTTCACAAAAATGGGAAAAATGGTTTGTCCGAGAGACACCAGAATTGGATCATTTTTATGAGAAATGATGTGAATTTTCATATGCAAGCACGTGTGCATTGGCTAATGCTCAAAGATAATAAATGGGTTGTGGTAATGTACTTGCATGATCACTAAATTGAACCTGCCACCCCGACAGTAGTCCGGGGGATGATAGTTCGATCTATCAAAGACCTGGGGGGTTTGAATGCGGAGTCGCGGTGGAGGCCAGACCCATGCTCCTTTTGGAATGCCATCTTGGGTGGGGATCCTTTGATGTAGCCGCGCCTCACAGGGGAGGGCGATGCCTTGTTATGCCAGTAAACACCAGCGGGAGTTTAGTTGTAACCCTATGGGGCAGTAATAATCGGAACACATGTGGATGCTAGAGTATATGAGAAACATTACATCATTGGTTTCGATTATGCATGAGGTGATCACATCATTATTTATGGCATGCATGCATGAATGATAACATGCAAGGTGTGGCAATGGCCAGGTAAGATCGTTTGTGATGCGACTCCTATGTGATTGGTGAACTGTATCATCTAACGACCATGAGCATTGCGTGTATTGTGCTAATATATAACGTGTAGGATATGACATACTAGGTAAGGTTGCATGCGAATCGGCTTTTGATTGTTAGTTGACTCTGCCTGTTATTTTATTGCTCATTACTAGTTGTTGTGGTTGGGTTGTGTGAGGGGTGGTTCTGGAGAGATACCCTGAGCCTAGTTGGTGTACTAACCGGGGCTTATGGGGAAGAACTCGCTGAGATTTTATCTCAACATGTCATGGTTAACCTTTTCCAAACCCTTAGGATGGCGCCACCAATGCGGTTTTAGGTCCCCTAGGATTGTGAGACCATTGTGTCGCATCATCGGTTCCCGGGTCGGGTGCATCTGTATGAGAAGTACGTCACCACCATCTGGGTGGATGAAGAACCAGGGCAATAGGTACCCCATCAATTCATGGCATGGTACATCCGGCAGGATGATCTACTGATCGGTCCCCTGCGAGGTTTCGATAGACTACCTAGTAGGGGCCTTAAAGACGATGACTAGGATCCCATGGAGTTGGACCCTCTAAACGGTGCAGTGGAGAACCCCACCCCCACTCCTTCAGTGATTGGCCCGAACTACGATGACTCATACTACGACCCTACGAAGCCCGAGTTCGATGGGTCAGAGTGATAGTAGTTGAGAACCGAGGGTTCTCTTTATATAGGTGGATTGGCCGAGCCTAGTTTCTTTTTGGTTAGGCTTAGTGGATGGATCGGCCCCCACAGTTAGGTTTGTAAATCAAAAAATGATCATCCATGGGTTAATCTAGTATGAATGTATATATGAGTAGTTATGTTATCTTGTTGTTCATCCCTCTATCCCTGTGTGATTGTTTTATTATTTGTTGGACTTGGGATGATTCGCCTTCGGCTTATGTTTAATGAAAGACTAAAAATGAATGGTCATCAACAAATCCTAGGACGTCACTTTCAATTGACCATGGTAAGGGGCTATTGCGTGCTTGGGCTCGAGGCGAGACAGGACTGGTGAGCTGACGGTAGAGCCAAAGTGGAGGTGGAGGCCGCATGGTGGTTCATTAAATGAGCCATCACGTCCTTATCTGACTAGCGAACCATCGCACTTAACCGACGAGCGACGGCAGGGGGAACCTTTCGAGGCCGCGTGGTGGTTCGTCAAATGAGCCACCGTGCCCTCGCTTGACCAACCTATCACTGAATCGCTGCTTCCTCCGATCGTGACTAAGAGGGAGAGAGAGGGTGCCATCCCCTTGTCCAACTGACGAATCACCGGACCGATGAACTTCGCAATGGCATAGTCAAGGTGGAGGCGGAAGGCACATGGTGGTTCATCGGATGAGCCACCGCGTCCTCATCCGACTAATGAACCATTGTGCTTGATTGATGAGCAACAGTGGGGGAACCTTTCGAGGTGGAGGCAGAGGTTGCGTGCAGTTCATCGGATGAACCATCGCTACTTCCTTCGATTGTGACTTGGAGGGACACAGTCGGGTGATAGAGAGAGAGAGACCGTAGGCGAAGAGAGAGGAGCGAGGACAGCGTATAGAGGGGGGAGAGAGGAGAGAGGAGAGAGGAGAGTGAAGGCTTGCAAAGGAGAGAGAGCGTGCAAAGGAAGGAGAGAGGAGAGAAAGAGGGGAGAGAAAAACAGGTGGGCCTGCGGGACATGTGGCTACCTCTAGAGGCTCTTCCAATTTGCCATGGTGGCACATGGGTTGCACCCAATATTTTCTCCATGAACGGTGCCAAGAAGCGTAGACCCATGAGTAGACATGACGTCTACGCTGCACGTCAACCCACCACCACCATAACAGCTTGCCCTTTCGTCACTGCCACCTCGTCCTGGTGTTGCCATTGAGTTCGGAATTGAGCCGTCTGATGCCACTCCGAGCTCGACACCCTTGCAATCTGTGAGTCGTGAGCCTGATCTAGCATCTTCAGCTTTGGGTTTCCTCAGATCTAGTGTTGCCCAAGCCGCGAATAGATGGCCCCCTCGAGCAATGTTGCCTCAAAGAGAGAGAGAGTCAGGGACAAAGATGGTGGCTTGACCGAGTAGGGAAGTGACACGATCAATGTAGGCGATGGCTGTTGGTAGTTTGTTTGTAAAACAAACCAAGAGGTGCATTGTCTCACATCGAAATGATGTGAGTGCGTACGTGGACAAGATTTGGCACTAACCAATGATCATTCATTTTTATTTATTGAAATAATTCGGATTTATTTTTATAAAAATTAACCATAATGTTATATTGAAACGGTGCGACTGTTCATGAAGAAGTTATGGTTATTTATTATTTATTTATTTCGAATTTTATTTTTTCTTCCAATGGTTATCTTAGAATTCGTACCTATTCAAATATAACTTCTTAATCCTTTAAAGGTTGTGTTTGTTTGGATATAACTTATTTCGAAGGGATATCTTTGTTAATTTTTTGCAACCTTTCATGAAGAGTTGCCTATATTTCTATATAAATATGTCAATTTTGAAAAATCATAAAAGTGTTCACAATTAATATTATTTTTAGAGTCCTCTTTCAAAACTGCAGCCAATTGTTTTCAACTGTTTTCAATTGTTTCTTAGAAAGACCCTGGAGAAATTCTAGAATTGCTATGTAATATTCTCATTTGAGACTTTGTTGTATCCTGTAGGATATTTGCCGTTGACCATTAGCAACTTTGTGGGGCAAATAAATCCTTAAAGAAAGTGATATCGCGGCTCAAAGTCCGATGTGATTACTTTATTGATTCGAACACACATTGACTTCGTTGTTCTACCCAAATACGAAGACGATGTTCCCAACAATTTTAAGGATTTATTGGTGCAACAATAGAGTTAGAGCCGGAGGAAGTTTGGGCCTGTGGTGGTTCACGATCGGGCAATCCCTGAGATGTCATTCATAGATCACGGAGTTTCCTCTTCTCTGCCCCATCGAGATGTGCCATTCAAATAAAATAAGAACCCAGACCGATGTGTTGATTCCGACGTTTGGCACATGTTTAATCGACAAACATGGCAATGGAAACAATGGGTCGGTTCATCTCACGCGGTTTCATTAAGGATAAACAATGACGGTGCAAAGCATTATTTGGATCCACAACCGGAGGATTGGAATCATTTCGCGCCAAGGCTGTTGGCCAATTGGTCAGTGCCTCCACTTCAATACAATTGCAATTGTTCTCATGTGCTTAGAGAAGTCATTCATACTCATGGTGCGTTCGATTATTCTTCCAATAGAAAAGAAATTTTTCCCGATGATCATTCGGTGCGAGAAGTTTAGGGTTAGTTGGTTTTGTTTTTTTGTTTTTTTTTTCTTTCGTCTGAAAGTATATTAATCCAAATTAAGTCGTGTTAGTTATTTTCAAATCATTTCATTGATTGAATGCGTTTTCTGAATCATCGTTTTTCTTTGTCTTATGTTTTATACCCCGTGGTTACTAATGGCGGTTGTGGGGGAGTTGACAATGCTGGATTCAAGACTTAAACGATGATTATTACATGCATCGGCATAGACCAAGGAAGTAGACACAAAAATTTACTGGTGGGGCGTGTTTAGCAACAGATGCCATGTGATGTGTACACACCAAAGGAAAGGTAGTATATAACAGGTGGACCGGAAGTGCCTATTGAGTTTTTGGCTTGATTCAGCAAAGAGGGCATCGATTCTTTTTGCTCAGATTTCATTGAATCGAGGGAATTTGTGTTTGATTTGTTTGGCAAAGTGAAGAGAGGTGATAACACCAAATATGAGTTCGGAGCAGCAATGACTAGAAGGTCATTGGGATACGCTTTGGTAGTCATAAATCTCTACAACAACAAAAACTGCTCCTCCCAAATGGTGGGTTGCCAATCCAAACGACGCTGCCTCCTCCAGTGCTGCCCTAGAAGCCGAGCAAGATGCCAAAGGAGAAGGTACCACGAGCCCCTTCCAGGGTCTGAGCTATAGGTTATTTTAGTGACATCCCAGGCTTGTCGCCGTCCCAATTCATTTTACCTTCTTTATATGCACATGCGGAAGCATAGCATAAAAACAACATCCCCGACAAACATCACTGGAAGAACATGGGACGCAAGTATATAATACTGCTATTTTCGTTAGTAGTTCATATACAACTAACTTTCATATTACATAATATAAAAGAGCTTGGGTATCCCTATCTCCGCTGCTACCACGACTTCCAAAATTAGGAACCCTTTTCCATTATGGGTCGGTATTACTGATTAGCATTTGTCCCGTCGAACGTGGACCCTCCACTTGGGTTCATCAAGCCTCTAAAGCCACGAATAGGCCCGATCATTTCACCATCCGACTAGACGTACCAAGCCTCGTAACGGTGAGGGACCAATTCGTCCTGTTCCTCGTGAACCCACATGGTTGAGGTATATCTCTAGTACGTTATCCCTGCTTTGACGTGTATGATGTCTATGGTCAACTCTTCTATTCTCATCGGTAGACCAAAACATACAAGAGGAGGATTAGCCATCTTATCAACCTGTAAAGGTAAAGGAGTGAGTTTTGGGGAAACTCAGTAAGTAAAACCTCTATCCTCGGCTAGCGTGACATCCCTTCATTAACGACTAGCCAGAGCAACTCATGCAAACAATGTCGATGGCAGATCAATTGCAATTCACATGTAATGCCATGACTAATGCAAAGGCTTTACTTACTCACCCTGCAACTAACACATGAACATATATCATCCATACTCAAGTACATATACAAGGATTTCACTTACTCATGTGTCGGCTAACACATAAATCGATATTACCCATACTTGAGCATAACTGGCATTTGTGTAGATCACTTTACATCGTTCTAACTCAACCAAGCCCTCTTGACTCTTGCCGAGGCTTCTCGAGGCTAGCTTCCCGAGGCTTCTCGGGGCCAGCTTCCCGAGGCTTCCGGGGCTTACCCAGGACATCCCGTTGCAGGGTACCAGTTGACGTTGTCTTGGCTCAACCAGGCCCTCTCAACTCTTGGCGAGGCTTCCGAGTGTTATCCGAGACATCTCGTTGCGGGGGTATCATCATCTTTCCCATCTTTCATAGGGTGATCTCACAAATGCATCACTTATGCTGGTTCTCATCCTTTCCTTTAGCCGACTCATTCATGACTCAACAACAACATCATGCTCATACAAAATCATGCATACCGTGCTTTCTACAACCTGGGTCTAATGACGCCGTGATCATTCTAAGTCCAAGGTTTGGCTCAAACGCTAAATACCAAAGTCCCACACCAAATCCAAGACATGAGCTCGGCATACTTCGATGGCAACCAAGCCTCGTGGGCTTGAGCAATCCCCATACCAAACGAGACTAGGAGTCAGCATGTCTTGATGCTGATTCAAGACCTCGTGGCCTTGGGTGATCCTCGTACCGCACAAGACTTGAGTTTCGATGCTTCGTTACCGACTCAAGCTTTATGGCTTTGGGCATTCCCAACTTGCGTTGAACACCAACGACGAACCATGGCATCATCTCGGTCGTGAAATAATCACACACATGCATAAGATTCACATATGAACCAACGTACACATAATCTTCCATACAATCGCGGTTCAACAAGAGAAGACCATCTAGTCCTCATGATAGAAATAATCGTACTAGGGAGAAGTAAGAGATTCTACTTACCTAGATAAACCTCATGAGACTAGAGAAGCTACTTGGTAGAGAGAAAGCGGCTTCCTTGAAAATTAAAGGAGAGAGTGGGCGTGAGGAGGAGGAGGGCGGCCAAGGGAGGAGGAAAGAGGAAAATGGCGCAAACGGTCAGGGAGGAGGAGAGGCTTCTCCTATTTATAGTCCTCGAGCTCATCATTGCATTTCTAACAGTCCAATCCTCTCTTTCCAAGTGGCCCCCCTAGAATCCATAAGTGGCAGGCCTATTTCTTCAATAATTGCACTTAAGGGATGACTAGGCAAAGCTAAAGGTTCTATTTGGCGGTCTAATGAGTAGACGTCATTGATGACATTCCACCTTTCGCTTTCCTATTGGTCCACTTGTTTCCCCTCATTTATTGGCATTTATGATAGTTTGACTAAGAAGTCACCTAAGTTGCCAACTAAGTTTCTAAATTCCACAAGCTCATAATGAGGGTTTGGGTGTCATCTTTCGATTGGGCCATGTGTAATCCATCTCCATCATAGCCCCCAAGATATTCATGACCTTTGAAAAGTAAAGGATAAGCCTTATCCAATAACATTAATGAGGCCTCTAGAGAATTCTTCTTATTTTGACTTTTCCTTCCTCAAGAAGGTGGTTCAGAGAATTCCACCATCCAAGTCGATTCTGAGGCCGAAAAAGGAATCATAGTACATGTCTCGAAAAACCAGTTTACATGTGCCCGGGGTTCGGTTCACATACCCCAAATTCGCCCAAACTGCTTCCTTAGGCAGTTGGTTGGCCTTGAGGTTCGGCCCTGCACTCGGCATAATGGCCGGCCCGTGGGTCGACACAGTCGGCTCTGAGCAACTCTAGAACTAGCCCTTAGGCCAATCTCTGGGCCTCCTACCGAGCCTAGTGCGACTTTCTCTCATAATTCGGTCATTGGTCCTCGGATCAGTTCAATGCCAATTCCAAGGCTACCCATGGCTTAGCACTAAGCCAAGGCACTTATGGACCTTAGGAATTATGACAGAATAGCTGGGTCTATCCTGAGGCTCATTTCAATCGGTGCCCGATCCATCCGCATGGTTCATGGCCGATGCATTACCGATCCATGATCGGACATCACCAATTCGAGATTCATTTCCGATCACTAAGAATTAAATAGGGAATGAGGCATTTTTGGTTGGAAGATGATCACTTTTGATCAAGTTGGATCATCCGTGTACCGGTGCATAGCCGGGCGGAATCACCCGCGGCCAGGCGTTATGACCGGTCGAATCGACCCATGACCATCTGCCGATCCAAAATCATCTCATGATCAATTCTCGTGACCGAAAAGTCGTCTTATGAGCTGGTAGTCCGTCCCCATCGGTATGGTCGGTATGCTTTTCATGGTCGACATCTTGACCAGTTCATGACCGGTCAGTCGATTGGACCATGACCGATCCTTGATCCTTGCCAATCGAACCAATCGATCCATGGCCAACGGCCCATGGTTGACTCATTCATGACCTTATTGCCGATCTCATGGGGTCGGTTTTCGAGGATGTTACAGAAGGAGGGGCTAGTTCATTGGATTGTCAAATTCACCGGCAGAAAGTGGGCATGCTCTTCCTTTGCTTGATACTCGTTGACCTTGACAGTAAGGTTGCTTGTGAAATATAGACCAACATGGCCATGGTTTTTGGAGAAATTACCACGAAGGCCAATGTAGACAATGATAGAAATATAATAGAATTGTCCGTGAACACGCACGTCTATTAAATTTGTATTTGATGACGTTGGTCTTGAAGCTGACCAGAGCAAGGTTCAGGTCAACATTGGGCAGTATAGCCCTGATATTGCCCAAGGAGTACACGGCCTTCGTATTCATGAAATAAAGCACAAGGTATGGCTCTGATTACACCTTTTAGAAGGTTTCAAGTTATGCAATGCTGTTGATTCCGTTTGATGAATTGTCGGTGTCTTCTTTTTTGCCCCTCTTAATTCCAATTTATGCACTTTTGATACCTCGTAGCTCTAGACTATTGAATGGTTTCATGTTTGGAATGTTGAAGAAAGGGGGTATCTCAAGGGACTATGAAATCAATATGATTGGAGTCATTGAGACTAAGAAGTATCGAATTTCATTGTCAAAATGAAAGATTTGGGAAGTAGATACATGCTTGAATATTAAAATTAAAAACATAGTTAAAAACATAGTGGGGGTTATTCTTTGAACCAAATTGATTATGTGGAAAAGATGTTAAATAAATGTCAATATCTTAGGTTTAAAAAAAAAAAGAGTAATCCATTTAATTCATGGTAGTCTTTAACATGAGTTGTATAAGGAATGTATGCAATGCATTGTACTAGACCCTATATTACTTATTTTGTGTGCAAGTTGAGTACATCTATTTGTGATCCAAGTATACAACATTGGAAAGTCATTATCCGAATTTTTGGTTATTTTAGAGAACTAAAAAATTGAGATTGTTCTATAATAATTATCCGATTGTATTATGAGGATACATCGATGCTAATTAGATTACAAGTATGAGTGATAAACAATCCATTATTGGATGGATTTTCACATTATGTGAATGTGTTGTTTCTTGGGTGAGCAAGAAACAAATGTGTATAATTCACTCAACTATGGAATTTGAATAATTGCTTTAAAAGCAATTGAGAAAAAGGCTAAATGGATTAGGAATTTTTTATTGGATATTAAAATATGGCCTAATCCTTTGCCTCTTATTTCTATTCATTGTGATAGTTAGGCTACTTTGGCAGGAGCCTATAACACCACCTATAATGGTAAGTCTAGACAGATTAGCCTAAGGCATGGGAATGTGAGACAATTGATCAAAGATGGTACCATAACAATTGTCTATGTGAGGTCAAGTAATAATTTGGCCAATCCTTGTATAAAGGCTTTACCAAGAGATGTGGTAAAGATGACCTCACAAGAAACAGGGCTAAAACCCTTTAAATAAAATCACCAATAATGGTAACCCAACATTTTTCTAGAACATCATTAGTTACAAGGTTTAATGGGTAAGAACAAGTTACTGAATGTAATTATTTAATATTGACATAGCCCTTATATGAGAAATCAGTATTGTCTATTACGTTTTGCAAGTTGAATTGAATTCTTAATGAAGTATTGTACAATTTTGTAATGTGTTAATAGTAACAGAAACACATAATAAATACTTCACCTATATGAACTTAGAAGTGGTGCCATTTCTTACAAAAGTCAGGGGTTGCTTTCTAGAGAACTCATGAAACAAGATCAAGCACATGGTCATAATAGTGCGGAGTAATATAGAACTTCTCTCTGAAGCAAGAGGTTAGTATATGTATGGTATGTCCGATTCTATCGTTTAAAGTACAAATTTAAAGCCGAGCTATTTGTCACTTTGGTAGGGTTTTGAGATACTTGCACCAAGTAAAGGTTTAACCCGAAAGAGACCTTTATGAATGATATTAATCTCATGGAAATGTTGGCTGTATTTTTTTATTTATTTATATTTTGTTTTACAAACAAAAGTGGGGGATTGTTGGTAGTTTGTTTGTAAAACAAATCAAGAGGTGCCTTGTCCCACATCGAAAAGATGTGAGAGCACATGTGGATGAGATTTGGCTCTAACCAATGATCATTCATTTTTATTTATTGAAATAATTCGGATTTATTTTATAAAAATTAACCATAATATTATATTGAAACAGTGCGACTGTTCATGAAGAAGTTATGGTTATTTATTATTTATTTATTTCGAATTTTATGTTTTCTTCCAATGGTTATCTTAGAATTCGTACCTATTCAAATATAACTTATTAATCCTTGAAATGTTGTGTCTGTTCGGATATAACTTCTTTCGAAGAGATATCTTTGTTAATTTTTTGCAACCTTTCACAAAGAGTTGCCTATATTTCTATATATATATATATATATATGTCAATTTTGAAAAATCATAAAAGTGTTCACAATTACTATTATTTTTAGACTCCCATTTCAAAACTGCAGCCAATTGTTTTTAATTGTTCCCTAGAGAGACTCTGGAGAAATATTAGAATTGCTATTTAGTATTCTCATTTGAGACTTCATTGTATCCTGGAGGATATTTGCCAGTGACCATTAGCAACTTTGTGGAGCAAATAAATCTTTAAAGAAAGTGATATCACGCCTCAAAATCCGATATGATTACTTTATTGATTCGAACACACATTGACTTCATTGTTCTATCCAAATACGAAGACGATGTTCCCAACAATGGCCAGGGGCTCGACGACAAGGGGTGGTGGCATGGGGAGGGGAGACGATGTCGACAGCAACAGCGAGGTGGCGGAGGCTTGCGGTGACTGATTGGTGGAGAGGAGAGAATGAGGAAAGAGTAGGGGATTTTTCATAGCCCGGAAATTTTTCTGAAAATTTGTCTAAAAGTGAGGGTAGTTGGGCCATTTAGGAGGGTAACTGCACCATGTACCGGGCAAGATAACACTCGGTGACCAGGAAAAAACATTCGTCAAATCGGACATGAGAAATATGATCCGAAAGGTTAAAGTAAAAAATTAACTTTAGTAGAGGTATAATAAAAGATTTGAAAAAAAGCTTGAATATTCCTATTTTTATTTTAGAATATATGAATTTTTCAATATCATATCTCTAAATGACGTTTTATTTAATCTCAATAGATGAGTTAAATCTCAAGACCATATCAGCTTATTTCCTGTTAAAAAAAAATTATTTGATACCCCAAGATTGAAAGGAAAATTTGTTGGAATAAGTCAATTTTGGTGTACGAGAGGACGGTTGGTTTTCAGGACTTAAAAGGATCCAGCATTGGGTCTATCCAATGCTGGCAATCCCCATAGTACCTGTTGCCTGCTATTAAATGCCTGTTTTGTTAAAAAAAAAATTATCTCCTTTAGATGGCTTATACAAATAATAATAATTATGTTACATATATCAATTTCTAGTCATTTCTTGGATGAATTTTTATCAAAAATATGAGTTTGATAACAACACAAAATTTCTCTCCACATGTGGCCAACTTGCGGGTGATAGACAATGTTGTTCTCACCTTATCGATATTTTAAGCAATTGGTAAATTAGCAACTCTCTTATCAATGTTTCGTAAGCATGATATGATTTCTGCCAACATTGTTGTTAAGTTGTAGCTAAAGGATTTAGAGTGATGATTCTCGTTGTTTGATTTTGGATGCCTCCATCATCCTAAACATGAGAATTGATGAGTTAACGTCGCAATTTTCTAGCATCAGTAGTTCTTGTTCTCCCTCAAGCACTACTGGTGCCTCCCTTCATCTCCAAAAAATGGCTGAATAGCTACATAAATTCCCAGTCCTTTCCATTATATTTCTCTCTAAGCGTGGCAGGTACATAGATCCTAATGAGAAATTGTTGTTTAAGTTAATTCGTTTTCTGTCACGCGGGGTCTGATTGCTTGAGTAATTTGAAATGCTAATAAGATGAAAAAGAAATCAACAGCCTTGTAAAGAAGGTGAATGAATGATGGTTCCATCTCCATTGATGAAATGGCGGGACGTACTTTTACGATATCTAATGGTGGTGTCTGCCGGAGCTTTTTGAGTACTCCTATCATCCACCCTTTTTTTTTTAATTGGCGTCTTCTCATGTTTTATATGTGACACAAAATTTCCTTTTGAGCAGCTCGTGATATTAAGTCTAACTTTCAGCGGTATTCATTTCCAGGTATACCTAAGAAAATCGCGGAATGATAAATCGGTTGCTGTTCCATTTCATTTATGCTCCTTCGGCGAGTCCTTTTAGCTGCGGCCATTACAAATTCCCATTGAAATGAGATTTAATAGGAGCATCAATTTTTATTATGAAGGGATCGAGTCGCATATTGTTATATAGCCATGCATGTGCAGATAACTTTCTATACCAGCAAAGACTAGCAGCTGTGCTGATTCTTATGCTAAATTACATCCCCATGTAATTAGTATGTGAATGTGAGAGGATGTTGCAATAAATCATAGTCATTTTTCGATGCGAGTTTCACGAGCCCATTTCGAAGACACTAATTTTGGTTATTCGACATGACCTATGCAAGCTTAATTTGAGAGTCAATAATTCAAGGAGAAAGGCAAGATATTGTCACAACTTATCCAGAAGAAGAAAGAGCATCTCCAATGCATATCTTGGCGTATCTTGTCTGTGTAGATACTCAAGCGAATTGAACGGAGGATTTCTTCATCTATTTTCCGTAAAATTATGGACTGGGCCCCATTTGATAATGAGCCGTAATTTTGACTCCAAACCACATCATATAGTAAAGTGGACTTCTAAAATAAATTTTAATATTCAAGATTTACCGGATAAACTCAATATTTTAATCTTACGCTCAAAATGTTAATTTCAAAATAAACTTTGATATTCAGGAAAATTCGTGCAATAAATGTGTCTATCTTCACACACAACGTTATTATGTCCCGAACATAAATTTAATGTTATTATGTCATTGTCAAGGTGGGCACTAAGTTTAAAATCTAACAATATGGCATTTTATAGGTGTAAGCCAGACAACATATGTATTTTAACTTTTTCGACCAAAGAGTTGCATTTAATTCAAAATATGGAATTTAATCATTGCATGAATCCTGAGATCCCAAGTGGACTCGATTTCAATTTGGTCTCCCACCTTGATGGAAATAAATGTGGGCTTTTACGGTAAGAATGCGTAGATGGGACAAACTTTCTAATTACTTGACTTATGTTCTGCCCTTGAATATGCTCGCACTACCAAAATCCACAATTCTCGTATTAATTTTGCAGTGCAATTAGCTTCATCCATTTAAGAAGCGATAAAATGAGTCTATACTGTGACATCCTAAAATTAACACATTAAAAGTATTGGCCACGTTAGTTAATTCCATAACAAGTCCATCAATGATTTACACGTGGGCACTTTCTCATGAAATTACTTATTTTGGCAACGCTTTCACTTGAATAGGAATAATTCCAAAACTTGTTATTTTACATATATATATATAATTGTTTTCACCTCAGATTTGGCTTTAATACCCCCTTTCCTTTTTTCTTTTCTTTTCTGCAAAATCCTGGGGGCGAAGGAAACTTCAGCTCCTCAACCGGAACAAACCTCTCCTACAACGCCTTGACGGCCGGCAAACTTTCCTCCCACCCACTGCTAGCTACGGGGAAACCAGCTCTGCAAGTTGCTTGAACCACAGGAAAAGTATGGGAGAGCCAAAAGTTGGCATAGAGGGACACTTAAGTGCCAAAAGTTACAAAATGTATACTTAAGTGCCACTTTTCAAAAAAAATGGATCACTTTAGTACCAAATTGTTAGAACCCTACCGAAAATCCTACGTGTCAATTTTTTATTAATTTTCTTGCCTACGTGGCTCACCGGAAACTGAATCAGCGAAAAAAATTAGCCAAAACGACGTCGTTTTGGCTAAAGTGGATTTTAAAAATTATTAATTAAATACTTTTAAATAATTAAAAAATATATATTATTATAAAATCGATTTTATTAAAAAAAAAAAAGAAGAGAGGGATCGGTGAGGGCTGTGTAACCCTTGTCGCCGTCGCCGCCCCAGATCTAGGCAAGGGCTTGCAGGCCCTCACCTTAGGCCGGCCGGGGTCGCTGGCCTTTGCCCAACCATTGGCCGGGGCTCGGTGACCCCGGTCGACCCTTGCCCACCATCGCCGGCCCTTCTCGGCGAGGGTGGGGTGGCAACGGCAGGGGTGGTGAGGGCTACACAGCCCTCGCCGATCCCCCTCTTTTTTTTTCTTTTTTTTAAATAAAATCGATTTTAATTTTCTTAAAATCTAACATGGACAATTTTTTTAAAAAAAATTGCCATATGAATTTTTTATTTTGAAATAAATGCTCCGTCAGCAAATGAAATCGCCGAAAAATGGACATATGGCAATTTAGCTGGAATTTTTTGCCGTTGGTACTTAACTAATCCCTTTTGTTCCGATTTTGGCACTTTAAGTATACCTTTTGTAACTTTTGGCATTTAAGTGTCCTTCCGTGCCGACTTTTAGCACTCCAGAGGTCCGTACCTCCTCGAACCACTCAATGGAATTAGGCACCAGCTGCCCAAATCACCAGTTGATCACGCGAGTGGCGTGTGATGAGGACGCTCCTCCGCGAGTGATGAAGACGATGACGTTGAGGAAGAGAACAATAACCACGTGGAAATGAACAGATGAAGGGGAGAGGGAAGGTGATGATCAATTGGATAACGCGAACGGAGGAGGGAAAGGAGGTGAATACGACGAGGACCATGCCCGGCAGAGGCAGTATGACGTGCTTAGGCTCTGGATCCGAGACTCTGCAATACGGGCTCGGAGCGGGCGTAACTGGATTCTCAACCGGGCGGAGATTTTGAGGGCTTGGATGATAACTCCAACGAACTGAGGCTCGAAATGCCTGAACAAGATCGCCACTAGCCAATGCGGAGGATCACGTGGATGATGCAGGGTGCGAGGCGTTGTTGCAGAATTTGGTGGAAAGCGACAGTGGAAGAAGAGGAGCTCTGCCGGTCGCAAAATCAGCAGTTTTGGAGCTCCCAGCTTTGGAGATTAGATCGAAGGATGTAACCTTGGTGTGTGCGATCTGTAAAGACACGGTGAGTGTTGGTGAGACGGCAAAGAAATTGGCCTGTGGGCATGGTTACCATGGGGATTGCATCGTGACGTGGTTGGATACGAGGAATACGTGTTGGTTTGTCGGTTTAAGTTGCCTACGGATGATCTGAGTATGGAAAGGAGAAGAAGAAAATGAATTTGAATGCAGGTGGGAGCTGGAGTTTCGTTGTCCAAGAGTCTGCAGAAAAGAAAAGGAAGAAAACGCGGGACCCGCAATAAAAGAAAAGGAGTAGATTAAAAAAGAGCCCAAAACTTGACCAAAACCTGCACGACAAAGGGCAAAATGGTTATAACACTGTTTTTGGGAGTGTCAAAGCAACTACTATATATATATCACAGGTACACTCTTTCCCTATTTAGTGTACAATTTGATTTATCTTGTCCCAATCACCATCTTAGAATTTTGTTAGGAGGACCCTATCTAATACCTCTAGTCCCGACAATCACTCTTTACCCTTGTTGTACTAAATTTTTATATATACAACACGCGGATCCTATTTTTAGGATGCCCCATATTTATGAGGTAACTCTTTTTTGAAATGGATCAATTCTGTTATAGGCCTTATGTAATAACTAGCAGGATCATCTTTGAGTAGAAGATATGAATTAAATTGCATCTCTTTTGTGAAGGGAAGAAAAAATGAAACAAAATGAGTGAACGTACTGAAACGAATTGAAAGACTAAGCCTATCCGAAATTTTGGATGTGACTCTATATACCATGTCAACAAAATAATGAATATGGACCCCAATTCATCTCTGCTTGAAATTAAAAATGTATGTGAGAGAGAGAGAGAGTTGGCTTGGTCCCTAGTAAGACACCAACATTCACCCAAATTAGCTGGCCGGTGGTGAATAGCCAATTTTTAATAGTATTTTTTTTAAATATTTTATTTTATTTTATTTATTCTTTTTCCTTTTCCCCCTCCTTTCTCCTTCCGGCGATTGGCCAGAGGTGAGGGTCGAGACCTCTCTGGCCAAGGGCAAGGCTCACCCCTACTAGCCACTAGTAAGAGTAGAGGTCAAATATTATGACCCACTTTTATTATGACCCACTTTTAGTTAAACGGGTCAAATATGGGTTAAGTGAAAGTTAAATATGGATCAAATATGAGTTAAGTGAAAGTTAAATATGGGTCAAATATGGGTTAAGTGAAAGTTAAATATGGGTGAAATATGGGTTAAGTGAAAGTTAAATATGGGTGAAATATGGGTTAAGTGAAAATTAAATTATGAGTCAGATATGAGTCAAGTAAAAGTTAAATATGGGTTGAGTCAGTTATTAGGTAGACACATCATCTTTCCTTCCATCCTCCTTCTCTATGCGTTCTCAACCTCAGTTGCCAATCTCGCCATCCCATCATTGTCACCATCGCTGATCCCGAGCTTGCCGTCGCCAACTAAAGCTTAGCCTGGATTTGGGCAGGCGAGCTGCGACAGAGCTTAGACTAGCGAGTCCCAAGCTCATTGGTCGGAGCTTGGCCTAGATTTGGACAAGCGAGTTGTGAAGTCGTTGACTTTGGTTGAGCTATGACTCGCCTAAATCTGGGTAGGTGAGCCCGAACTCGGTAGCAGCAATAGAGCTCATGGCTCACCAAATCCAGGTGAGCTCGAGCTTGACCACTACCAGCAATCTTGGCAAAGCCTAGATCGGCTGAGTCTCGAGTTCATCGACTTTGGTCGAGTTCGGGCTCGTTGGCCTACATCTTAGCCAGTCACTGTCGAGCGGCACTAGTATAGGAAAAGGGGGAAGAAGAAAGAAAAGAGAAAAGAAAAAAAAAAGAAAGAAAAAATAAAAAATAAAATAAATAATAATTTAATTTTTTAAAAATAATTAAAAAATTGTCCTCAAACTATTTCAATCTAGAGATATCAACATTTTTTTATTTACACCTCCACCCGTGGTTGCGTGGTTTTGCTCCTTCGCCCCCATCATTGGGGGAGGGGTTCGAATCCCTGCGTCCGCATTCCGCGCGACTCACCCGCAACTGGGTTTGTGGAGGCAGCTCAGCTCGCCTCAAGTTTACCATCTCCGGCTATCGGCTGTGCGGGGGGTTCCTGGGTTATCAAAAAAACAAAAAAAAATTTATTTACTATTTTTTTTAAATTTACTTTATAAATTTGATGTGAAATTTTTATTCAAATAATTTATATATGAAAAGTTTAAATTGGACTAAATAAGTGGGAGTAGATCTTTTTAAATTAAGTTAAATATTAATATGTGTTGGTAATATGGGTTGGGTATGGGTCGGGTCGAGTATGGGTCATCAAATTTACATTATATGAAAATGGGTCAAAATATATGAAAATGGGTCAAAATGGGTTAAATGGGTCGATGTGAGTTGGACCATTTTCGACCCAACCCAACCCACTCATTTGGCACCCCTAGGTGAGAGCTAGGCTCAACTTTGCCTAGCCATTTCAAGGTTAAGCTCGCCATCAATCTAGCAAGATTGAGCCTCACTATCACTAGGTGAACCTACGAAATAGAAAGATAGATGCATGCGTGAACATATAAACACGGTAAGTTTATTTAATGTGGAATTTGGTTGTGTGCAGACCAAGCATACCAATGCATAACAAAGCGTGACAAGAAAAACAAACTTCACTGCGTTTCCCCTAGGCTTCATAAAACGGTCGAACAAAGACTTGAGGATGGACTTCCATCCTTATTTCTCAAGGAAGTTCATTCTCTCTCCTAACTTAAATAGGCCTGATTGCACTAGGCTTGCTAGTACTCAAGCTCACATAAATCGGGTCTATTAAAACTGCTAATTATATAAATTTCATATGGATTTGCGAAAGATAAATGAATGTGATCGCGTGCACGTGCACATACATATATATATTTTGGGGGGCCGTGATTTATCCAAGTATTTCTCTTATGTGATTCCTTGATGGATTATTTGCAATCATAGTGCGTTGTAAGTATGTGCAATTCCTTATACTTTCTAATGCAAAATGTTGAAATTTGTAAAAATTTAAAAAGTTTTGAATTCACGGTTGAGATCCATTATTTTGTGATCCAACAGTTATTGGCCCTCCTAAAATTGTTTTCAAATGATTGGAGAACCATCCATTTGAGGACCAAAGAGTTTTCGATTTTTTGTCTTAATACAAGTTCTTCTCTATGTTAGTATAATTTCCTTTCTTGTCAATGTCAAGATTAAACCTTAAGTTAATCATTGTTGAAACCGACTATTTTCGCCAAATGGATCAATGGTTTTGAATTTTGATATCAATGCACGAAGCTGCATTTGATTATCAAGATTATTTGATCAAAATAGCTTGAGATAAATGTGATGGAATATGACGACCCATGGACACGATGTCTCCACCACACGTCGGCACACAACCACCACAGCAGCTCGCCCGCTCGTTGCCACCACCTCACGCTGGCCTCATCGTCGAGTCTAGCATTGAGTTGCCGGATGCCACTCCGAGGCCGGGATCTGGTCTCTGGCTTCGGGCGACCTTAGTCCTAGTGTTGCCCACGGCCGCGAGTAGACGGCCCCCGCAAGTGACGTTTGCCTCGAGGAGAAAGAGTCGGAGACAGAGATGGTGGCTTGGCCGAGACGGAACATGAAGCGATTGGTGCAGGTGATGGCCGGGGGCTCAACGAGGAGGGGTGGTGGCACGGGAAGGGGAGACGACATTGACGGCGACTCAGCGGCGAGGTGGCCGAAGCTTGCGGTGACTGACTGGTGGCGGGGAGAGAATGAGGAAAGAGTTGGGGGTTTTTCATAGTCCGGATATTTTTATGTAAATTCGTCAAAAGTGATAACAGATTACCAGAGTCGGCATTGGTAGTGCTTTGCGATGAGAAAGGAATATAACTAAAACTAGGTACTTTGCCCACGCTCTACTATATTGATAAATGTAGTTTGAATATGTCTTTTTTCATTTTTTTTTATTAATGTCAATACCAGTTTAGGTGTTTGTAAGTTGTTCTTTGTTTTCAAGATTTTTTGCATTACCATTTTCATGAAAATTTACTTTAGTCATATGTAAGAGTAGTGATTCCTTCATTCTTTAAAATTCTGTAAGGAGCAAATTTTATTTGTTCCTTCTTCTCTACATGGGCTAAAGAACGTAGATCTTCGTACTTTGACAAGTAGTGGTTCACCTTTGCTCATGATGACGAAAGAGGTTCTTTCTGTATGGACCTAGGCCTATCACTATGTAATATTATCCGCTTTGGGTTGAAACCCGCACGACTTTGTTCTATGGGCTTCGCCCAAAAACACGTTACACAAGTTACAGAACCCAAGCCTTATAAATTAGCCCAGAACTCCCCCCTAAGTGATATGGGACAAGAGACATGTCCCCCCTCCCTACGCACGTCCAAGGACTCCGCCCCGTGCACCGCCACCTTGGGCGGTCACATTCTCCCCCCCTTCGAACACAGCGTCCACCTCCATGGGAGTCGACTCTGATACCATTGTATAAGGACACAGGCCTATCATTGTGTAATATTATCCACTTTGGACCGAGGCTCGCACGGTTTTGTTCACTGGGCTTCACCCAAAAACGCGTTACACAGGTTACAGAACCCAAGCCTTATAAACTAGCTCAGGACTCCCTCCCTAAGTGATGTGGGACAAGAGACATGTCCCCTCCTCCCTACGCACGTCCGAGGACTCCGCCTCATGCACCGTCGCCTTGGGCTGTCACAAAAAACATTGTAGGGATAGGGTTGGGAAAATTGCGCCAAAAGTCCTTAACTTTAGCAATAAGTGCATTAAAAGTTCTAAAACTTGTTATGAAAGTGTGATCAACTCTTAAAAGTTACAAAAAAGTGCAATCAAGTCCTAAAACTTGTCAAATTGTTCAATTGAGTTCTTTATGTTGATGTGTCTTATTGTACTATATTCTTAAGACACGTGTCGATGACTAGTGCCCACAAAGTGCCACATCAAAAAAAATTTGATTTAAAAAAATAAAAAGCTAAAAATATTTTTTAAAGAAAAAAAAAGAAAAAATTCAAGCTGTGACCAAGCCTCATTGGTCGCCGCGACCCTTGTCAGGCTACAAGAAGGCCCAAGCAACCTCTGCCAAACCCTTCTCGTAGCAGCCACTGGCAAGGGCTTGGCCGAGCCGTGGGGTGAGTTTTTTTTTTTTTTACTTTATAGCTTTTTATTTTTTTCATTTAATTTTGTTTGTAATTCTTTTATTATTCTAATGTAGCACTTGGTGAGCGCCAATCATTGATGCGTGTCTTAAAAATAATAATAAAATAAGACATGTCGGTATTTTCCATTAACTAAATTGGACGGAGTTAACAAAAATATTCGATTGAACCAATTTAATAAGTTTGAGAACTGGATTGTATTTTTGTAATAAGTTTTAGGACTTCTAATGCACATATCCCTTAACTTTATGTATGGAATGCAATTGAAGTTAAGAAACTTAAAAAAAAATTTAACACTTATATGGTCTTACTATTTTATCGAATCTTAGATCTTCATGGATATCGTGGTTTTTTTGGCTTTATAGATTAATTAATTAAGTTGATATACCTTAACACTAATTGTTATCAGAACTTAGTATTAAAAGTGAAAAGTTAATTTGTGCAAGAAACCTCGCCCTCTGAGCAAAATTTCCAGCTCCTTCATGGCGTCAAATCCAACCATACATTACATAAGGTTGGACAGCACCAACCTGAATCTAATTATTCTTTAGAGAAAAAAAATCAAACACGCCAATAAGAAAATAAAGTTTATGGAGAAGCAAACAATACCTTTTATCTTTTAAATTCCTTCCTTTAATTGCAACCTCTCTTAAAGCCTTTTTCCACTTTTTTCTAAATCCTTCTTAGAGTCACTCTTGTGCTTTTGAAGGGCTTTCCCATATAAATTAGTCTTAAGCTTGACATCATCCCCGTCCATGTCATAGAAGATAGGGAGGATCACTTTCTCATTGTTATCTCTCGATAACTCCACTATGCGTGCAAGCTCACGGAGACACCACTTACTTGAAGCATAGTTTTTGGAGAAAATAGGGATGTAAATTTTGAAGTCATTGATTGCTCGCAAGAGGCTTCCTTCAATCTCTTCACCAAATCTGAGCTCTTTGTTGTATTTGAAAGTGCGGATCCCTGCACGGATCATGTCATTGTAGAGAGAATCAATAATGGCTAAGCAGGTGTTGGACCCTCTAAAACTCAGGAACACCTCATAGCCCCTCCCTGATCCGTCATCGCGGCTACTGCTTGTTGGAGCTGCCGTTTCCGTTTCTTTTCCCTCCCTCTTTCTCTTCATTCCGTGAGGACAATGGCTATTGATTTCTGAATTGAGTCCGCCCAGTAACTGGGGAAGTCTAAATCTGATCCTCGGGACAACTTGACGAAAAGCAACAGAGTGAGATCATTCGCTTCCTTCCGCTACGTTCACCTGTAAAAAAGACCATTCAGACTCAAACAAAATAGGAGGTTGAGGCAATAATTGATCAAAGTCTTCGAAGAGGAGGAGGTTGTCTCGGAGATGTTAATTTTAGCTGAAGTGCAACATGATTGAGAGTATATGGGAGCATGTGGTTGATCATATGGAAACAGATAGCTCATATGTAATTCTCACACGCATAAACACAAGTTGTCCTGATTAGTCCCTATGCTATATACTTAAGCTGTCACTGATCATCTCTTCTTCTTATAACAACTTTGATCACTTGCTTCTGCTACGTTTGCCTGGAAATTACCTGCGGCCTTCCTTCGCAAATTAAAGAAAAAATTAACCATTCAGACTTGCACTAAATAGGAGGCTAATTTGAGAAATTAATTAATGAAAGTCTTCGAAGAGCAGGTCGTCGTCTCGGAAACACGCTGGTTAGGCGTTGGACGTATTGGACAACTTGCTTGCCATTACTTTGTCATTCGGGTTCCATTTGCCTGGAAGTCACATTCGGCCTTGCTTCATAAGTCCAAAAAAGAATTCAGATTCGTACCAAATAGGCGGCTAAGGGAAATTGTCTGACGAGCTGGATGGCTGGAGTCCTCGAACGAGGCCAGTACATGAACCGATGGTCCATCGATGTGACAATTTTTGAATAATTATTGTCAATGTTATAAAAGAATGGCTTTCTGGTAGAACCGACTCCACTTTTGATAAAATTAGCATGCGTTCATTGAATGCCATGGATTTTTCTTTTTGGTAGGTGCCATGGATTCATTTTCTGAATGTTGAATTGTGATATGAAATTTGATGATGGCATGTTTTTGCATTATGAACAAAATATTACGAGCATGTCATGATTATGCGTGTTGTTGCAACTCAGCTGAGGTGAATCTTGAGAGAATTTAATTAATTGTTAAGAGGAGACATATAACCCTCTTGAAACTTGGCGTTTACACTGTATGGCTCACCCATATCCTATGGACACAGCTTGATTTCTCTTTTAATATATGATTGAATTTTTATCATAGTTGTCCTTAAACTCATGTATATGAAAATGCACAATACTAGAATTTCATGAAAAGTGACTCCAATATGTGTAACTAGATTTTATGTGATGCTAAGACGGATTAATAAACAAAGGAGGATCGCCAAGTACCGGTTCGGTGAAGCGCAAACCAAGCTTGAGTGGGTGGGACGCGCACTGTTCAGACTGAAGATGGTCTGGACAATGGACATTCGACCTATCCCCAAGGTTAAAATGGACCCGAAGCGGGCTTTGACAATCCTAGAGCAATTACAAACCAGAGGGACCACTGAGGACCGACCTGGAGAGTCAAGCAGACCAAAAGTGGGATGGACGCCCACGGTCTAAACAATGGACGTCCGATCTATTCCCGATTGTGGACACCTAATTTTGACTCATGAATTAGTCATTCATTTAATGAGAAATTAGGGATCAAATTCAAGCCTTAAACAAAAATATCAATGTTACATAATTGGTATTAGCATTACATTTGCATTTTAGGATTAACATATATACAAGGAACTAAAGCCGACCTCGGAAAGTGGCCTGGCATGAGATGGAACTTCGAAATCCAACTTGCCATGAGAAAAGTGAGCTTAAATGGGCAATTATAGTGAAGAAATGTGCTTATATTGACTTTTCCAAGATTTTTGGAGCTCAAGCATGGAAAGTAAGCTCAAACTTAAATTTCCAATCTTTTTGGAGCTCAAACCCAAGTTCCACAGGCAAGGCGGGCCTGGAATCAAATTGTTAACATGTTGGGAGCTCAAATTTAGTTCGATGAGTCATGGAACATGCTTTCCTGAATTATTGGAATTATAGGATCTTTGTAGTAAGTTAAGCGATAATTCCAGACTTATGAGAAATCGGAGATAATTCCAGACTTGTGGATAATTGAACATTGTGTGGCATTACTTGGCGCGATCTTGGCCATCAACATGGCACCCAAGTCACGGCCACATCACCCTCTCTTGGATGTCACAAGTGCCTGGCACACGCTTGGCTCGTATGCTGATCACATGCCATGATTATGTGCCAATTACACGATCGTCCTAGGACATTTCCATCGACCCTCACACACTAGATTAGGCGCCCACTTGATGAAGTCACATGCCTTGCACATCCATTAATCCTATGTCGCACAAATGCATCAATCACATGGCTTCTTCACGACGATGTTGTTGCTAGACATATTACCTAAGGGGAGGGGGTGAATAGGTGATTTAATAACACTTGATAATTTAATATGGAAGTAAAACAATCAAGTTGAGTATTATCAAACTCAAGTGAAGTCAGAGTCTAAATATTAACAATGATATGATAATATTCAATAGTGTGCAAAAATAATAAACGAAAGTTTAGAAATAGAAGAAATTGCACATAAAATTTTTAGTGGCTCAGCTTAGACTAAACCTACATCTGTACTCTCATGTGAATAGCCTAAGAGCTGGATTTCACAAGTCTATCAATAAGATGTTATAGAAGTGATAATACTCAGGTTTGTAATAAGTCTCGCTATAACATACAATCACTTTGTCAATGCCTCTCAAAGATTACAATTTGCAAATCACGAAAGACAAGTATATAAGATTGAAGTTTCCTTGGACTTTAGAATTTTTTTTATTTTGGACCTCTATCTTCTCTTCGGCTTGGTCTCCTTTTATACTCCTTCACTTTGAACCTAATAGTTGGACATTGTTTAGAGGAATATTCTCCAATCAACCCATTGGACAAAAAAGAATTAGTAGCTGTTGAGGGATAAGATTTAAATCTCTGTCAATTTGGTTGCCCATACAAGTAAATATCGGTTTCCATAAGTGGAGTTCTTCAACAAAGGAAAGTAGCTTGCCTTTGGAGTAATTATCAATCAATCAAGATGATTTGCGTAAAGATTTTGTTGCAAAACAATCTTTAAAATTGAAGATCAACCAATGCATTCTATTTTGGAAATCTAAGCTAGGTCACTTGATATAAGAAGTGGGGTTTGTGTTTGAACATATAGTCATAAATAGATTTCATAATATGATGATATTCAGCTTAAGTAAAGAATTTGAAAACATCAAGTAATATGATGATATACGTGTATAAGCTATTACCTTGATGATATTCGCATATAAACTCTGTTGATATCCTTATTCTTGCTCTAATGGCATTTAAATATCAGTTTTGCTAATTTCCTCGCTGTGGCTCTAATAATATTCATTCAATAATATCAATGATGTCCACGAAGTAATTGTCTTGAACTTTAGAGGCAATACATGAACAAAAGTAGATAGATTCTGAATAGGATCAAGATATATATAGATTTATCCTTTATGAGTAGTTCTTTAAATAAAACACTTATATGTATTTATCAGCATCAATATAAGAACCTCAATGTTTCCCATTTCCAACGTGAGGTTAGCACGCTTGTGGGCCCCATATGGTTAGGCAACACTTATTGGCCTTTCGTGCGGGCATTTTTGTAATTTCTACATATGTATTCAATTATACATCAGACAGAAAAGTTATGCTCGATATAAGTTCAGTCAAATTTAGGTAAAATATGTGTAACATTAATTTTTGAGATTTTCAACAACAAAATATGTTGATGCTTCGTGGAAGAGGACAATTACTGGAATTTTTACCATTTATTTATAAAACACATTTTTATCGTATTCGTTGTTTAATTTCGTTATTTCAGCTAAGTTAAAATTAATTGTTCTACATAAGCCTACATCTAGATATAATCATTTTTTTAAAGTATTTGAAGAGGCTTAAATGTTGACGGTATCTATAAATAGCACTGGAAAATAACACAAAGTACAAGATGACATGTAAACAATTTGTAAGGTCATTGGATCACATTACAACACAATGCCAACTATCATGTCATGTCATAAATACAAAGCCAAAAAGAAGTGTCTTGTGGCGAGTATAGAAACAAACGCTCTCACGACTTCAGCTTTAACTCTATACAATGTATTGGGCAATTTTAGTTGGCTGACCTTCTTCAAAGTTCATGTACTTTAATTTCACTTAATGGTTCGAAAAATTGAAAGATATTGGTTAATCTTTTACCCAATTTGAGTTTCTCTTTGCAAACTAAATGTACAAAATAGATCCCTCTTGTTGAGCTGAATGGGTCCTAAGAGAGAAACTTTAGTTAATTCTTTTGTGGAAATGGCGAAAAAAGTGCAGTTCTCCTTCACAAGGAGATCAATAGTGTTCAGATTTTCGAAATATTTTAATCTTCAATGATTTGAGGATATCGGCCTGAGTTTCTTGGTATTTTCTAGGTCTTGAAATCGCAAAACACATTGTGCTTGTGTGAACACACAAACAAACGAATCTAGTTGATGTGGAATTTGGCTGCATGCAAACGAATTGACTAGACAAATATACTTCAATGCTTTTGCTTTTGCAAGAGGGTCGGACAAAGACTGGAGGATGGACTAGCGTATATTTTAAGCAAAGAGAACTTAAGTTCATCTTTGTTTCTTTCATCAAAATTCACTCTCTCTCCTAACCCATATAGACTTCACTAGGTTAGACTTGCCAGTACTCGAATCCACATAAATCGGGTCCATCACAAAATCGTTAATCACATAAATTATACATGGATCACCAAAAAATCAATGGATGTGATCACATTGGATCTACAGACCATGACCCAAGCAACTATTTCCATTTTATGATTAGTTGATCAATCAATACCAGTCATAATGCAAGCTGTTGCAATTTGTAAAAACTTGAAAAGCTTTATTTCAAAGTGGAGATCCATTATTAATTTATTTTGTGATCCAACAATCGGGGGCCCTCCAAGAATGCTTTTTGGAAAGATCATAGAAACATCCACGTAAGGACCAAAGAGGTTTTCTTTTCCTTTTTTCTTCTTTTTGTTAGCATAATTTTCTTTCTTATTGGAGCTAAACCCAAACTTTAACTTTATCATGGTTAAAATCGACTACTTTTCGTCAATATCAGGAATTTTATCTAGGCGCTGATGTCTTAATGGATTGATGGATTTGAACCTTTCTCTGGCTCCATTGAATAAAGTCTAGATTTATTCTCCATTTCTGCAGATTATTCACACACACATACACATAAAATGTTATCATGACCTGAACATATTATTCTGTCCTTTTTAAGGCGAGCACCAGGTTTGAAATATACTATTATGCGATTGTATAGAAACACTTCACGCATAGAAATTTAATTTTATCACTTCATAGAAATATTAGGCTTCTCATAGAAGCACCTCAATTTGGGAAACAAGAAGTGAGAGGAAAGAGGCTCACGAATCAATTAGAATTGCATCTACGATGGACTAGTGGCGGTCCTACTTACGGTATGCTAACAAAGCTAGAAAAACCTATATTTATCACCTAATTTTCTGCATTTGACGCAAATGTTAGCTATATATGAGATACTTTGATCGGAAGTAAAGAGTAGCATAAATTCATCACATGGAGCAACTTTTCGAAGCGAGGATTTTGCCTCCGTCTCTTGTTCTCTTTGAATGGAGCAAGAGTTCCCATTGGCAAGATAGTATCTCATGCAAGTGTTAATTTTTACATATGACTCGATTGCAATTAGGAGCGTAATTTTACATGTCAATTTTTAGTATCAACTTCCAAAGTATCAAAGTCATGACCATTTGAGTTTTCTATAAAGTAGTGGCATGGGTATTGTACTGATTGACTTGAAATAAACATCTCGACAGCCTGGTTTCTTGCAAATATCTAGCCCAAAGCATGGGAACTACTTGGGGAGATCATGACCCATGGACCACGTGTAATCATAGCCACTGAAATTTGAGAGATTTGCGTGAATCCCATGTGAGTGATGGCTATAATCAGCTCCAATTCACACTAATTGTCATTGGATTGTGTCTAGTCAATAATTTAACCCCGAAATACACGCAGATGTATGTACATCACCATCACAGCGTCTCCCGTTGCATATATGGCCAGATAAAAAAGTCTCCTCCAGAATCAATGAAAAAAGATCGCCGTCCAATGACTAACAATACTTGGAAAATACTGGAGAGGAGGAAAAATAGTGCAACTGACTTAATGAACGGGCAGTGCAGTCAAGGTCAGGGTCAATGACCAATGGTCGACGGTTTCGCATTCACTAATTAGTACTCATTGTCGTGACCTCTAAGGCATTATGGATCCCCTTTATATCATGGATTCCCTCTATATCTTTTTGTCTGTTTTGTTTTTGGAGCGAAATCTCTTCCTCGTTTTCTAGGCTAGAAAAAAGCAGAATGCAATTGCTTATGTTCTGCTTGTTAACTTGAAAAGGGTTAGCTTTTCTCAGTCGGTGCCAGACTTCCATTCTGCTTTTGCCAAGCCAAACAAAGCAATGTTTATATTTAATCCAGATTCAAGCTAATTGGCATGGTCGATTTGCCTTTGTTCCACTAACTACGTTTTTTTTTTTCTTTTTTTTTGTCGAAGCAAAATCGTAAAATGTGAATATGGCGCCAGGTCAGCTTCCGCCCCCAAAAGTCCTTGATCAACTGTAATGCATGATGTACAGGCAATTGTCTTGCAATTACACGGAATTTTTCCAAATCTGTTGGCCTCTGCACTTTATGGTCTTGGTATATTCATGATGGGAGAATAATCAGCGTAGATAAGAACTAACATTCTTTTTACATGGAAAAGAAAATGTTATCTCGTTGTGATTTCAATTCCCTATTAAATTTTTATCTTATACTTTTCTCCATCAACTTCTTGCCATGGACTTGGACAAAGTTAGGTCATCACTCATCAGGAAAATGGGTGTAACCTTGGAAATAAATGTAGGCTTTTATGGTAAGAATGCATAAAATGTGGGGATATGGGGATTAATTTCTTTGTATGTGCTCTTTGAAGATGCTTAAACTGATCAAATGAAGCGTGGATGTATTACACAGTCGAAAAGGTTGCATGCTTTTTACATGCTACGCACCAATTATGAGGTAACTATCCTTAAAATGGATCAAACCATTATTTGGTCGCGCAATAACAATAATGTGTGCACGTGTGTGTGAGAGAGAGAGAAAAAGAAAGAGAGAGAAAGAGAAGAAAATAGAAAATAAAGACGAAAGACTCTGAATCCAAGGGTCTACGAGGTCGGAGGCTGTGGGGAGTGACGGAACATGATGGCCGGAGGCGACGGGCAGAGTGGAGTTCGAGGGCATTGGATTGTTGTCGATGAAGGGGGTTAAGCTTCGGAGGTTTTAGTGCTTTCGGGAACTAGAGTATTGCCGGTACCGGTTGGGACGATAATGTTTGTGTGCTTGGTGTTTTTTAAGATATAAAGAGGTATTTTGGAAAATTGAAGTAGTAACGATATGAATAGTGCGGGCGTATTCTAGTACTTTCCCAACAGAAGAATAAGAGAATTTAAGAAATTAGTGCGTACTAAGTTGGTCATGTATATTTTTTACCTTCTTTAAAGATAGGGTGAGAAATAAACCTCTTTTACATGCTCCATCCGTGTATTTTTTTTTTTTATCAAAGATAAAGATTACCATCTTGCAAAATATTTAGATTGGAAAAATCCTCTCAAATGATGAAAATTGTCAGTAACATCAAGCATTCAAGATCAAATGGTTAAGAATAGCAGTTCTAAAAACTCCCTATGAAATTAGTTTTAATCCAAAACAAGTCTTTCCATCTCTGCGAGAGGACCCATTTTCCAACTTGAGTGTTCAATGTCACTTTCACTGAGATTGACTTTTATTTAATTGATCAATCACACTGAATTTCGTTTACCTTGCAAATCACTATAACTTATCCTCCGGGTAACTTCATGCATAGTGAACTATGTGACATTTTTGGCCATGTCTCCAAAAATTATTTAGAGAGAGAGAGAGAGAGAGATGGCATTTTTTGCCATGTAGGCCAAAAACTTGAAAAAGAATACACAATAATAATTGACGCGCGCAAAGAGAGAGAGAGAGAGAGCTCCTCACCACTTTCCACAAGCTGGTTCCACTAATCATGATGGAAAGATGCAATAGTTGCATCCATATGCATGTACCCACAAATGATTATGCATTTTAGAAAGTTAGTTAATTACGGGTGCATATGAAGCGGCTAACTTGAGCTCGGCTCAACCTTTGCTGTTTGGAGTAGCTTGGGTATCAAAACAAGGAGATTTTGTTCGTCAAAAGCTATCGAGATGCAATTTTAATCAAACATGATGGAATGCTTTCCCAGTATCTAACGAAGACACCATAAAAATGCGAATGTTAGACAAATCATTCTTCCGAAAATATAAATAGTTTGGAAATGGAGCAATAATGTACATATAGCATATTCCTTAATACGTTGTCTGACGTGTAAGCATGGAAGTTGATAATATCATCAACCATCTTTGCCAATCAAATGATAAATACCTTATCCATCTCTGTTGAACCTCAGGTAGTCACGTTGGGTGAGTTCACGGGATTTTGGCACACCCAATATGCACTCTAGTGATTCACACTAATAGAAGCCCAATGTTTTCAGATTCTGTAAGTTTCTACCTTCCTTGATGAAACTTTAAAGATATCCAGTCTCTCCCGTATAGAAGAAAAATTGCAGGGCAGAAGTTTTCAAGCCTGCCAGGTCTCAGAAGCGCAGCACCAAGTAAGTCCATTCTACTACTTCACATCAAATGCAACTCAATTAGAACTAAAAGCACAAAACTAGACATATATAAAGTATAAGGATCCCAAGAAAGAAAAGTGAATTAGATTTATTAGGAGATAGATGAACCCATAATCCCTGAGGAAACAAAAGACCACCTCATTTAGGAAAGATGTCATGATATAAATGAGAAATTGCACCATGCTCGATGTCACAAGATTGAAATGATCAACATCAGTTGATGCTATTGAAGAGGCTTAAGACCAGTTAAATACACTTCTTGTAAGCTACTTCAGCAACTGAAAAGTAATTCATGCAATCCCATCATTTGTTACCTTCTTTGATACATATGTAGTTTATCCAGTACCGTGTATCCAAAGTTAAACAGTTCTAAATCAAGGACAAGCCATGTCTAGCATTTTATAGTCTGCCTTGAAGGTTATTACATAGTCTCCACACTAAATGCTTCGTAGAAAACTTTTTGGCAAAACATTCATAATAGCCGTGTAATTTCCAATAGCAGTTTACAGTTAGTGTGCTATGGAAAGAGTACTTTTTGTTACCTTGTAAGAAGAAATTATTACCTTGTCCCTGCTAACACAAACACACCACTTAAAATTTCAACACCATCTCATTCAGTAAAAAACTGCACCAATGAATAACATACCAGTAGTGAGGCCTACCATCAACCATATTTCAAATGACCACCTTATAAATGCTATTGGATGTAAGAAACTAAATTGATCGTTGACACGGTCAGTGATCCCCGTATTATCATACCCCCTCTTTAGTGCAATGGGATCATATTCATGGAAAAAGAGAAGGCAAGGTGCTACAGTTGTTGCCTTTGAGAATATATCCATACATGTAATTTTCTAAATGTTGTTACTCTCAACTATTCAAAATTTCTCTAGTTTGCTGACAAAATCAATCCCATCAACGTGTAGAATAGAAAATCCAGTGGACATTTTATCACTAATTTCAAATTTCTAGTAGGGAAAAGCTTCAAAAATATCTTACATCTTAATCTTTCTCTTAATCTGCATAGAGGATTCTCTCATTCGTGGACAAGGAAACTCATGAACTGTTTTGACATGGCTTCTTCAGTGGTCATAGGAGGATCCTCATTGCTGTTGTCGAAAATAATATGATTGGAATGCCTTGGCTGTAGTGGGAGGATCCTTTTTGCTGCTGCTAGTTATCCTATATCAACTGCTGGCATAGATGAAGGGGCCTTTATTAAATGCATACAAAAGCAAAACAAGAAAGCACACAATTGTGAAATGTCTGGAAATAACAAAGTTCAATAGAAGATTGCACAATGGAACTCAATCAACATCCGTGTAGTTGAAAAGAAGCCTCTTACAGCTTGCTCAAAAGTACCAATGTACTTATCCACAACTTGCCTTATCACTGATATGGATTGAAGAGAACAAGCTACTGCTGTAGCACCAACAATGGGTGTCTTGCCAAAGCCTGGACATCCATGTAAAAGAACATTTCACCATGGTATTAGAGGAGCTTGCACAAAAACATTTCATCAACAAATGTAAGAATGATAGACACAAAGATCAAATGGGTTTATATAGCAAGTTAACAGTAACCACATTATTAGTAGAGAGAGAGAGAGAGAGAGAGAGAGAAAGAGAGAGAGATGAGGAAAGGTGCAATAAATCACTAGAAAGAATAAACATAAGCTAGTCTTCAACAACACAAAGCTGCTCTTTCCTAGCAACAGAAATTGCAGAATGCACAATTCAATGCAATTAAACCTCGTCTTCAACGACATAGTGGCTAGACCATAACGACAAGTTTAGTCTCATATCAATTGTCTCCCAACACAAATTTCACGCATAAATGGCTAAATACGAGAATGGAGAAAGATATTTGTCATTTCTCAAATCACCTTGCGACTCAAGACTTAGAGGCTTCTCAACTTCAGTTCAGAAGTGACTAGAAAAGAACTTTCATTTCATCATGAAGGAAGTAACTAAATTGCCCATACCACAAAACAGGTATCAACAATTCACTCTTTTGCTAACCAGGCATTAATTCCTTTATTTCATTCCCCACAAATCATGATGTTTCTCAAGTGAAATTAAAAAAACAATCCATAAAGTGAGACCAGTACTCTCAACCACCTCAGCCTTACAACAGAACCTAGCATTGTTAGCATCTTTAGTGTGCTTACTAAAAGTTTGCTACCACTTTATCCGTGTTTCTGAAGAAAGTTAGGTGTTGTGAAGCATGTCAACCCCAACATAAGGCTGATGCGCCACATAAACCAGCTTAAGAATCACCACCGTGGAGGCGAGCGAAAATTTCGCATGTTCATGATACACGAAAAAGGATTTTCCCTCAGAGATAACAAGATGAATGAATACAGGAGATGGCTCAAAAACCAAGATGAAAGGTTGGCTAAAGGAAAACTCACAAAACAGGACACATCAACATTTAAGTTTCCATCTCTAATGCAGCAACAAAAGAACACTAGTTCTATGGACTTACCATCATCGACTAACTATAGGCAGTGGTTCTCTGAATTTTCCATCTCGGTTGAACCTCGGGCATTCTGCGACTTTGAATATACAACGCTTTGGCACACCCAACACAATCTCCAATGATGCACACCTCCGGAACTCCAACCATTGCAGATTCTGTAAACTAGACAGATCAGATTCATTTAAGCTTTTGACGGAATTGCATTCGAAGAAAAACAAATTCCGTAACGATTTTAATTCTCCCAAACCCTGAATCTCAGTTAGCTGAGGTAATCGGTCCAGAACCAACGACTTGATCTCCTTTAGACTAGGCAGAACGGACATCGTCTTGAGCAATGGATAGTTCGTCATCTCCAATTTCTCGAATTTCCGTAGCTTTCCAAGCACCTCGAATCGAATCTCTCCTAGCGAATAACCATCAATACGCAGCGTCGATAGATTCTCCAAGTTGGAAAAGATTGACCAATCAATCGATGACTGGACATCCCTTAAACTCAACCTTTCAAGGCTGGATGGAAGCCTGGTAAGAGATCGAGAGTCGGCGCAACTTATGCTGAGGCGTTGAAGCTGAGAGAGGGAACTGAAATCGATTGGAGGCAAGGCCACTCTTTCAACGCGCAGGACCAATTCCCTCAGAGCACGGAGTCTCTTAATCCCCTCTATGTTGGGTTCTTCTCGCACTGATCCTCCTTTTATTTTAAGTTCAACTAAATTGGTTAGGTTTGAGAAGTCGGGGACTGTGGTCAGCGACTCTGATGAAATGGATAACGACGTTAGACTCTTGGGAAGCTCCGGCAGCCGTTGAATTGAATCACAGTACTGTAAATCAAGTGTTTGGAGATTTGAAAGCTGATTGATTGTTGCCGGCAATTCACTAAAGCAGCCTCCTAATAAGTCTAGCTTGGCCAATGAGGATAGTGCCCCGATTTCACTTGGAAGTTCCCCCTGCAGACATGCAGAGGCATGTAACTCTTCCAAATTTTCCAACATCCCTATGGTTTTCGGAAGTTCACTTATGTGGCTATACGTCAGATCTAGTTTCTCCAACTTTTTGAGATTTCCAATACAATTAGGTAAGATCTTGATTTTTGTTTCCACCAGATTCAACATGACCAATGATTGGAGCCTCCCAATCGAGTCCGGTAGATTTTCTAAATAGCTGTCACAACAATTTAAAATTTCCAACCTTTCAAGATTTCCAATAGAATGCGGTAATTCACTAATTTTTGTAGATCTGATATTTAGCTCAAGCAATGATTGGAGCCTTCCAATCGAGTCCGGTAGCTTTTCTAGATGGCAATCCTCGCAACGTAAAACTTTCAACCTTTCAAGATTTCCAATAGAATGCGGTAATTCATTGATTTTTGAATAACTCAGATCCAACTTGACCAATGATTGGAGCCTCCCAATAGAGTCAGGAAGCTTTCGAAGTTCATGTGGCAAGATTAGATGCTTCATCTTCGCTAAATTACCAATTGAGGGAGGCCACATTGAGGGTTCTTGATCTATTCTTAGCACCGTCAAAGAATTTAGATCACCGATGGACTCCGGTAGTGACTCAATAGATTCACTCATTATCTCTAGGTAATCGAGCTCTTGTAGATTGCCAATGGACTTGTCAATCTTTCTTAGTCGAGTGCATCTAAGAATCAATTTCTCCAGCTGCAAGATTGTGGAGAACTTGGGCGTCTTTCTAAGGAATGGACAATCCTCAAGTTGTAGGATTTTCAATTGTGTTGCTACCTATAAAGTAATTGAGTTGAAAATCAGAAAAGAGGAAGAGTAAATGTAATGCAAAAGTATGTCACGAGATCATACCATGATTTGACACCATCCTCCCCAATCTTTTGTAATGTTACTCCCAGATAGCCTGAGAATGGTTAGGTTCTTCAACCTAAAGTTGGTAGCTCGAAATTTTGAAGGGCAGTTGCTCCAAGAGAGCCATCTCAACTCAAAGAAAACATCCTTAAAGTCTCCTTTAAAGTTTCCATGGTCCAACTGAAGGAACCTAAGTTTGACCAAGCCCGCAAATTGCTTGGGCTTAAATATGTACGTCTTATTAGGGTGAGGTGTACCAAGATTGAGAGCCACTATGTCTTTAGTTCCCTGGAAAATAAAAGTAGCAACCAATGAGTACATGTGTCTATTTGACTTGATATTAGATGAAAAAGGTAATGATGGTAATGGATGGCCTAGAAAACATTCAGAGGTAAAGATTACCGTTTCTGTCTGCACTACACGAAAGGCATCTGTGGGAGACCACAATCTGCTACCCCTCATATTGATTTCACCACTTTCTGGGTGGACGATATTCTTTCCAAGGTCTCTAAGTTGGTCATGCATCCATAGTCTATCATCTTTGGATATCTTTATCAAAGACATACGTTTGAGGATATTGACCTCAATTTCAGTCGAATACCCAAAAATCGCGTCCCAATATTTAACTGCCGTTGTTTTGTCTTCGTAGAAGCAAAAACATGCAATATCAAGATAAATTTGTTGTTGATTAGGCATCAATTCTTCGTAGCTTATCATTAGCTTCTTCTTGACATCCTCAATCATCACCTTCTTTAATTTGCAAAGGGTGTGTTCCCATGTACGTCGGCCTTTTCCACAAAGCGTGGAACCTATGACATCAAGAGCCAATGGAAGTCCTCCTAGCGTATTGATTAGCTCTTTTGTGATATCCATGTAATTAGGTGGAGGCTTGGCACATCCCAAGGCACGCTCACAGAAAAGTTGAAGAGCTTCATCTGAATTCATCTCCGGCATGTCGTAGAATGAAAATTGTTTGCTATTAGAGACTGGGAGATTGTCATCCTCACCTTCATTTACCAAGAATTCAATATTCCTTGTTGTTATGATGATTCTACTACCCTCACCAAACCAGCTAGCCTCGCCTACAAGTCTCGTGATTTGGTTCCAATGGTTGATGTCATCAAGGACAACAAGGACTTTCTTGCTATGGAACCTTGTCTTGATCATGTCAGTTCCTTCATCATTGAAGGAGAGGTTTGTGCAACTAAGATTGAGAACGTCAGACAACAATTTCTTTTGTAAGTTTATTATATCATCAGTTCGGACATCTTTGAGAAAGCAACAATGACCCCGAAATTGAGGGGAGATTTGCCTGAAGACGGCCTCGGCCAATGTCGTCTTTCCGATGCCACCCATACCATGAATCACGATAAACCTTACATCAAAAGCACCAAGATCTAACAGCTTCATAATGTGATCCATTCGATCCTTAATTCCCACCAAATGATTAGGTAAGTCCGTCCATCTTGTACATAACAAATTGGAGACCTCTTCCACCATGAGGTTTGTAAGTTTATGTAGACTGCCACATACATAACATGCAATCATCTTAGATTAAAAAATCATGTGGAATCTATGCCCGCATAACGTGTCACTGGAAAGTTATGATCGGATTCAAATTAATCGACTTGTAAAAGAGTGATCTTTCAAGCTATAAGCCGTTTGCACAAAAACAAAAATTCACAAATGAAAGCTGCTGCTGTCAAGATTCTTTGGTCCGGTAAATGGTGGGAAAAAGGTTATTTCATGACAAATGTTTAATTGGGCTTTGACTAGGATTCCTCGGCAAAACCAGTCTATTTTATCTCTTCAGCCACGAAGGATGAGTTTGAAGATTGATGTAAACGAGTAAGATTCTCTCACCAGGTAGTTACTAGGAATTTTGGAAACAAGAATAAAAGTTCAAAAGTAATTTTTCGTAATGTACTCGAGTAATAGGGTAGTAATCGAAAATGAGGAACGCGTTCAGGGTTTTTATCAGCCTTTATTTGAGTTGCCAACAATCATTTTTCCAAATAAGCTACCAACTAGTTTAAGTTATCAATCTCATCGGTCACATTAATTTTGTTGATAATTTAATCGGAATAAGTTGGTAAGTAACTCAAATTATGATTGGTAATTTTATAATAGAGCTCCTCACGTGAGAATGTTCGTGAACTATGCTAATAAAAGCAGGTCGGTTGTTAATAGAAGTTTGTTACAAAAGCTGAGAATTTTCAAACAAAAGATAAATATTGATAAGTGGCTCATGCAGGAATGGTAACTTAAATTAGTTAGTAACTTAATTAGAGATTAGTTAGTACAATACTCATATTAGGGCTAGTACTTTGTTTCAAATATTGGTAATTTTGGAATGTGAAGTAAACAATTCAAATAAGAGATGGTAGGTTTTATAAAAGCTGTAAATCGGCAAACGATCAAATAAACACCGGCAACCTAAAATTACTTTGTAAAATAATCGAAAAGACGCTGGTAAGAAACAAATTAAAGTTGGTAGTTTCATATAAAAGTTCACAAATTTAAAACTAGGAGGTCACAAGCCAAAGGAAATCTGCACCCCGTGGTGCCCTAAAAAAGATCTGGGGCCGTGAATACTGAACAGGTCCATGGTTAAAGCAAGAGCAACGACCAAAGTTTTCTTAAAGCATTTTGCTAGCCAAACAGTGAGATGGGAAGTTAAGAGATTTTGAATTTTTATTTTTCACACATATGTTGTCTTAACCTTGAGACTATTGTTACCAAAACTTGGGATTAAAAGTGAAAAGTCAGTTTTTTCAAGAAACTTTGCTCCCTGAGCAAAATTTCTGGTTCCCTCACTGCGTCCGATCCAACCATACAATAAATAAGATCGGATAGCAACAAACTGAAAGTTATTATTCTGGAAAAATGTATTATAGAATATAATCTTGAAATTGACAAAATGAAAATAAACTTAAAGGGAGAAGCTAATAATACCCGTAATCTTTTAGATTCCATCCTTTGATTTTGGCAACCCCTTTTAAAGCCTTCTTCCATTGCTTTGTCACATCCTTCCCGGAGTCACTCTCGTGCTTTTGGAGGGCTTCCCTATATAACTCAGTCTTAAGCTTAACATCATCCGCATCCACGTCGTAGAATATAGGGAGTATCACTTTCTCATTCACTTTCTCAGCATCATCTCTCGACAACTTCACTATTTGCGCGAGCTCACGGAGGCACCACTTACTCGAAGCGTAGTTTTTGGAGAATATCGGGATGTAAATTCTGCAGTCATTGATCGCCTGCAAGAGGCCGTCTCCGATCTCTTCACCAACTCGGAGCTCTTCATTGTCTTTGAAAATGCGGATGCCAGCACGGATCAATTCATTGTAGAGAGTGTCCGCAATGGTTAAGCGAGTGTCGGGTCCTCTGAAATTCAGAAACACCTCATAACCCCTCCCCGATCCGCCGTCACAGCTGCTGCCTGTCCCAGCTGCCGTCGCCGTCTCTTCTCCCTCCCTCTTTCTCTTCATTTTGGAAGGACGATGCAGAGATGGATCTACGGATTGAGTCTGCCTGGTGACTTCTCCCTCCCTCTTTCTCTTCATTTTGGAAGGACGATGCAGAGATGGATCTACGGATTGAGTCTGCCTGGTGACTTGGGAAGTCTCAGTCCGATGTATGTAAAAACTTGATAAAGCAACGGAGGGAGATCGCGCACTTTCGCTCCGGTTGCCTGGAACTTACCTGCGGCCTTCCTTCGTTAGCGAAAACACCATTCAGACCGACAAAATAATTGATGGGAAGTCTTCGAAGGTGAAAACGCGGAGAGAGAGAGAGAGAGAGAGAGAGAGAGCTCTGCATCACTCTCCACAACAAGTTTTATTTCTTTTTCAAGCGATGAGTGGGAAGTGGGGACCGGGGACAATCGCTTTCACTTGAAAATATCTAATTCGACTATAATAAAAACTAATCCATTTTTTATATTGGGTTAATTTACTTTTCAAATATTGGATGCTTTTTCATATACTCCTATAATAATACCTATTTCACTAAAAAAATATCTGATTTCGCCGTGCGTATGGACAGCACAAATTCAATTTTTTTGTTAGCACCTTGAAAGGTCGAGTTATACCTTAAATTAATTTAACTTTTGTTCTGGCCTCACTGGTTTTTATGTGTGTATCATGTCGTTTATGTTGGCTTAGATGGTCAAATGACCTACTGGAGCTTGATGGGATATAAAATATATTTTGTTATGAACTTAAGAGTTGGCCCCGCTACACAAGAAAATGGATATGACGCCAATGGGGATAGTATATAAATTTTCTAATTGGCCATATATTTCACAAATTTATTTATTTATTTACTTTAGACTTGAAATAATTGTAATAAACTTGTTTGGCTCACTTATGCAATTAGGTATTAATATCACCATTGGTTTTTTTGTTTTACTTTTACATCATGCAAAAACATAAAGGAAATAAATGAGATTTTGAAAAATAAAATATATCAAACAAAATCATAAGTGATGATAAAGAAATGCAAACTAAACTAAAGACATTAATGAAACATAGGTTAGATATATGTGAGATCATGTTTTTATATATTAGGACTTAGTTAAATAAAGTGATTACAAATGAAAGAAAAGAGTTAAAATGAGATAAATTATGTAATACTGGGATAATATACGAAAAATTGCACTAATAATGTTAGACATTTGGCCCAATATGCTATTATGCCCTAAACAATTGAGAAAGTGCATAAAATTTTAAAAGTTAGTACACACATCTCCATCCTATTCTTAGTTTAATTCAATTATTTTGGCTAAGTTTATTCTCCATTTGTCATTTTTTTCCTTTTCCATCTTCCCCTCTCCCCATTTTTCCAATTTGCCCCTGACTATTCTCTCTCCTCTCTTTAGAAAAGAAGCAAGCGCACACTCTCTCTCTAACCCATGAACAGTGACAAGAAGCGCATACCCAATGAATAGACATGACGTCTCCACCGCACGTTGGCCCCCCATCACCGCAGCAACTCGCCCGCTCGTCGCCACCACCTCGTGCTGGCCTCGTCGTCGAGTCCAAAATTGAGCTGCCGGAGGCCACTCCGAGCCCGACACCTCTGCAGTCTGTGAGCCGGATCCGGCATCTTCGGCTCCGGGCAACCTCAGATCTGGTGTTGCCCACAGCCGCGAATAGACGACCGCCGCGAGCGAGGTTGCCTCAGGGAGAAAGAGTCGGGAACAGAGATGGTGGCTTGGCCAAGACAGGACGCGAAGTGATCGGCGTAGGCGATGGCCAGGACCTCGACGACGAGGGTTGACGGCAGGGGAAGGGGGGACGACATCGGCGACGCAGCGATGAGGTGGTGGAGGCTTTGCGGTGATTGATTGGTATAAAAATCGAGTCCGCAGGGTGACTCAGGAAGTCTGAGTCTGATCCTTGAAACAACTTGATAAAGCTGTGGACGTTATGATCAAATTTGTATAAAAAGCTAGAATTCTCTAAGAGTCAAGTCTCTACTTGGTAGTTGGTGTTGGTGTTCTCTAGCTTAAGTTGCGATAGTTAAAAATAGTGGCTAATAAAATGTCCAGAATGCAAAAAGAACAAGCAGAGATAATGTTCAGAGAAATTAACTGAAGAGCGGCAGTGGAAACGAGCCTAAAAATAGGTAAGTCTGTTTGGTCTTGGAAACAACAGACTAACTGAAAAATGTCTTCCCCTCTGTCCTTCGTAACACACAAACATCCAATAATGAAACTTTCCTTACCTTGTCCCGCTTGCTCCTTTGCCTAAAAGCCCCACGCAAACAGAGTAGGATCGCTCGGTTGAGGAAATAATCCTTCGCCTGGAAGTCACTTGCAGCCCTGCTTCATAAGCTTAAGAAAAGGGCCATACAGATCGCACATAAATAGGAGGAAGTGTTGAGGAAAGAATTGACGAAAGTCGTCGTCGTCGTCGTCGTCGGTGGTCCCGGAAATATATTTTATTATTACTTTGTTATTAACATCCTGCCTGGAAGTCACCTATGGCCTTCCTTCGTGTACATTAAAAAAAACAAACAAACAAACAAAATACATTTAGAATCGCACCAACTAGTTGAGGATATAATTGATGAAAGTCTTGGGAGATGGTAGTCTCGGAGATATTTTGTTGTTATGTTGATGAACAGTCACATGCTACTATTGCCATTACTTTGTCATTATGTCCAGAACACCAATTCAAGTTGTCTGACATAAAATAAGTAATTTATCGGATTAAATTCTTATACAGCTAGTTGTAGTTGTGTAAGGCTCCCTTCAATTAGACTGGGAAAATCCCCTATAAAAATCTTATGAACATGCACGCTTGTCTTGAAAAATTTTTGCTGCTATAAAATCATATGCTGACCGGAGATTGCTTGGTAACTTCAAAATTATTGGCTAAACGTGATCAAGTTACATAAAATTGAATATAGACGAAGATCACACGTTATGATTGCATTTTGATAGTAGATCGAGTGAAGACAAAATGAAATTGCTCGGTGATTGAAATTGCACACTAAAAAAGTTGCACACTATCATTAACTGCATGCTGATATTGAAATCAAATGCTAATTTTTTCTGGGATTTGATTCATTTCTATCGTTTGTTTATTGGTTGATTTGGCATTAGATTCATGTCTGCTTATTCGGACATTGATTTTCTATGGAAATTGCCAAGAAAATGTGGTTCCTGCTTCACAATGGTGCCAACAAAGGTTTTTCAAACATTATGTCAAAAGTGTGACTTTTATGATTTTTTAATAGTATCAACTTGAGCTTCCTGGTATTCTTTGTTTTTCTGGGGGGTGGGATTTCAAAACACCCTTTGTGGTTCTTGTGAGTGGGTTGCCATTATCCAAATATGTTTTGCAGAAAACATATTTCCAATATTATATTTTCCTCATCTTTCGGTATTTGAATTGTCAAAGAGAATGTGTTAACAAACACATGAGTCTACTTGATATGGAATTTGGCTGTTTGCAAACCAATGCATACTAAGTAAATTGACTAGATAAACAGATTTTAATGCTTTTTTTTGGCCTTCACAAGAGGGTCGGACAAAGAGTTGCTGATGGACTTGTTCATGTTCTAAGCAAAGCCCAAGGGTCATAGATTTGTTATTAATTCGAACTATGCAATTCAATCATGGTTTGAATTATGGAATCCTCATTGAAATGCTTTTCCTAGTGTGTTTTATTTGGCTAACCTTTTTTAGGAGTTTCTGTGCTTTAAATTGACTTAACTATTCAACCAATTAGATGACATTGGTTAAAGTTTTCTATATTATTTAATTTTGAGTCCATGCTCATTTTAATCTTTCACGCAATTTGAGTTTTTCTTTGCAAACTTCGTGTACAAAATAGATCCCTTTTATTGACTTAAAAGTGGCCTGAATGGAAGACTTTAGCTGATTCTTGATGGAAATTGCGAAGAAACTGTGGTTCCTCCTCTACAATGATACCAACGAAGTTGAGACTTTTGAAACATTTTATTCTTGAATGAGTGTCTTTATGCTTTTTCGATGAAATCAACTCATGTTTCCTAATAGTTTCTGTGGGCCAAAATTGCAAAAAACGTTGTGCCAATCTTGTGGGTGGGTTGCCAAGTCTCTTTTTTGGTTGGAAGAGTTGCCAAGCCTACTTGATGTGAAATTTGGTTGTGTGCAGACCAACGCATGTTAGGCGAATTGACTAGATAAAAGTACTTTTTCTTTGCCTTCAGAAACGGATAGGATAAAGACTTATGATAAACTTGCGTATGTTCTAAGCAAAGACAAAAGGCCATGCTTTTGTTTCTCATTCGAACTATGAAATTCAATCACAGCGTGAATCATGGGATCTCAATTGAGACACTTTTTTTTTGCGCATTTTCATAGACATACATTGGATTACAATAACATAAGATGGTTTCTGTAGTATGATTCGTAAAAGAGATGATTTTAAATGACACGCTGGGTCTACTCAAATTTGGTGTGACCACAAAGAGAGCAAAATGGATCCCCTTCAACCTTTTTGTCTGTTTTGTTTTTGGTACGACCAATCTCCTCCATTATTTCTAGGCTATAAAAAGCAGATTTCAATTGCTTTTTCTGCTAATTAAAGTAAAAAAGGATTAGCTTTTCTCAACTGAAGCCAAACTTCCATTCTGGTCTTCCATATTATTTAATTTTGAGTCCATGTTCATTTTAATCTTTCAGCAATTTGAGTTTTGCGTAGCAAACTTCGTGTACAAAATAGATCCCTTTTATTGACTTAAAAGTGGCCTGAATGGAAGACTCTAGCTGATTCTTGATGGAAATTGCAAAGAAACTGTGGTTCCTCCTCTACAATGATGCCAACGAAGTTGAGAATTTTGAAACATTTTATTCTTGAATGAGTGTCCTTATGCTTTTTCGGTGAAATCGACCCATGTTTCCTAGTAGTTTCCGTGGGCCAAAATTGCAAAAAACGTTGTGCCAATATTGTGGGTGGGTTGCCAAGTCTCTTTTCTGGTTGGAGGAGTTGCCAAGCCTACTTGATGTGAAATTTGGTTTGTGCAGACCAACGCATGTAAGGCGAATTGACTAGATAAAAGTACTTTTTCTTTGCCTTCACAAGCGGATAGGACAAGGACTTGACTATAAACTTGCGTATGTTCTAAGCAAAGACTAAAGGCCATGCTTTTTTTTTCTAATTGGAACTATGGAATTTAGTCATGGCATGAATCACAAGATCCCAATCGAGACACTTTTCTTTGTGCATTTTCATTTAGACATACATTGGATTATAATAACATAATATGATTTCTTTAGTATGATTCGTAAAAACAAATGGTTTTAAATGGCACGTTAGGTCCACTCAAATTTGGTATGATAACAAAAGGAGCAAAATGGATCCCCATTAATCTTTTTGTCTGTTTTGTTTTTGGTACGACCAATCTTCTCCATTATTTCTAGGCTACAAGAAGCAGATTCCGATTGCTTTAACTGCTAATTAAAGTAAAAAAAGGATTAGATTGCTTTAACTGCTAATTAAAGTAAAAAAAGGATTAGCTTTTCTCAACTGGAGTCAAACTTCCATTCTGCTTTACTTAAGCCAAAAACAAAAAAATTCGAGCTCATTAGTACTATGTTTGACAAACTTGCCATATTATTCAACTTTCTATTATTTGATATTTGATAATCAAGAAAATAAGGGGTAAGATATTTAAAATTTGTAAGATACATATACAATCACATAAATGTAAAGGATAATATTTGAACATATTGAACTCAAGCTTGAACCCATTTTTAACTCGACTGTATTGAGTCTACTTTATCTTGATACCCCGATTTTTTCTGGTCAAGCTCACGGTGGAAATTGAATACTCCGTAACTCAAGTGGACTTTTGAGCATCTAATATCTAATAGGAGTTAAAGTTCAAACTTCGCACTACGTATATTTATAAATGGGAACATTGGTAAATAAATCTTCTAGTAAAGTAAAAAGAAATGCCACAGGAAAGAGGGTGAGTAATCACTAAAACCATAGAAAGAACTTGTGTCACTCTAGAACTATGTAGGGATTGAATGGCAAGCCCATGGAAAGAAACATAAGAATGCCAGCAAGTCTTGAACAATTTGTACTTATTTGTTTCTTCGAGTAAAACACATCACAACGAAAAAAAAAATACGTCTCAGAATCCACAAGAAGGATAATTATTGCATGAAAACTCATTACAAAAACAGAGGAACGTATATCATCTCATTAAGAGGTAGTCCACTAACATATTGCAACTTAGGGCCTGTATGGTAATGCTTATATTCTCGGGAATAATTTCTGCTCAGAAATGATTCTTTTTTATTATGTTTCTGAGAACAATTTCTGAGCATTTGAAGGCGTTTGATAACTGTCCAAAATTTTTACTCTAAGAACAGAAATGTGTTTGGTAAAATTCTTTTATCTTTTGATTCATTTAATTTTTAGTACTTTTTGTTATAATTTTCTTTTTTTCTTTTTCTTTTTTCTCTCATTCTTCCTCTTGGCTGCCGCCACTAGTGGTGGCTGGCAAGCAGCCGGGCAAGGTCTGGCGAGCTCACCAGACCTCGCCCGGTCGCTCGCTGGCGGCGGTGATGGGGTGGAAGGAGGAAGAGGAAGGAGAAGAAGAAAGGGAAGGGAAAAAAAGAGGAGAGAAAAAAAAATTGATTCTCAGAATTGTTCCCGGATGTGAAAAGCAACTTTTGTTTACTTCTTGATTATACTCCAAATTTATTCCCCAGAACAAATTTGTTCCCGAGAACAAAAAATTTACCAAACATATTTTTGTTCCAAATCCGCTCCTAGGAACAAAAGAAGAGAATCAGTTGTTTTTGGGAGCATTACCATGCAGGCCCTTAAAATCCATAATGCTATTTTCTTATGAACTAAACCACTTAATTGTCTTAGAACATCGACTTTTAACTTAAGCTCCATTTGTTTTCTGAAAAGTAAATGATCTGAAAAATATTTTTTCTAAAATAATCACTTGCATCCTTCATAAAAATACATGGACGGAAAATATTTTTATTGTTCACAAAAACGTTTAAATGTAAACTTTTGTCGATAATGAAAATATTTTTGTGGACTAATTATATCAAGTGATACAAGTGATCATTTTAAAAAATATATTTTTTAAATTATTCAATTTTCACAAAATGAACGCACCCATAATCCAACTTTGTCCTTCAAATCACATGCTGCCTCATACCTGCAATACTAATCGAAAGTACAAGCAGTTGCTCACAGAGCAAAGACTAGACAAGTTGTGTCTAGGGTAACACACATTGTAACACACCAACAACCTTCCTTCATATGCAAATAAGTTGAGGGAAGAACACTTCCAATGTCAAAATTTGGCATAGAATGATACATAAGTGCCAAAACTTCCAAAATATACATTTAAGTGTCATTTTAAAAAAAAATGGGAATACTTAAGTGCCAACTCCAACAGGCTTGTTGGAAATTTGATGTGACCCGTTTTTTATTAATAAAATCGGTCTACGTGACTTGCCGGAATGTCCACTTAGCAATCATTGTCTAAAACAACATCATCCTCCATGTTCACTTAAGCGCCAGTCATTGTAAAAAATATAACTACTTAAGTTTTTGGTGTAAGTGATCACTTAAGTGTCATTAGATGTCTTGTCAACTACTGACTAGGTAACATGAGGATTTTTCAATCCATGTTAGACCATTATCTCGGCAATAATGAGCCAAACTAGTATTTGTAGTGAATCCCCTTGTTAAGTGAACACTTAAGTGCCAAATTTTGTAGAAAGTGATAATTTTAAGTGCTAAAAATGATGTTGTTTAGCGTACTCTTGATGTTTGCATGGATAATTTTTTAAAAGAATTGCCACATCAGTTATCATTGGAAAAGGCCATGTCAACTATTGGGTCATAAATTTCTCGTCATTGGCATTTAAATGTATCTTTTTCTCTAAATTTGACAATTAAATGCATCTCTTGGAAGTTTTGATACTTTTGTGTCCATCTATGCCAAATTTTAGCACTTTGAGTGTCTTCTTCCCCCATTAAATGTTGATGAAAGTCGTCGAAGAGGAGTAGGCAGTCTTGAAAATATAAGTTGCGTGTTGATGAACGGTTAAATGTTGGATGTAGCTGGACAGCTTTAAATGAGTTTCACTTGCCATTACTTTGGTACTACAAGCCATTTGCTTGAAAGCCACCTGCGGCCTTGCTTCGTAAATAAAAGAACCCAAAAGCCATTCATGTTGAAAGTTATTCACTTTTGTGATAAAAGTTACATAAACTTGAATATAGACTATTATTACACATTATGATTGCACTTTGACGCTAGATTGAATGATGACAAAATGAAATTGCTCGCCAATTGAAATTGTACATTGAATAAAATTGAACACTAATTTGATTCTCTTGGGATTTGATTTGTCTCTATCGTTTGTTTATTAGTTGATTTGACATTGGACTCATGTCCACTTAGTTGGACATTGATCTCTTATGGAAATTGCGAAGAAAATGTGGTTCCTCCTTCACAATGGTTTTAACAAAGCTGAGATTCTTCAAACATTTTATTCTCGAAGGCATGACTTTTATGATTTTTTTTTTTATGATATCAACCTTAGTTTCCAAGTATTCTTCAAGCCAAATTTCAAAACATTCTTCGTAGGTCTTGCGAGTGGGTTGCTAATCTCCAAATGGAACCTGTAAATGTTGACATCTTTGGGTGTGTACTTATGTGAATGCACGAATTACAAGCCTACTTGTTGTGCAATTTGGCAATGCGTAGACCAATTATAACATCCCTAGATTAACTCATAGAAGTATTGTTCACTTTGGCCTATTCCATATTGAGCCTCATAGTTTTATCCTCTCTATGCACATAGATAAGTACTTTCTAGAAAGGTCACCCATCCCGATAATACTCTAACTTAGGCTCATTTAACTTTGGAGTCCCAAAGCAAAGTTTGTCGTTATGTCAAAATGCACCTTCGTGATTTAATTCTAGTTTTCACCTATATATCCTAAAGTCGCTCTCTCCCTATTCGGTTCATTTCTACCCCCTTGCTATCCTAAAAACCTACTAGGAGCCACTTATTGTCTAGGCCATCTAGCCCTGTCAACCACTCCCCACCCTCATCGAACTAAGTTTTTATAGGCCCACCAACTTTTGCCTAGTTTGTCCTTGAACCACATGCCTACTGGAGGGGATCCTGCTTTGATATCGTATTGTAACATCTCTGAATCAACTCATAGAGGTATTGTCCGCTTTGACCCATCCTACTCACAGTTTTATCCTATCCATATATAAGTAGGTACTTTCCCAAGTGGCCACCCATCTTGATAGTGCTCCAGTTTGGGCTTATTTAATTTTGGAGTTCCAAAACAAAGTTTGTTGTTACGTTAAAAAACGCCTCTGTGAGTTAATTCTAGTGTATATATATATATATATCATAAAATCGCTCTTCTTTGTTTGGTGTATAGTTCGATTCCTTTTCACCCCCTTCGCCATCCTAAAAGTTTGTCAAGAGCCGCTCCTTGTCTAGACCCTCTAGCCCCGGCAACCACTCCCTGCCCTTGTTAGACCAGGTCGTTACACCATGTATGACGAGCAAATTTACTAGACTATGCTTTCTCTTCTGCCTTCATAGGAGGGCCGAACAAAGACTTGAAGATTGACTTGCGTGCATAATAAGCAAAGAGAAAAGGTAGGTTGATTTTTTGTTTCTTAGGGAAGTTCATTCTCTCTCCTAAGTTAAATAGGCTTCATGAGATTATACTTGCTAGTACTCAACTCCCATAAATTGGATCTATCAACGGATGTGATTGCAGATGGTCCATAGACCATGATCCATACAACTATTTTCCTTCTATGGTTCCTTGATGGATCAACTTCAATCATGGTTCATCGTAAATATTGTGAAGGTATTATACTTTCTAAGGCAGACTGTGGCATTAAGGGATTAATTATGCTAATTCGATGTCAATTCGGTTCGAATTATCACAAGCTACTGAGAGACTTACCTCAGCTCGCTCTACTCGTCACCCAGTAAATCAAGACCCAGGGATCCGAAAGATTGCCTACGCATTTAAGATCAAGTTGACACGACAAACATGAAAAAAAAGACCCATAAAATTGGATCCTCCGGCGGACCAAATTGCAAATTCTTCAAGTGGCGGACCACTCTACTTTATACCATAAAAGTTAGCGACTCTAAATTTGCCACGTGGATTCCACTAATTCATCTCCTACTTTTTGGTTTGGTCAGCCACTCGAGTCAAAAAAGTGAGAAAAAGGGTGGGTACGAAGCTGTCCCGCGGAACTTTGGCGCGAAACTTGAGGATGCTTTCCCCATTTCTCGGCAACTTTTGGGAGTTCCATGTTATGGTAGATGAAGTCGCATGAAGGTTAAGGTCAAATTGAGGTTAGATTTTATCAAGTTTTAAGCTGAAATTCATCAAGCTTTCGTGGAATTATTCTCATGGTCCTTTGTGGGCAATGGTGCTTCATACTTAGAATTGTTTGTTAACTTTCCTAATAGTAAGTGATTTTATTCTTTTATTCCCGAGAACCAAAAAAAAAATCCATTTGGTAAATTTTTTATTTACGAGAAAAAAATTATTTTCCAAAAAAAATTGAAATAGAATCAAGAAGTCAAAAACAAGTTGCTTCTTTGTTCTTCGAAATAATTCCAGAATCAAGCCAATCAAAATTTCATTTTTCTCTTTTCTCTTCTTTTCTTCTTTCCGTCAGCGACTGGCTGGCCTCACTTGGCCGAGCTCACCTAGCCACTAGTGAGGCTCAACCTTGCCGGACCATGAGGTTGGTGTCGCTTGGCCAACCTTGCGGTGGCCTAGCAGGGTCGAGCCTTACTGACAGCTAGGCTAGCTCAGCCTTGCCCAGCCAAGGCTCGGCCAAGAGGCACAACCTTGTCAGGTGTTGATGATGCTTTAGCAAGGTTGCCAGTCATCTCAAGGCTAGCAATCGGCCAAAGGTCAAAGAAGAAGAAGAAAAAGAAAAGAAATAAAGAAAAAAGTAATAAAGTTTTTAAAAAATTAAAATAAAATGGTTTGGATTAGAAATTTTGAGGGTGATTCCAAACGTAATTCTATTCCAAGAATAAAAATTTTGGCTAGTTACCAAACGCTTTTAAATACTTAGAAATTCGTCTAAAAATAAATAAAAAAGAATAATTACTGATTAGAAATTATCCCAAAAATTGAATGGTTACCAAATGCACTTTTATTATCCCGACATAAAAGATGCTTCACGTCATAACCAACATCCAAGCTAAGAATCTGGATCCAAGAGCCTTTTCCATAAGGTGGGTTGGGCTTCGTTGATTTCGCCTCGAGGCAATCTTTATGGGGAAAAATACTTCGAACATCCTAAGATATACAGGCCTTCAATTTCTCTTTAACTCTGGGTGACCAACTATATGAACACGTTCTATCCCTCACGACTTTGACGGGTTGGGCAATCTTTCTATTGCTCTTAATGGCAGGTATGTAATAACTAACAATTTCAATTCCCCCAAACCTTGCAATAGTAATAATACTAATGATTTTTCAAGCATGACAGAACGGGTAGGAAGAAGCAAACTAGGGAGAGTGAAACAGGAAATAAGGCCAAAAACTTTAGAAAGCTGAATAGGGGTCTGGTGACTCACTACCTTATCCTCGGGCATAGAAGATGCCAGGGAGTATACCTCTTTACTCTTTAGTATGTCTATGGATTTGTCTTCAATCCACCCCCTACTATGCTTGCCAAGATATTTCACATTCTCTTGACAAATAATTTGTCTTCCTATGTCTTGAACTTGGTCATGCATCCAAAGCTCATTTTCCTTTCTCATTTTTGTCAAGGACCTAAACAAGACTCCGATTGCATCATGGGGAAAACATCTGCAATCACTCTAAGTGAAAGTTAGGTATACACTTGCTTTTGCTGATAGCCCAAACTTTCATATCTGATCAGAGATGTTTCTTGGACTTCCTTAACAGGAACCTTTTGCCACTTCTTCAAAGTGTCTTCCTACAAGTTTTGCAATCGCAAGAAAGAGATGAGGATGTACCTCCAAGGTGAAAGGAAGCTTACGTAAAGTAGAAACAAATTGCCTTAAAAGACTGCCACAATCTTCTGCTATTAAGTCTTAAACGGTCGTGAATAGTCCGCTAGATGAGGTTGGCGTCTTTGTCTGTGGCCAAGTCCTCATCGTATGGAGGAGAATACGTACGGTACCACACGGATTATGTAGCCAAGTACTTGCCGTCGCCAAGATTTGTTGGACATAACACAATTCATCAAGGCCAAAGTTTTCATAATATATTAAAGCAGAACTCCGAGCTCTTACACATTCAATTTTGTATCCAACACGGTACAGACCAAAAGAGCAATGGGAATATCTTTGTAGTACTCCAGAAAATTTTCTTTCAGTAATAACATATGGACCGAAAAATATGGTCACCCTCTTTGTTGGCTAACTCCATCAAATAAGAAACTGAAATGGCAAAACTGGATTGCTCGATAGATAATTACTTATGGACGGAGCCTCCATTGCATCATTGAACGCATTCAAAAGGTTCCTAAAACCTCGACCGACCCTCCGAGCTATAACAAATTTGACCGAGAGAGTATAATTGTGATTCTATTTCGGAAAATCTTCAAAGAGGTCCTTTTTATCCGATCACCCCTTTATATATATGCATCCATGCATGCATGCATCTATGTATAGAAGAGAACTGATAAGAAGGAACTCTTTTTTTATTATTGAATGATAAGAAGGAGTTTGATGGTAATATGCACAACAAAATTGAAAAATTTGTAAATAAGTGATTGTGTTAAGAAATTATCTATATAATAATTTTTTCTGGATTCTAATCGACAATATATCCCTAAATTTTCTCGACAATGTGGAAAAGAATTAGATTTCTTGGAAATTTCTTTTTTCGACAAAACTAATTTTTATGGAAGAAAAATCTAACATTGAAAAAAGAAATGGTTTTTTTAATATATTTCAAATACCCACAATAAAGAAAACTAGACATGTGAAACTCTTAAATATGATAACAGCATGCAACATTGAAATAGAAAAAAAAAGTTAATGACTTTGGGGCTACTGGTTAAATTACAATTAAAGGATTTGGAGCAATTTTTTTCTTTTTAGCGAAAATTGGGTTAATTTAGCTCTATAGGAATGAATTTCTCTATCAACTTTTTGCTGTGGCCAGGTGAAGTAAATTATAATAACATAAGATGAAGTAAGCGGTACTATTCAAAAAGGGATGATTTTAATTGGCCACTGGGCCTCATTCAAATCTGGCTTGACCGCAAAGGAAGCATATGGATCCCCTTTAATCTCTTTGTTATATTTTTGGGGAGGAATCTCTTTCTTCATTTCTAGGCTAGAAAAGCAAATTTTGATTGTTTTGGTTTTGCTCAATTAATTATGAAGGATTAGCTTTTCCTCAGCTGAAGCCAGAATTCCGTTCTTCTTTTGCTAAGCCAAAAAAAGCTAATCTTCTAATATTTAATTCAAATTCGCACTAATTGGCATGATCAATTGATACTTGTCTTTATTCCACTTACTAAACTTTTTCTTTTGACATGAAAAAGTTGTGAAATATGAATTCGGCTACAGGTCGCCTTCCCCTTTCAAGAGTCATGCGTCAACGCATGACGTACCATTAATAGGTTGTTTAAGGAAACACACAAAAATTTTCCCAACCTTACTGATGGCCTTCTGCATTCCATCATCTGAATATATTCATGATCGTAGGAATAATTATTGTGCATAATAAGTAAACATTCTTTTCACGTGGAAACAAAGATATTATCCCATTGTGACTTTTAATTGCCCCCATTGAATTTTGATCCATATACTTTTCTCCATCAACTTCTCTAAAAAATCGTGTTCATTTGGACGTCATATTTCATCGGGGAGATATGTGTGACTCTCCTATCAAGGAAGAGCTGAGATCACATAACATGGAGTTTAATATCGGAAATACTATTTGGCCCATGAAAATCCTCATGCGTATATTGGACATTGCACTAGGAATAATTCAAGCTTGACTTAATAATTAGTTGAAATCGACTAGTCTGGTTTCGGCTACACCAAGTATTTCATCAAGTCAAGATCGAGCTCACTAAGACTTTGCTTGAGAGACTCGCAATTCTAATCCAACTTCTGTTAGTTTGTTCAGAAAATAATTGATGGCTACGAAAATAGAGGGGAAGATAATTGAAAATTGTAGTTTACCTAAAGCACATAAATGTAGAGGATAATATTTAAAGTTATTGGGCTTGAGCTCAAGCCCAATTTTTTATTTTAGTGTATCGAATCCCTTGATTTTGAATATCTCAATTATGTTCTGGTGAAGCTCGAGCCAAAAACTTAATACTCCATGATTTGAGGGGAGTTTTGAGCATCGAATATCTAATAGGAGTTGAACTCGAGCTTCGCACCACTGTATTGACTTTGAATTAAAGTTTGCCTTAGTAATATACTTACATTAAATACTTAAAAGTTGCAAAAAGTTGATTTTGGTAATATATATATATACATATTGTCATGAGACGGACTTTGTAACCACTAACCAGACTTTACGTGGATCGCTCTAAAATAATAGTAGTCTCCAAGATCTGACAACACACCCACCAAATTACAACACCAAGTCACTTGATCTAAAACACTCTTGCTGACATGTATTCCACAGTGGACCTCAGGCAGGGCCATGTTTTTTTCCCCCGAATTCAAATTTAAATTGGTCCTCACTAAACATACATAGTCAAGGTGAAACACTTCGACCAACAAAAAAAGAGAGGGTAAAACCACACAAAATAGCTAGAACCAACATTAACTCAAAACTAGCGCACCGAGCACAGAAAGTGAAAACTCAAGCCCAAGAGGTTCTCAATGAAAATCGTTTACATGACAAGCTTTGTGTAATGCAGAAAATCTAACTAAGCCTAACCAAAATCACTCATTGCCAGAGTCATAACCACTGCGATCCCAGAGCGATACATAATCCATTCACCGAATCGAAAATGGGGAGATCAAAGTTGCACTCTCATCAAGGAGTACACATTCTGCTACCATGATGCGAGTTGAAAAGATTTCTTTAAGAGTCTTTGGCAGGAGCAGCAGCTTGACAGATTCTCTTTTGGTGAACATCCCAATTATACACACGAGCAATCGTAACCTGCCAAATAAAAATTCACCTCTCAAGTGCTGTTTCACCCTAAAAAAAAAAAGAAAATTTCCTAGGGCCGCCAACCAACTTGCCATGATAAACTAAAGGATATGGTCCTACAATAAGCTTTGAATTTTTTCAAGTCCACATTCTTGCGAACCTACCACACTCCAGTTTATCACCAATTAACATGTCTTCCCAATTTCACGCCAGTTACAAAATTCAGAGCAACAGTAATTCGACCCTAAGAGACCTACCCAAAACTGACATTGTAAATGGCTTGAAACAAACATGGACCTCCAAGTTCCGCATAATTCTGACTTACCTGCGTGATTGTTACTTGGTCCCTTAAGAATTGTAGATCAGCAACAAGAACTTCCAAACTTGCTTTAGCATTTTCTAAGTTCTTTTGTAGAAGGGTTGTGGCCTGCAACATAAATTTATGCAATAAATAAGATACTTGACATCATTATTGGAGAGAAAGGGACATTGCTTAAGCTCAAGTACAACCTCTTCACATGAATACTCCAACATAACATTTGCTCCCAGCCATAAACATACTGAATCAGTATCTTCAATGCGAGCTCGTGAATATATACCCTCAGAGACTTCAAAATCAGCAAGGAGTGCCTGTATACAAAATAAAGATTCATAAAAACCAGTCAGCTTGGTGCCTATTATCTTTGGCGCCATAGAAGTTTCGATAGTCTTAGGCCTAAAAGCCCAATACAGTAATCCCACCCCATGTCGGTTTCTAATCGGACCTTCAGACATCAAAGCAACTAGCTAAATATTACTGGTGATATTCAGGTGTTCAAATCTAAAACCACCTCATTATTGAGATCAGCATGGGCTCTTCAAGGCAATAACCTAGATTATTAGGAATATTACTTCCAGAAGTGCATTTGCAAAGGAGAATAGACGATTGAATATTTCACATCATGTCAACCACACCAAAAGTAGTTCCTAGTATGGCAAGAATTAGACTGGCGTATCCTCCATTTGCTTTGTAAAGATAGAAATGGGTGATATGATCAGCTAAGAGACCATTGAGGAGCAAGAAGATTTTTTTAAGATAATATTTTTTAGCATAACAAGATTAAGAGAAAAATTTAGTTGACATCATATATAAAAGATGACTGATAGACTGTTGAGGATTCCAGATGAAAAACAGAAACTGCAAGGAAAAAATTGGTGGATTCTAAGACAATACAAAGAACTCCAGGGGATATAATGAAAAAGAACTCCAGATTGAAAAAAATATGATCTGGTTAAGTGATAACAAGTTTACTTTGTAGAAAGCCTCAACAGTAAAATGCACGAGTCTGACAGATACCCATCAAGAATCCTCAATTAAAATACATGCACTGCACAGCGTTCAGCTTGAATTTCAAACTCAAATTCCAGTTCTGAGGCCATAATTCAATCTTACTGTAATTGAAACACATGCTCATTGGGCACACATATAATGGCATCCTCAATCACAGGTCACTTTGCTATAGCAAATAAGCCAGTTTGCTTCAGTCATTATGCAGGTTTACTTATCAAATAAATGAGAGAGGAAATAAGAGGATATCGTTGTGGTAGGATATCGTTGTGGTGGAATGGAGTGGTGAAGTGATTGTTGCATTAAGGTGCCCCAATTTGAAATGATTGAGCAATTCAAATCCTGGATTTTCGTATTGAGAGAAATATCACACCTTTGTTTATGTACTGTCAGAGGGTTAACGGTCATAGCCTATTTAATGGAGTAAACCTCAGTGAAAAGAAAGATGGAGGCAGCACATGGTAGTACTTGTGTTTGTGTGCGTTTGCGTGTGTTTGCATGTGTGTGTTGAGAGAGAGAGACAGAGACAGAGACAGAGACAGAGACAGATACAGAGGGAGGGAGGGAGGGAGATGGATCTTGGCAGAGGGGCTGAGATGCCTGGCAACCTCATAGTCAATGTTTTGGAAGGACTGATTGTGCAGGATAAATCTCACAGATTCTTGTCCACTGCAGAGATATGGAAATTACAGCTTCATGAGCAGGAAACATTGGTGATGATAGAAGGTATTGTTAGGATTCACCATTTATGCAGAGACTAGTAAACAGAAGAGAATGAGATGGCCAAATTTTTAGTTCTCTTACACAAGTTAGCTGGCAATAAAGAAATGGGGAGGGACTCTATCCAAATAAGGCAAGGAGGTATTAGCTGCTTAGATGAAAACCATATGGAACTATGCGGCACCACAGGTTTTCCACTTGTGATTGCCTGGGGAGTGTTAGCAAATAGCCAACATACAAAAAGAAACCAAAAACAACAAGAAGATGGGTGCATACAAACAGACACTAGCTATGGCAAAGTCAATGAGAATCCTCAGATCACCCACCAATATGTTGCCCTCGGACTAAATCTCCTTGGGACATAAATATGCTGGAAAAGATGCAGATAAGATATGGTGACCATGGAATTGAATCATACCCAATCCAAATCTCAACCTTTTTGTTAGTCTAGGGATAGAAATAAGAAAGCCTTTAAATCTTGCATTAAGGAAAGGATGGCTGTAGACTTCACATACGGTTAATGATTTCTAATGCTAACTTCTTACCCCAAGCTTGTTAGATTCACTCTCACGTAAACAAGTTAAAAGGTTTGCTCAATAAAGCTATTGCTTTCTGAAGAATATTCAATCAGCAAGAAAGCGTTCTCCTAATTAAATGAAGGCATACAAGAAACAAATGAATTGTTTATTTCATTCTATACACAAGATACTGATACCAGCTCTGAGCTCCCTCAAGGGTTCAGCGAAAAAGAGTAACAACCGATGAGAAACTGTTTAGACAAAAAAAAAAAAGAAGGAACTTCTGAATTAGATACATCTCCACCTTCCTTTTTCAGATTTCCGCAATACCATTAACCAGGCTCTGAACTAGAATTAAGCAATTGAAAGCCTCTAATGAACGACCGCCAAACATGGGAGAAAACACCAACATTTTTCAATGACAAACCATTTGATGTGATAAAGTATTAGGAAGATTTATAAGGTATAACAAGCAAGATGCAACACCTGATCAGCATGTTCCCCGTACCTTTAAATGAGAAAAATTCCTAATGTGGAAAGCATAAACAAGGCTTACTATTTAGTGATGTGCATCAACATTCTTCATTTCCATGAATGGGCCAAGCAAGCATTTTAGAAGGAAAGTTTCTTTCCCATTCTAATTACACGTGAACATCTTCACCTAATGTGCTCAGAGGTAGGTAACTAAAATCATTTCAAGATTCAAAGCCTCACAATTTCGACACAAGGTTGTCAATCAATTGGGCACCCCTCAACTAAATTACCGAAATCCACAGCTTGTTCTTAGAAAGCAAATAACTACCACTTCCCTATCAACTTGTGGAAAATAAATGGAAATTCCCCCAATATCTAGTTCACATAGTCAGAAGAATGAGTTGCGTGATACAACGAACCTCACCAGAACCCTTCTTGGCCTGTAGAGTGGCGACTATGTCTAAACACTTCTCAATATCAGGAATTTTTGCCTGGCATTTAATATAGACATTGAATTAATAATCCAGTAAAAAGCAAATGAAAAAGTATCATGCTGACAAAGTAACAATAACATACTAACAAAGTGATCAAGTTCCCAGCTCACCAATGGTTTTAGTGGGAAAAAATAACCAAGTGCACTTGGATCTATCAAGTCAATGTAAAGAGAAATTTATTGTGAGATGTCAAAGAGGTGCTAACCACCTGGATTTGTTTTAACTTTATATTCTAGATTAGATCACAATAATTGCAACAGTAAGCCAATTTCTCATCCTTTTTTAGGGGAAAAGTGAAACTCACTTAAATTTGAGAAAAGGTTTAAGTTGAACTAGAAAAACGGAAACTAGATAAAAGAAATAAGGAGAAAGAAAACAAAGCGAGTGTAGCAACCTTCATAATTGAGAATATGCCCATTCCATTAATGAAAAATGTAAGATACTGAATAAACAATGCACTACAAAAGACAGAACTCAGAACTGACAAGCTTCTTGTTGTGTTACTTGTCTGTCTCAACTGAGTAAATTTCTTTTTCCTGAAACTAAATATCCATCATCATTAAAGCTTTGGTATCAATATCTCTAATTATGTCTTTATACCTCTTAAGAATCAAGACAAAAGTTGCACACTTAAATGCTTCAAAGTTCTAAAAAAAAGTTCTACCCACACATGCATGTACGCCCACCTCCATGGTAACCATTGCACAACATTCAACACTGCATTGGTTATACTATACTGAAAAAAAACCAAAGAAAAAGAAGAGAAAGAAACAAGGTCCAGTGCTAGCACAAGGGCAGTCAGGAGGGATAGTGTCTATGGTATTCAACAGCACATTTGAAACTGGGTCTTTGTTTGTGATCACATGAAGAAAATGCACAACAAAATGTAACTCAACGGCACATTCAATAGCAGATATGACTATACAAAAGAATCAGTAGATGAGAAATTATACACAAACATCTAAAGGGATGTCGATAATAACAAATCCCAAAGTAGCAACGATGAAGTCAGGAAACCTTTGCCAACAAGAATACGCATTAGTGAAAGCCAGCTATTACGAGCAGTAACATCCGAATTAAGCTGACAGAGAAAAATACAACATCACACACACCTGAAGATCCCTCTGTTGAGCTAGGAGTTTCATCTCGACCAGCTTGTATTGCTGCAGCCTGCAAGCATCATCCCACCAATCACCACAAGTACTCTAAGACCCCCAAAAAAAATCCAAAATTTTAAGAATTTCTCTTTCACCGGCATCTTCAGCTGCTTATTCAGGACAGTTTCCACAGAGCATTGAAAAAAGTCGATCCACGCAATGCTATTCACTAAAACAACCCGACACGCCCAGCGGAAGCAAAAGCCCTAGACCTCCACGAACCAAATCGAGCCACAAAAGCATAGCTCCCGAAGATCAGACGAATCTCGAACACTCAACAGTCGCGAAGAACGAAACGCGAGAGCACGACCCGATAAGCACGGAGATGATTCGGGAGTTACCGCTCTTGGAGGAAGGCCAGAGCGGAGTTGACGTCGAGTCCGGCTTGCGCGAGGTAGGTCTGGACGTCTTCCACGAACTGGGCGCCCGGGATCCCTCTCCTCTCCGTCGCGACCTCGCCAGAGCCCGATGACGACGCCATTGTTTGTCGCTCGGTCTCTCTCTCTCTTTTTCTCTCCTCCGAGCAGAGCGTCGGCCTGTGGTTCCAGAGAGAGAAAGCTTGTTGCAGAGAGGAAGACAGAGACTCCGCGAGGGCGACGAGGGAGGAGACGACGTCGCCATGGTTCTCGGGTCGGGTATTCGGCGGGCTGCCTGGCCCGACTCTTTGGGGTGTCTCGCCGATCAGGGTCACGCCTGTGGACTTCATCACAGGCCCAGGTTTTTCTGAAGTAGAGTACAATTTTTGATGGAAATAAACGATTTTCTTTCTTGAATGATTAAGGTGGCTAAATTACGTTAATTTATATAAATTTATTTTATAAAGAAAAAAATATACCTTTCAACATGAAGATACCGTTCGGATGACAATGGATAAAAAAAATTATTTAGAAAATAAAAAATAGAATGATTTTTAAAAGCATAAAAGTTTATTTTCAACATGGTGGAGATTAAAGTTTTTATTTGGAACTAATCTTCTATGCTCTCTCACTCGTTTGATAAACTCGTTGCTCTTACCTACAACTTAATAAATTATTAATCACGAAGTTCTTTCAAGAGAACGGCATCATTGTTCATCCAATCGATCGCAAAACATTAAAGTTCCATGAAATGCACTTTCTCTTCTAGGAAAGTAAGTCTGTTGGGTTTTCAATGCAAGTATTGCCGGGGAAAACTTGTTGAAATTCCATGATATCTTATCTCTAGGGTTTTACTGCATAGAAGAAATTTAATCAATCGGTCAAATGCTGAATATCACCACCGTCTCAAAGAAGAAATTTCCACAATCCTCTGACAAATCTGGAAGGAACCTTATAGATTGATCTTTTTATCAGGTGAAACCCCCCGCTCATGAGGTGATCCAAGCTGCATCTTCAAACTCGAAGGCCTTTTGACAAGGCCCGAAGAACAGTTGGCGTTCGAGAAGACACTACAACTCAGCAGCAGCATCCCCATCGAGATAGGTGGAAAGCATCAAAGTATGGAGAGATATAAAAAAAATTAGGGCAAATACCACTAAAAACCCTAAATTATACTCCATGTGACAATTTTACTCTAAATTTTTTTTTGTATCATCAAAAACCCCAAACTATACCACTTATGACAATTTTACTTCGAACTTTTTTTTTACACTACCAAAAACCCTAAACTATGTTACTTAGAACAAATTTACCCAAAATTTTTTAGGCTAAAGGGCATTTTCGTCCTTTTCTATTTTCTTTTTTCTTTTTCTTTTTTCTCCTGACAGAAGGAAGCCGGCGAGGGCGACCTCGCCAGCATCAGAGTTAGGCAAGGCTCCGGTGGTCCTTGCCCAACGTCAGCGAGGGTCACCTTCACTTGGGTCAGGTGAGGTGAGGGAGGCCCTCGCCAGTGAGGCTCGGGTGGCCCTCATTGGCATCGGGCGACGTCCGCCCAAGCTAGATCCAATGAGGCCCGCCCTCGCCTGATGCCGATGCCAGCGAGGGTGGCCTCACCGGCTTCCTTCTGTCAAGTGAAAAAAAATAGAAAATAGAAAATGATGAAAATGCCCCTTGATCAAAAAGTTTGGGGTAAATTAATCACAAGTGATATAATTTGGAGTTTTTGATAGCACAAAAAAAATTCATAGTAAAATTGTCACAATTAATATAGTTTGAGATTTTTAGTGGCACAAAAAAAGTTCAGAATAAAATTATCATAATGAGTATAATTTAGGGTTTTTGGTGATATTTGCCCAAAAAATTAATACGAACGGGGCTTTATTAGAGGAGAAAGCTAGGAGCTTGGGGATTTCATCGTTTGAGATGATGAAGGAAACGTAATAAGAGGTGAAGATCACAGATCTTTCCATATAATTCAGCTGTACGTGCCGAAACCCTAGTAGTGCCAGAACCTCCCAGGGAGAAAAGAAAATCTCAGAAATGGACGAGGAGGTGCTAAACGGGTCAAATGATGCTTCTTGGATTATTTAGCGTGTGGTACAGGAATGTGTAAGCTTCGTTGAACAAATGACCGACTTAACCTTTCCTTGGTTTCTTCGAGAAACCTAATTTAGCAGTCAATCGGATCGCAACTCATGGGACAATAGATATTTTAAATTTAGACTCTGTTTGTTTACGGTGTTTGGCTGAAATTTGAAAATGAAGTAAAAAATATTTTCCTCTATTCGATAAAGAAAATCTTTATCTTCATGGACTCTTTTTCAATAATTTTTTTAAATAGTTTTAATTATTTTTTATTTTTTAAAAGAATCAATTTTTTATTATTTTTGTCTTCTTAAAAAATCGAAAATGAAGTAAAAAATATTTCCCTTATTTTAGAAGATTTTTTTTCCTTTGATGGAAAATGTTTTCCCTTAATGGAAAAGTTTTCCCTCAACTAGTTCATTTTCCATAAAACGAATGCCGAAAAATTCAGAAAATATTTTCCTAAAAGTTAATTTTCACGAAACGAACGGAGTAGTTTCATTTGACTTGTACCATCTACTACAAGCTTTAATGTGCCAAATAATTCCATGAAAGCTGGATAGAATTTTCAACTCAAAACTTGACAAAAGATTACCTCAATCTAAACTTAATCTTCACGAGAGAATTCACGTGCCAAATACAGGCTCATTTTGAGTCTACTCGTTTTGCGAAAAATATAGCGTTTTCTAAAAATTGTTTTCCAAGAAGTTATTTTTTTAGGAAAATGACAATATTTTTCAGTGTTTAGTTGAAATCTAAAATTAAAGTGGAAAATATTTCTCACTATTCGGTATCTTATTTGATTTTTCTCTACATACTACTTTTGATCATTTTTTGTTTTTACTTTTATTTATTTTTTCTGTTATTTTTTTAATTATCATTTTATTCAAAAATTTGAATTTGTAGTTATTTGTATTTTTATTTTCTTCTTTTCTTTCCTTATTTTTTTCTTTTATTTTTTGTTTCCTTAGTCGGTGACCACAGCGAGTGCTACCATCTAACATCGCTTGGGCATCACCGACCTGGTGAGGCTTGAGCCTCGCAATCTCTAAGCCTCAAACTTGGCTCATATGTGGTTGGTTGCTGGCCACACAATGGCGGGCTACTTGTCCAAAAAAGTAGAAGAGCAACATATATATATGAATTTAAAAAAATAAAAATTCGATTTTTTTAAAAAAAAGAAAGAAATGGGGATTAGTAGAATGTGTAAGATAAGAAAGAAATGGGGATTAGTAGAATGTGTAAGATAAGAAAGAGTGTGCGAAAAATGTTTTCCTCAACTTGAAAAGTGAAAAATATATATTTTTTAATTTTAAAAGACTTTTGCCCTTCATAAAAAATGTTTTCTCTAATCAAATATATTTTTCGTAAAACAAACACTGAAAAATTTGAAAAATATTTTTCTAAAAGTTACTATTCGTGAAACTTGAATGGAGAGCCACTAACTTTCTCACACGTAAACGAGAGAATATTGGTCGGCCATTAGTAAAAAAATTTCAATTCGGTCCATTGGAGGTTCCAATTTGATGAGGCCTTTTCCCCTTTTTTGGCTGGGAACCAGCTGGACCTTTAGATGCGTAGGGATGCCGCATTTTCTACCATTCAAACCCAAAAGAAACGATCTGTTCATGTGCATTAGCTGCCATAAGTCCTTCAGTAGTTCGTGATCGTCCGAACTACTGAAGGACTGAAGAATATTAGTGCTGTTCCGATTTGATTCCATCGGGTCGATTCCTTTGTTCTTACGTTTGCTAATTCCACTCGTTTCACCGGAACAACAGTCCAATTATTCCAGAAAGAAGGCAAGAAAATTGACATTTGAGTCGAATCAATCAAAGCTGGAAAGCACTTCAATTTCCTCAGCCGATTCAAATCTACAAATGGTTTTATTCCCAAGCTTCGTAGTTTCCCACATGGTTTCATTACTTTCACATCACAGATCCACAAGCACACGCCCTAACTTGACATGCTCATCGCCTGTCGTATACACCACACCATCTCGATCTCAAACCGCCCCATATATACCCATCAAAGAATTTGTCAAAATAATCGAAAATTCAGATAAAAACGAAAAGGCACACCCACTTCGAAGAGAAATCTACATGATTGAGCAGCTCTTTTCCAGGACGATGGAGGAGCAGTCGAGAGCGTTCAGACGTGTTCGTCGGGGTGGGGCGGCTTGAAGTGCGGGGGCGGCGGCGGCGGCGAAGCACAAGTGCCGGGAGGCGGGGTCGGGGTGCCGTACACCTGGGGGTTGGTGCGGACGTCCTGCCTTCCCCGGGCCCGTCCGAAGAAGTAGCACCCGAAGCCGAGCAGCAAGCAGAACAGTATCAGCGGCAGGGAGATCACCACCACCAGACCCATCTTCTTCTTCTTCTTCTTCTTCTTCTAAACGAATCTGTGAGAGAGAGAGAGAGAGAGAGAGAGAGAGATGTGGTTCGAGTGCGAAACAGAGGAGACCGTGTATAATATATATATATATATATAGAGAGAGAGAGAGAGAGAGAGAGAGAGAGAGAGAGAGAGAGAGAGAATGGGTTGTGGCTTGATCAGGACTTCTCGGGATAGATTCTGTCCAGAAGAGATTAGGGTTTCTGTAGCAATAAACAAACGAGAACAGGGAATTTAAAGAAAGACCTGCAACGTTCGGGAAGAGATGCAAAGTTAGGCTCTGCTCAACGTTCGAGCTCCCCCAACGGCTACTTTTCGACAGTCCAATGATTGCAAGGCAGGTCAGTAGGTTCTTTTTATTGTAACTTTTTATACAATCGATAAACGATACTGTGCAATTTTCAATTTATAATATTTCTTTTTTCGTGTTATGTGCCATGGAATATGGCGAATAGAAAAATGAATAGGAAGGCGACTCACTAAAGTTTATTCATCACCACCCATCATTTCTTTTACGAGAAAATGGACTTGGGTTGGACAACCCTCTTTTGGGGATTGCAAGTGGGTTTCGTCCAAGGGTGCCCGGGACACCTGATTAAATAACCGATGAAGGAAGTTGTGAAATTTCTAATACACTATCTTTATTTCGTCATGTGTAATTATGCATTGCAAATCCAAATGCTTTCCTATAGATATGGCTAGCAAGTGTTTCTAAAGCAATCTTTAACAATACCCTCGACAATTTATACATGATTTGGTGTTAAATCAATCACTTTGAAAGTTCATATATATATATATATATAAGAGGATCGTTGGATTTGGATCTATAAGAGAAAACCATAAGGGGTGGATCGTTGGATTTGGATCTATAAGAGAAAACCTAACGTTTTTGTTTATGAGATCGGTTTATGATATGAAAGAATTCTAAGGGTTCTATGTCTCTGATATAGTCGTAGAAATCGGCTAGTTCTGTGAATGTGGATATGATGTCGTAAAGTAATTCGAAGGTTAGGGTTATGGTATATAGAAATTTTACTAGATGGAGAACTGAGATATAAGTGAAGATTAAACTAAGCAAAATCTCGAACATTAAAGATTATATGTAAAGCAAAGAATATGTAAAGTATGAAGAGCAAAAGTATGCAGAAGCACCAAGGTATGAAGAAACCAACCATATAGGTGGTAAATATGGATAATATGGAAGTACGGGTTACAAATATGAAGAAACTGTAAATTACAAGTGCATAAACTAAAGAAAGTAAAGTACAAGTGCAGGAATTGAATCAACTGCAAAAAGAAAACAGAAACCAGTTTCAGATCTGGAGCGGTAATCCGCTTCTCCGTCACTGAACTGTTATGAATAGTATATGCAGATCTACCAACTATGAGTAAGTCAGGATCTGATATGAAGAAAATATGGTTTGATTTCGAAAACTTACTCAAAACCAGAGGGATATTTCTGGGTGAAGAGGGTTTCCGAGGATTTTCTGGGTATGAAGGTGAGGAACTGTGGAGAGGGTTTCGAGGGTTTCGAAGAGCTCTCAGAAGTGTTACACAAATGCCTCCCCTTCTTCTGAGGGTGTTATCTTCTTTTTATAGTGCATGTGCTACAGTGTTTACTATTTGAAATAGTACAAGTGAACAGTAAAAATGAACAGTACTTTTTTAAAGTATAAATGAACAGTAGAACAATATTTATGGGGACGCCAAGTGGTATGTTGAAGTTGCTTCATGGCTTCCTTCTTGGCTATCTGAGGAGTCGCGAACTATGCTTTCAATTTGGCCAACTTGGTGTAGTTGACTGATTATGGCATAACATTCTTCTTTTGTGCTGGCTGCGGCAAGAGCTGCCATGATCTGTGATTTTTCTTGGAGATATGCTGTTTGTTTTGGGTTTGATGGGTTTTGGGTTTTTTTGGGAATTTAACCATCTTCGAACCATGTCTTCTATACCCCAATCTTGGATTTTGAATTTGTCCCACCATTTTGTTTTATGCTGGCGAATGAGTATGGGTATTTTTTCTGGTGTGTGGGAATATGCAAATTCCCAGGCTGTTACCCATGATATTTTGCATATGGCAAAATAATGGAGTAGACATGGAAAACGTATGTCATGCTGGGATGGATGGAATTCTTTTTTGAAAAGTTGCCATCCTGGTGTGAGTGTGGGAGGGATAATTGATTCGGTTGGTCCGAAATATGTCCACCATTGGTTAAACCAATTCGGGAGGTTTTGTCTGGTGAATTTGTCTTTGAAGTATATTAACCAGGTGTGTTTCATTTGATTATTCTGTCGGTAGAAGACATTCCACCAGGCTTGTTGGTAATCCCAATATGAATATGAAGCACAAAAAGGTAGGCTTTGTGTAAGCCGAGCATGGAATTTTTTTGCAGTATGTGGTTCTTCAGTCCATTCATTGGGATGTATGATTCGATTAATTGTAATCATGGAGTAAAGAATATGGTTGTTGTCATTTTTGTCACAGAAATGTTTGAAATTTGCTGATTCGGTTTCGATCAGAATTTGTTCATAAAAAGCTAAAGGTTTATTTATATCATGTGGTTTAAAATACCATCCTTGTGGAAATATGTTTTTTGCAAATTGATTTGGATCACTGTCATAAAATCCATCCTCAACTGTGAGGATCAAAGAATATTTTTCTTTTTGAAAGAACATGGATCTTGTTTGCGAGGAGGATGCTGGTGGTCGAATGACTACTTCATGGATTTTATTCTTCTGTGCCATCAACTGGTATTCTTTTTGTCTTTGCATGGCTAATGGCGAAGGATTGTTGCTTTCTACGATGTGTTTGGGGTTTTGGTTGTTTTGGCTTTGCTTGTTCATTGATTGGATCATTGTTTGGAGGGCCATTGGATTGGTTTCTGGTGGTATTATGCTGGCTAAAAGTTTTTCTAGTTGTGTGAGATTGATGGGTTCTGGAGTATTAGGTATGGGTTGGGTATCTGGTTGATTGTGGTAATAGACACGGTCTGGTTCGATGCTGGATTCTTCTACAGCTTGGGCCCATGATTTTTTGGGTAATATGGGGTTTTTGGTTAATTTTGTATTGGATGAGGATGATTGATCGTCAATGGCTTTTGCTTTGTCTTTTTTCTTTGGTCGTGGCATGGTTATATGGTTGTATCCCCTGTAAAAATTCTCTTGTAAGGAAATCAAGTAAGCAATTTGATGAGCCATTTATAAATTGTATATCAAAATCAAAAACAGAAAGAATGGCCTGCCTTCTTGCAAAAATTTGTTTTGATGCAATATTTAAAACATCTTTTTGTAAGACATCTTTAGCTGATTTGCAATCGATTCTCAATAAGAATTTTTGATTTAGAAGATCTCCTTGAAATTTGGAAATGGAAAGGACTATAGCAAGTATTTCTTTCTTGATAGTGGAATAATTTTGCTGGGTTGGGTTCCAATGTTTGGATATGAATTGTACAATTGATTCCTTGTTGTTATGAGTTTGTTTAAGTATTCCTCCATATCCTATTTCTGAGGCATCAGTTTCGACTATTTTGAATGCATTTGGATTAGCAAGGTGAAGGATTGGTATGGTTTTGATATGGGTTTTAATTGTCCTAATTGTGTTGGTATGAACCTCTGTCCATGGTGGAGGATTCTTTTGTAACCTTTGATGTAAAGGTTTACAAATAATACTAATATTCGGGAAAAAGTCGAGAACATAATTGAGACTTCCTAGGAATCGCTGTAATTGGGTTTTATCTTTGATTTCATCAGGGAATTTATCAGCAAACGAGATTGATCTTTCTATAGGAAATATTGTTCCTGAATGGATGTAATGACCTAGAAACCTAATCTTAGTTTGAAATAAAGAAACTTTTGTGGGAGAGATTGCGAGACCGCTTTTTATCATGATTTTTATGAATGTTGAAATATGTTTGAAATGTTGATCTATTTCTGAAGAAAAAATAAGGACATCATCGATGTAGGTTATAATAAATGCTGAATAAGGATTGAAGATATCATTCATGATTCTTTGAAATTCCGAAGGGGCATTTTTTAGACCAAAGGGCATTACATTCCATTCATATTGGCCGAAAGGGACTGTAAAGGCAGTTTTGTATTTGTCTTTTTCATTAATTTGTATTTGCCAGAATCCGGATTTCATATCAAATTTTGAAAAGATTTTTGTTTTACAAAGTCTATTCAGTAGGTCTTTTTTATTAGGAATTGGGTAGCGTATCCATCTAAGGGCTGTATTAAGAGGTTTATAGTTTATAACAAGTCTTGGAACTTCTCTTTCTAATTCTGCATTTTTATTGACATAGAAAGCAGAACAACTCCAAGGTGATTGGCTTTTTCTTATGAGTTTTTTCTTTAAAAGGTCTTTAATTTCTTTTTGACAAAAATTTAGGACTTCGTGATTCATTTGAGTGGGACGGGCTTTTGTTGGTATATCAGTTTCAACAAATCCTTGTTCATAAGGGAGTGAAATAATATGGTTTTTCCTTTCCCAGAAAGCATTAGGTAGGGTGGAGCAGATAGTTTGTTCTATTTGATGTTGAAGGGAATTTATTTTTTCTTTGATGTTTGGCTTTGTAAGGTTTTCTTCTAACCTTTTGAATTCTAAATCTTCTTTTAAGAAATCAAGTTGCTTTTCTTTGTCTTTAATAAGAGAATTGATTTCTGAGATAGATTTTTCTTGTAAAGAATTTAAAATTCTATTTTGAGGTTTAGTGATGAAATCGAATCTTATCTTTTTATTAAGAAAGGAGGTTTCAATTCCTTCATTGTCGACTGTGAAAGGTTGGATTAGTTGAATGAAGGGAGTTCCTAGAATAACTTGCTGTCTCATATTCTTAACAAGGAGGAAGGAGGTTTTGTAAGAAACTTGGTTTTTCATTACTAGGGCTTCTGATAATTTGTATTTAATATTAAGTTTATCACCAGAGGCTGATTTCAAAGTTTCAGAAGTTTTATCAAAATATTTTGTTGGGACCAGGCCTTCCTTAATACAATTAAGGTCTGCTCTTGTATCAAAGAGGGCCGTTGTTTCAATAATATATTCATTATTGATTTTTATGGAGACATTTATTATCCATTTTCTGGATGTTATTTCTGTTAATAACATTAAAAACTGTGGGTTTGTCATTTCTCTTTCTGGGTAAATGACAGTATTGGTTCCTGCAAGGTTATCAGTCTTAGATTTTGAAAGGTCTAATTGGATTTTGTAAATGTCATTGGACATTTTCTTTTGAGCAGTTTTTAATGCTTGAATTTCTACCTTTTGTACTTTAATTTCGTTCTGTAGATTATTTATATTTACGGATCTAACTTGAGTTTTATTTCTATTCAAAATTTCTTTGAGATTGTAGGAAGAGTTTCCTTTGGAAATTATATTCATGGATGAATGAAGTCTATCAAGATATTTTTGTCTATCTTCTGGGTTTTCTATTTGATCAGCTGTGCTAAGGAGGAATTCTTCTTCTTTAGTGAGCATATTTATTTGAGGAGAAGTATCTTTGTAGTCAGAATCAGATGATGTATCTAATTCATTGGCTTGTAATCCTTCTTCTATTGACTCACTAGAAGTAGAACTAGTATCAGTTTGGGCAAGTATCTCTTTTAATTGGTGTAGTGTGTTTTCTTCTAGACATAACTCATCTAATTTTTTGTTAATTCTGCAGTATTTAGCAGTATGGCATTTGTTACCGCAGGAGTAACACTTGACATCTTTGTAGTTTTTTTTTGTATTGTTATTTTGATTTTTTCTCGCAGTATGGCCTTTGTTTTCTTTATGAGTCTTGGTATTTTTATTAGACCTTGGTTTTCGATGATAGGACCGTCGGTTCTTATAGTCTTTTCCTTTGGAGCAATCTCCTTTACATTTGGATTTTGTCTTGCTATCGTAAAAAGGGTCATATTGGGCATAGAAATCTCCTAATGTTTTGTTGCCCAGTTTTTTCTCTTTTTTAAGTTGTTTTTGTAATTTAATAGTATTACACATTTGGGTACCTTGTTTGTAGATATATGAGACTATTTCTCCATAAGAAAGGTTGTCATAAGGAATTTGTCCATTATTGTCTTCTCTTATTTTGTCTCGAACTTGGTCTCCTATGAGTTTTGGTATTCCATCTAAAAATTTTTCTTTCCAAAAAGGTTGATTACAGTCTGGTCTAATTAGGACTCGATGAAGGAATAGGTCTTTGTATTCACGGAATGTTTCTAATGATTTACATTTCATATTAGATAAGAGTTCCTCATTCCTATCTCTAAGATGGGATGGATCTCCTATAAAATGTTGAGATATAGAATATATGAGGGTATTAACAGCATCTGGAATAGAATGACCATTATCATCGAAAATTATTTGTCCTTCTTCATCTCTTTTATAGGCTAATAGGATTTGTGTCTTCTGTTCCTTGGTAAGATAATTATCCCACCATCCTTTTAATTGGCCAGTGAATCCGGTTATTAAAAGATTAGCAACAGCTTGATCTGAGACATCTTGTTGTGTTTTATAAGCATTAGCAAGCATTATCATATTATTAAGTATATTTAAGAGATTTGATTCGGCTATGCCATCAATATTCCATTCATAAATAGCATCAGGAGAATACTTATGTTGTGTTTTTTGGGAAGAGGATTCTTCTAGAGCTATATCTGGAGGAGTGGCTCTTTGGTGATATAATTTTTGAGGTTGTCGCCAGTTAAAATTATTTACCTCATTGATGGATTCCTCATCAGAAGATTGGTTTTTATCAAGAGTGCTAATAGTGGCTTTGGATTTGTCTAGGGTATCTTTGACAGTTAATCCTTGAACAAGAGGAGTCGCTATTATAGGTTTTGACTCTTCTTTTATTGCAATTCTCCTTTGTTCCAGGGCTTTCGTAAATTCAGGGCTAAATCTTTTTGGTAGTTCAAACGTTTTAAATAGGGGTTGTTTGGTTGGGTCTACTTTAGGATTTGCCTGAGTAGAATTCTGGAGAGTGGATTCTATTCTAACTAATTGTTTTCCTATTGTTGACAGGTGCTGGTTAGTATAATTGTTTTGTTCAATTATTTTGGGAATATTAACAGATTCTTCCATTTTGTCAGCAATTTTAAATGGTGCTGCTGTAACCTGACTATCTCCTACTGGGATAGTTATTCTTCTAAGTGGCGGATGTAGTGATTCTATAATATCGTCATTTTCAAGTTTCCACTTGTAATGGTGTTCTAGTACCATTAGTTTTTTGGGTTTTAGAAATTGTTCTTCAAACCAGTCAAAGAAAAAGATGTGAGTTTCATATTTATAAATATAGTCATAATATTGTTTTTTGATGTCTTGGGCTAATTCAGCAAATGTATTGAAGAACCATTCCCTAATGGTTGTATTTTCAATTGAATTGAAATCCTGATTTAGAAAGGCTCTATTTGGTTCGAATTCTTTTTCTAATACATTTAATTCGCTATCAATTTGAGAAAAGTTGGGAGAATCTATTCTTTCTATAATAGGTTCATTCTCATTCTGTTGATAAATGGGTCTGGTTATTCCTGATCTATTATCGAGGCCATTGATTTCTGGCTCAGGAGGTGCTGTTGGAGTTTCTCTATGTGTTTGTGGATTTTGAGGAGTGGTGTCTTGTTTCGGAATAGCCCTATTAGTACTGGAAGTGCTTGGTGGTATGGTAATTATTCTGGGTAAGTTGGGACGTTGATCAACTGAGGTCCGTGCAGAAGCTGTATGGAATGAGGGGTTTGATCTTAAATCAAAAGATCGTCTTGGAAATTGGATAGTAACTCTCCCTTCCGGGTGTTGGACAATATTAGTGGGCTCTGAATTTTGAACAATTTGTTGGGGAACTTTGTTTTCTAATTCCCATTGGTCCGGTAAGGTTACTTCATCCCAATTTATGGATCTAGGGATGGTAATGTTTGCTCTAGAAATATCAGTTTGAAGAAAAAGGGTTTCTCCTTTTGGACTTCTTTTGAAAGCATTTTCACCAAAGGCAGAAGCCATGGCTTTATATTGAACTCTATAAACTATGGCTAAAGGAATGGATCCTTCTGCTACATTGTAATTATGGATTTTTACTTGTAAGGTAAGGGATTTGAGGATGTTCCTATCTTTTAGGGAAACTATGAAGTTGGGATAACAATCAAAGTGTATGGGGCCTTTGCAGAGGCTAGTTTCTATTGTTCCTAATATGGATTCCTCATAATCTAAGAGACGTGAATCTCTTAATACTAAAAGGAGAGCTGTGTTAAGTCCTTCTTTCGTAAGGGGTTTTGCTCCTACCTGGACTAGACCTATATGGAGATAATTATATTTTTCTCTATGTTTCTTGATGGAGTTTGGGTCTAAAAGATATATTTTTTGATAAGAATCAGATAAATGTATGTCTCTTTCTTCAGTTGCTATGATATAATCGGATTTTTTGAAAAGGCGACTAAATTTGGACTGTTTATAAATTTCTTTAAGCTGGACTTTAGGTATTTCCCAGTTGTTAATAGATCTATTGAAATCTTCTATTTTTATTTCTTCTCTATGAATAGGACCTAGATCTGGGTCCCTGACAGAAAGAGAATCAAAGGAAGACATAGATGTTGTATCTAGGGCCATACTTGACGGATCGGAACTATTTCTTCTATAAGCGAACCGGTACTAACTCTTCGTATCCCCACAAAGGGGCCTTTACCAAGCCTCACAGGATTTATCGCCTCTCTAGGACTTATGACCTAACCTGCTTGGTCGAAACGTGAAGAGTACCAACGAATGGTTCTCGGTCTACCGCTAAGAAGAATCCCAACGAATGGGTACTCGATCAATTGCATGTAATATATATATATATATATATATATATATATATATATATATGTCACGAGCCGATCGTTTGGGATTGCGACCGTGCGGCGACTTAGGCTAATTCGGATCGCTTGGGATTGCCGAGCCTAAGCCAAGCCTTCTTCAAATCGTCTGATCACTCACTCACCCGAATCGTAGAGAGAGAAATTAGAGAGAGAAGCTCTGAATGAAAGAAAGGAGTTTAAATTGCTAATGGTTGGATGATACAAATGAGGGGGAGGGCACCCCTTTTTATACTTGAAGCCCTCAGATTACAACCATTGATTTAGTTTCGATCCGGCGAACAAGATCGTATCTCCTCAACTGTCTTAATTACCGTATCTTCTGTCCCTAGCAATATTCTAGAAGACTCAAGAAAATCCCGCCCCTAAGAATGTTCCGGAAGTGCTTGGATCCTTCAAGGGGCATTTTGGTCATTTTTCCTCGATTACGAATGCCCCATTGATCACGGAAACCTCTGCTCCATGACATTCTCCCCCACTCATTCGAGCAACGTCCTCGGCGCTCACGGCATGAGGAGAGTTCTTTTTGGCACGAGCTTTTTCCCGCTTCTTCATATTCCGCTTGGCCCTAACCGACTTGAACAGTACCTCGAACGGCTTCTCGAACGATTGGTTGAGTGGCTTCACGATCGGTTGGGCATACGATCCTTTCTTCGGCTCGGACATGGTACGCGGCGCGTACTCCACTTCGGGGAATAGGGCTTCGATTGGCATGTCGTTGGTTGGTGCAAGAGATCCCGATTCTACCTTCGGCTTCTCCAATGGTTGGGTCTTTGGTTGATTGGCCATGCGCTTGGCTGCCTTCAAGCTCTTGTCGAGGAGATGGACCGCAGCAATTGTCTTGGTGTTCATTGCCCCTTTGAGCATCGGCACCATGGACAGACACTTCGGATCAAGCACTATGATGCACTTAGACCCCATGTCAATCATAGCCCGCGCTTGGTCGAAGAACTGCATTCCCAAGATGAGGTCGTAGTCGTCGAGCGGGACTACCTCGAACGGAAGTTTTCCTTTCCATCCGCCAATTTGTACTTCGACCTCTGGGGTTGTGCCTCCACTTGCAAGGTCTTCCGAGTTGACGGTCTTGAATCGCCTTCCGTTCGGCACCACTTCCAAGCCCAACTTCTTCGCTACCTCGATTGTCATGAACACGTTGGATGCACTCGTATAGACTAAGGCATAGAGAGTGATTCCACATACCTCAAGTTCGACGAAGTACATGTCCGTTTGTTCCTTCTTCTTGGACGGTGGTTGGGTTTGCGCAGAGTTGAGGGTCATCCCACCAAGTCGGTTTTGGCGACTCTCCTCCTTTGGCCATTCTTCTTCTTCGACAGAAAGGATGGCGTTGACTCGATGCTTTTGCGGACATTTTTGTGTCCAATGATTCCCCTTGCAAATGAAACAAGGAGCGGGCGGAGGTTGATCGTACTTACTTGTGAAGTTCGCTTGCGGTCGACCTCCATGGACGGGTTGTTTAGACGAGCCTTCTCCCCAAGTTTTTTGGCCACCTTGATCCTTGGGGCCACTGGAGTTGTCTCCACTTTCATCCTCGGAGGACCGATCTGACCTCCAATCCCTTGATCAATGTTTCGTTGGATCAAATTTGTTGAGGTTGATGAGTAATTCAGCAACGGTTAAGGCCCTCGAGAGACTTTTCACATCCCAACGCATCAGCTCTTGCCTTGCCCATGGCCTGAGTCCATCTAAGAATGCTCCGAAAGCCTCCTCTTCTCCAAGATTGTTGATCTGGAGTTTGAGTTCGGTGAATTCTTTCACGTACTCTCGGACTGTACCTCGTTGTTAGAGGTGAGCTCCCGAAACTCCTTCACGAAGTCATCCCACGTCTCCACGGGATGGGCACCGCACTTGGTCTCATCGTACCTATGGCGCCACCACAGCATTGCGGTATTAGTAAGGAACATCGCAGCGGTTCGTACCTTAACATTCTCGTGTTGGATGTTGGCAGCTCCGAAGTACTGCTCCATGCTCCATATGAAGTTGTCCACCTCTTTGGCAGATCAATCACCCTTGAACTCCTTGGGTTTCGGCACCTCTATCTTGGGCATTGCTTGGGTAGGCATCACTCCGTTCGCAATGCTCAGTTTGCATAGGGCGAGCTTCGCCTTGAGCTCTTTGATCTCCACCTTCATGGCTTCGACCTCGTCCTGTCGGGGATTCTCCTCTTCCATTGCACGAACATGTTCCCTCAAGTCGTCAATCGATGTCTCAAGGTCATCATCCTTCGCTTGAAGAGGGACCGTCGCATCGTTAATGGCGTCTGTGAAATCTTTGCGAAGGGAGCCTTCAACCTCCATGATCCGGTCTTGAACATCATCGAGTCCGTCAATGAGATCAGCTATGGCACTTCGCATTTTCGTGAACTTCTCATCAAGCGCGGCAACGGGTTCCGACGAGGTTTCTCTTTTCTTGCCTCGGCTGCGAGTCTCTCTGACTTGGGCAACCTCTCCATCCACAATAGCTTCTTGGCTCGACATTCTTTCGAACAGTTGGTGCTGCTCCTCAAATCTCTCTTCTTTTGCTCTGATACCACTTGTCATGGGCCGATCGTTTGGGATCGCAACCATGCGGCGACTTAGGCTAATTCAGATCGCTTGGGATTGCCGAGCCTAAACCAAGCCTTCTTCGGATCGTCCGATCACTCACTCACCCAGATCGTAGAGAGAGAAATTAGAGAGAGAAGCTCTGAACGAAAGAAAGGAGCTTAAATTGCTAATGGTTGGATGGTACAAATGAGGGGGAGGGCACCCCTTTTTATACTTGAGGCCCTCAAATTACAACCATTGATTTAGTTTCGATCCGGCAAACAAAATCGTATCTCCTCAACTGCCTTAATTACCGTATCTTCTGCCCCTAGGAATATTCTAGGGATATTCTGGGAATATTCTAGGAATATTCTGGAATATTCTAGAAAACTCAAGAAAATCCCGCCCCTAATAATGTTCCGGAAGTGCTTGGATCCTTCAATGGGCGTTTTGGTCATTTTTCCTCGATTACGAATGCTCCATTGACCACGGAAACCTCTGCTCTGTGACACAATCATGACATTAATAAGTTGATAGTGATGCATGATACATTTTGTGTTGACCACTAATTTTCCTAGAGCTAGGCGTCAGACCATTCAACGAAGGAAAATTATTCGAATACATAGGATATGCGCGTTTTCCTTATTTTACACGTATAAAACTTGCATGATTTTTTTATATGGTACATAGCCTATGTACTCCTTTTTTTTATTATATATAATGTACTCCTTTTTTTATTATATATAAAGTTTAATACCAAGAAAAATTTATACCTGTAACAAGTTTACCTTTAATCAAATTTTCCTAACCTGTGAAAAACGAATGGTAAAACCTCAAATTGAAATATCCGTCAACTACCACATGTAATCTAACTTAGTAATTTAATAATAAAATTTAACAGAAATTAATGTATGGTAAATTAGTCACAGATTTACCAGTTTGGAATTTTAGTTTTGGGTAAATTTGTCGCATGTATACTGGTTTGTAGTTATTGGTGATCAAAAAATTAGTTTGGAATAAAATTGTCACAAGTATACTCGTTTGGAGTTTTCCGTAGTCAAAAATTTTATTTGGAATAAATTTATCGTAGGTATACTAGTTCGATTTTTCATGGTATTAACACTTACAGGGAAAATTGTTGAAATAGTCTTAAACCTATTACAATTTTACCAATTTAGTCATAAACCTTTAAATTTTGCCAATTCAATCTTAAACATGTTCAATTCTTGTCAATTGAGTCCATTTGACCAATTTTGGCCGAAAATTACTAATGTGGATGAATGTCATTGATGTGTCATTTTTAATGATATTTTAATATTTTATGAGATTTTTATGCTTTTTTTCTTTACTTTTCTTTGTTTTAGGATTTAGGAGAGGGGCAACGAAGATGGCTAGTCGACCCTTACCAGCAAAAGCAAGGGCACGCAAGCCCTTGCCCAAAATTGGCCAAGGCAGCAACGCTTTCGCCAAATTTGGCAAGGTGAGGGCTTGGTGGCCTTCACAGGCCCATCCCTCACCTAGCTAGAACTAGCAAGGGCATTGCCACCCTCACCGATTATGGGCGAGGGCTCATGTGCCCTCGCTTCCACTGGCGTGGGCATCATGGCCCTCACCTAGGGCCAACAAGGGTTGGTCGGCCCTTGCTTGTGGCTAGCAAGAGTTGGTGGCCCTCGCCTATGACTGGTGAGGGTGAACCAGCTACCCTTGTCAACCCTCTCTCCTAAATCCTAAAAACTAAAAACATTAAAATATTATTAAAAAATTTCACGTTAGTGTCGATTGTTCACATCAACAATTTCCAATCAAAATTGATTGGATAGACTCAATTGGCAAGAAATAAAAAGATTTAATACTGAATTGATAAAAATACAATAAATTTAAAACTTTTTCAATAAATTTTCCAACACTCGAATATAACCCAACTTCATCAACATTTATTGGAAATTTATAATTTGAAAATTTGACCAGACTAGGTCATCGGACTTTTCGTTTCCGCAGTACAAGGAAACGAGCTTTGTTGATTTTTTTACGGTCGCCACACGTACCTCAAATATTTTCTATCTTTCCTCGCCATTTGTATTTGTCGCTTTCTTGACACTTCTTTTGCGGGTACTCAAATGTTTGAAAATACCTCGCCCTATAAATCGGTTAACTCATAGAAAACTACACTACATGGCACCGCAAGTTGTTGACTAGTTCTTTTTAAGGATAAGTATACTAGATAAGTGCAATGAAATATTAAAACTTATAAAAGATGCAATCAAATCTTAAAATTTTTATAAAAATAATATTGAGTTCTAAAAGTTTCAGAAATTGTTATTGACGAAAAAACTTGATTTGATAAATTTGTTAAATTTTATGACTTGATTACACTTTTTAAAAATTTTAGAATTTGATTTTATTTTCATAACAAGTTATATAACTGTACCTTTAAAAAAAATAATTTGACAAATTTAGGACTTTCAATATATTTATCTCTTCTTTTTTTCTTTTCTTTTTTTATCTTCGATTGATTCTAGAAAGTTTAACCGTACTAACTAGTGATCACATAACTTGCTCTTCTCTTACCGTATCAAGTGTTCAGACATCTCTGAGTGCGAGATTAACATCGTTTGATAGTGGGTATCCCCTTTTAGAGAGAGAGAGAGAGAGAGAGAGAGAGAGAGTTATTAGAACTGGTCATTAAATTAACCACTAAGGAAGGCTCGTTGACTCATTACCATTCTTTTGGGTGCACAACATACGTGGCTTGCTGAGGACGTTCTCTCTGTAATGTGCTTACCGTTTACGTGACCAAACCATGCGCCACGTGCAAAGCTAGATTAAGACACTTATAAAAAAAGTTTTAGACCTATTATAATTATGTCAATTTAAGTGTAAACTTTTTTTTGACCAATTGAGTGATAAATTTTTTATATTTGTGTCAATTTAGCTCATCCGATCAATTTCGCCGGTCAATGCTAGCATAAGCGCTGACTATATTACCCGACAGCATCAATGCTGGTGTTAATGAATTTTAATGATATTTAAAAATATTATATTTTTTATTTTTCCTTTGTTTTTCTTTTTTTTTATTCCCCTTACTTCCTTCTTCCTTTTGCTGATTGCCAACGAGGGACCATGCTGACCTTGAGCAAGCCTTGCCATGGTTGGGCCTTGCCTAAGCTACCCACTAGGCTGGTGAGGTCAAGACTCGACCTTGTTGAAATTGATAAGGTCAGGCCCATGGCCAACGACTAGCCTAGTGAGTGAGTGATGGCTCAAGCCTCACCCAACCATGTTTGAAGGAAGAAAGTGAAGAAAAGAGAAAATAAAATAAAATAAAATTATAAAAAATATATTAAAACGTTAGTGCCAATGATGTCATGCTAAACGGCTAGCATCTATGTAAATGTCGATCGGCCAAAAGTGACTGAATGAACTGAATTAGCACAAACTGAAAAAGTTTAGGATTATAATTACAACAAATTTACGATTTTTTAAGTGATTTTTCCACGAGAAAATTATGTCGACAATTTAGTTATAGAGGGTACAACAACCTCAAGTCCAAATATATTAATTTCATCTATACACGTGCAAATAAAGGCTTACATAAGAAAATGTGTAGGATCCAAAAGGAGAAGTAAAAATTCAGGCATTGATTCTGCACTCCACGAATTTGCATTGCACGATAGTCCCTCAAGGAAAACGAAGACATTAATTCACGCATCACTTCTACAACTATAATGTTTAAGGAACCTGAAGAAGGTGATCCGTAGGATTGAGGAGAACCAGAGTTCAAACTACAAAAACAAAACACCCATATAAACTAGACATGTAATCAAACTACACTTGCTCACTCCTGTCCGAACCAAACCCAAAACTCCGCTGCAAAATTTTTTACTCCGTTGTGGAGAGAACGAGACCCACACTTGTAACGTCTAAATCTTGTTCAGTCTTCCTGCAAAATGTGATGCAGAGGAGAAAACAGGAGACTTTGCTGTAGTGACCATTCTGCATCAAAAAGGACTCCTCAATCTCAACCATCTCAGGCATCTCCAGGTCGCATGATATTACAAAAAACCGTAAGTATACACAACATAACAAGCGGGAAAAGTCAGTGAGAGAGGCTCGTCATTCCAATATCTCGCCTTCCTCTAATTCATCCTCCACCAATATTAAGTTGCTCCCTCCAGGTAAGCCTCTTCTTTCTTCTCTACCTTTTCTGGCAAACTCATCATCCAATTCAAGAAAATCATCGGGATTCGTTTGTGCAATGAGATTTGAATAGGCATCTAGAAGTCCCTGATCAAAGTCAATTTCCATGTCCTCAATATTCCATGAATCCCCAACATTGGAGGGAAGTGGTTCACTTGGTCCAGATACATGTCCTGCCAAGGGCCCACTTAATGCTTTTGTATTTTGATGGGAAAACTGAGATTCTCCACTTGAGTTCCCTTGCTGCATTAGGTCACACAACCGTGATTCCAAACAGCCATTATCTTCAATAATCTCCTCCCTGAAGCGGACACCATGCACATTCAAGTTATCACTTCCGACAGAGCACTGCAAATCTGATTTGGGAGTGATGGCTCTCCCGTCTTTCACAACTTCAAAATCACAACTGTGTGATGGAAGGAAGACATGTATCACGGGATATTCTAAGATGACAACATTTGCCAATAGTTGCCTAAGAGGGGTGTTTATGTCCAACTCCTTGAAAGGTGATTTGGGACCCTGGATTGGCAAAAAGTAGAAATGAACTCACTAGACCCAACATTTAACTGCTGAGAAGTCTGATAGGCAGCATGTAAAGATGGATGGTCAACTCCAAAGATTGACATCCATAATTGATCTAACACACCCCCCTCCTTAAAGAGAAAGATCCTTAGCCTGAACAAGCAAAAGGAAAGACTAAACTCCATGAGCACACTTGAAGAAGGGAAGATTACCTTCGGATATTTACGAATAAAAAATCTGAGATTGTCCAGCTGTTCATCACAAAATTGCTTTAGCGGATGGTTCCATGGACCAGGTCTCAGATGTTTCTCAACGACAGTACAAAGGGTCATGTCCTCATGTATTCTGCAACAAAAACCATCCTGAACCACTGAACATGATTATCATTGCTTTTTGGAATGGACAGTAGCACAAATTAATTCTCATCACTAGAGGTGAACATAGGTACTGCAGATCAGCTTTCATCAAGATTAAACTACACAGGACTCACCCATGATCACATAGTACCACATCTGTCAAGTGAGAGCCATTCAATTGTCCATGAAATAAATTTCTTCCTGAAACAATTAGAAAAGCACAGTTTACAACTCTTCTAAGATCACATTCTGACTAGAAATATTCATATGAAAAAACATCTTAAAAGAAGAAGGCTGATAAAGGCAGAAAGTATTAGCCAAAAACATGGGAATGCCAAGGTCAAGTAGAATGAAAAACTGCTTACAAAATTCAATGAAAATAATTTCTAGAAAAAAGCTGACATTTACGGACACCTTAAATCTGTATATTCAAAGCATGACCAAAAAATCAACACCTGACAAGTGCTGCACTTCCTAATTTCATGGCAAGAAAATAACTCGCAAATGAGATTACAAACTAAATTAGCAGGTTAGATAAGTTCAACCATGCTTGTTTAAGAAATGTTCCTGACTAATGAATGTAATTGCAAAGAAGGAATCACTTCTTGATAGCATTTTCTCAGTTAAATGATCTATTCCAAATATTTTTACAAACTGCAACTGTGATCCAGATATAAACCCACATGGTGAAGATTCAGAGACAGAGATAGATGAGCTGATCTTACCCTTCAAGAATACCTCTTTTATCATCAGATGGCTTGATTATTGACTAAAGGAGAGAAAAGACGAGAAGGAGATCACATCATCACAGGTAGAATAAAAACTGACATTGTCATCACTAAACCCCTAGAGCAAAAGCAGGTTTTAAAGATAAATATTTAATGCCTTCAGAAGGACCTGGCTGATCTAATGTTGTATACCCCAGCCCAGAGAATGACCCCACCCAAAAAAATGAAGTAACTAATCTGCAAGAATCATCTACACCTAATGTGCAGCATTGTAATCATTTTACAACATCGATAGCATAGTATATATAATCCACTCGAATGTCAAGATTCTGATATCACACCTTTGCTCATATCGAGACTGATTTCTGCCCCTTTTTGACAGTCCACTTGGAAGGAACAAGAGTTTTGTTCTCCTACTAGCAGCTGCACGCCGGAGGTTTTGGAGGGGAAATGGCAACTTAAAATAAGGATGCACACTTAATTTAGTTCTCGTTCTGTGAGCAGATTCAGTCACCCTCTTTACTTCCTCGAGCAAATTATAGTCTGTCCATCATGAATGTCAAAGAATTATGAACATATAAAACTTAAGAATAAATGAAAGATTTCTTAAAAAAGTAAACATGAAAACAGAAGTCTTGAATGAAAAAAAGAAGGGGAAAAAAAGGAAGAAAGCAGAAGTAAGCTAAGCTTTAGGCTTAAGCTAATTTTCTGAGGAAAAGAAACTGTTCAGATAAAGGGCAATTACCAATATAAATTTATGCCCAAATAATCATACTGAAGACAGCAAAAAAGCTAGAATTTTGACACATTCGTGTGCAGTGGGGGGAGGGCACGAGAGAGAGAGTATACCAGAGAGGAGAGCATTGTCATTAAATTGAGAGAGAGGGACAAACTCAGTCTGATTCCTCTTGCCACTGCAGCCAGTACGGTGTTTATGAGCATTTACGCACGGAAGGCTACATGAGCGAAAAGCACATGCAGGGCACTTGTATTTTGATGGGTTCTTTTCACACTCTTGACATAGAAGAGGTTGTTGCTTCACCTGTGATGTGCCTACATTTTCTTCTGCTTGATCTTCCATCTCAATCAAATTTGAAAGAGCTGAAAAGAATGGTATTTGGAATAGTAAGAATAATGGGGTTGCAAGAAGAATGGACGATGTGACATATGATGACTTAAATGAATGAGAAAAATAAAATCTAGTCAAGAATGTAATAGCCAATCCTCCAATTATTTTACATAAACAATCCTTAGACAGTAAGAAAAAGATCAATGGGAACTAAAGGTATGTGCCACAGATCGTTCTATCTTGACCAGTGGATTCCTGGGACTCGACAAATGGCCATCATTGAGAGACTAGGTCAGGTCAGCTGCAATTTGGAACCTTTTATAATAGGACAAGGAATCTGAAGAATCTCTTTTGCCCTTACCTCACTAGGTCAATCACACGATATAAGGCAGTACACTGTCATATCGTATCCGTTCAGGCATTTGGCAAAACCAACAAATAACATTAACGACCAAATTCATTTTTGTGTGCGGTCCATAAGAGTTATCTTATCATTATTACCATCCAAACCACACCGCCTGCAAAATTGTACACTGGCAATCACTAAAACACTGCATTTTTATTACAAAGCCCAACCACAAAAATGAAGATACAATCACACATCAAATCCATGTGCAAGAACCATTTTCTTGTATATGGGAGCCAACATGGGTAGTTGTCATAGTATGTAACTTGTCCAAGTTTTCATTTCACAATAGGTTTGGAGGAATGTGTGACATCCTTGGATTAACTCATAGAGGTATTGTCCATTGGCCCGTTCCATACCGAGCCTCATGGTTTTATCCTTTGGTGTACAAGCAAACACTTTCCCAAGAGGTCATCCATCCTAGTAATGGTCTAATCTAGGCTCACTTAACTTTGGAGTTCCAAAGTAAAGCTTGCCCTTAGTCAAAAGGAGCCTCAATGAGTTAATTCCAGTTTTCACATATATATCCCAAGCACACTCTCCCTTGTTCGGTGCATGGTTCGGATCATTCCTACCCTCTTTGCCATCCTAGAAGCTTGCCAGGAGCCACTCCTTTTTCCCATCCTTTGGCCTTGGCGACCACTCCCCGCTCTTGTCAAATCATGTCATTACAGGCCCACCAACTTCCACACGGTTCGTCCCCAAACCATATACCTACTAGAGGAGGTCCTGCTTTGATACCATATTGTGACATTCCTTAATTAACTCATAGAGATATCGCTCGCTTTGGCCCATCCCATACTTTTATCCTTTGGCATACAGGTAGACACTTTCCTAAGAGGTCACCTATCTTGATAGTGCTCTAGCCTGCGCTCGCTTAACTTTGGAATTCAAAAGGCGCCTCCGTGGGTTAATTCTAATTTTCACATATATATCCCAGGCACGCTCTCCCCTTATTCGGTGCATGGTTTGGATCATTCTTGCCTCCTTCACCATCCTAGAAGCCAGCCAGGAGACACTCCTTGTCCAAGCCCTCTAGCCTTGGTGACCACTTCCCACCCATGTCATTACAAAACAAGTGTCCAAAATTTGGATACAACTGTAGGGATATATTTAAAATAGACAATACACACACCTGATAACAACTATTACTAACACATTGCTTTGACATTAACTTCATCTCAGTTATTCCAATAGGCACAACATTTTGAGACAATGTTATGGATCGAGGATCATACAATCCTAATTCAACAAACTGAGGCCAAATTGTGGAGCTTTTACTCGGTTTTGCACAGTTATATATATCAACATTAAAACAAGGGAATGAAGTTCAAACATTGGAACACTATGTGAATTCCTGCACTCCCACATCATAGGTTTTCTCTCTTTTTCGTTTTGAACTCCACTTGACTTTGGAGAAGGCCCAAAATTATGTCTTCTTAACGTCCTCCAGCCCGTCTTGGCTTCTCCATTAAAAATTTCCACCGGCATAAGAAAAGTTGTTAGGATCGGCATCCTGATTAGGATTATAAGATCCTAAAAACTACACAAACAATACAAAACTCTTGGATAACCATATGGAATTTATTAATTATGAACATTGTATGACATTAAAACTCCAAAATAGTGTAAATTTTAAGTTTATGACATCTTTATACTATATCAGCCAGGCCATAGTGACATTGAAACTAACACCAGAGTGTTTCTGCTTAAGTGCCTCACTTCCACGAGGCTTTGATGGAGGAACAGATGGTTTGGGTGGAGGCGCTCTGCCAACAGAAGTTGGTGTAGGAGTTTAGCATGGTGTCATTTTGACAGGCTCAAGAATGAGAATCACTGATCGAAGACATCTTAAGAACTACTAATAATAACAAAAATTAGAAACAAAAACGATGTAACAAGAACAACAAATCGAAGTAAATAAAGTCGGATATATCCACTTCACATCATATATTATGTGGTACAATCTACATATGAATATAAATGAACCAGAAATTTTTCAAATTGAGATGGTAAAAATCACTTACCATATTATTGTCTATTTTATGTTATTTTACTCTCTTTTTAATTAGTTTCTTTTTTCTTTTTTTCCCCTTCAATCATTCCATAACAAAATTTTATTAAATAGAAAACTGTACTCATACACGTAAAATACTAAAACACACTAAAATATGCAATAAATATATATATATTGAATTTATATTATAAGATAGAATTAAATTAGAATTTGACTTTGACTTGCTCTTCTTCTTCGTCTTCTCCTCACAAAATGAATCGGACTTTGACTTCATTGTTGCAAATAAATCCTTAAAATTGTTAAAGAAATGTCCTTAATTTTGAGCAGAACGATGAAGTTAAGGGTTTGAATGAATAGGAAATAAATCGGATTTTGAGACGTAATATCACTTTTTATAAGGATTTATTTGCCTCACGAAATTGCTAATGATTACCAACGAATTTTGTCCAAGATACAAATCTCAATGAGACTACTAGATAGTGATTCTAATATTTCTCCAAAGTCTCTCAAGGGAAACAATCGAAAAAGATGGCTGTAGTTTTGGAAAGAAAACTAAAAAAACACTGATCATTTGTTTTCTCAAAACTGACAAATTTATTTCATTCTTAATAAACAAAGACGACTCTTTGAAAAAGGTTGGAAAACGAACAAGTTCGGTTTCAGGTGCACGTCGGTCGTCAGTCGACGCACAGTGATCGTCGAGGACGACACAACGATTTGGGTCGACAGCTTGGAGAGAGAAGAAGAGACAAGGTGTCTCGAAGGGGTGGCCCAAGGATCTTCGATTGAGCATGCCAGTCATTGGTGGGTGTGCGGTGGTCGTCAGTGGGTGCGCGGCGGTCGTCGGTCAGCACATGATGGTTGTCAAGGGTGGCACGGTGGTTCATCCATCAAACGAGGGCTTGGGTCAGTGGCTTGCACAAAGAAGAGACTGAGTAGGATGTCTCAGAAGGGTGGCCCAAGGGTCCTCAATCATGCGCGGCGGTCATCGCAGTTGTCGTCGGTGGGTGTGCAACAGGCGTCAAAGAGAGAAAAATTTTGTGTTGGATAGAAAGGAAGGAGAGAGAGACTATAGATTTTCTCCTGCAATGGAGAAATTTTTTGGTCAGGGAGAGAGAAAAGGAGGTTTGTGTAGAGATAGGGAGAGGGGAGAGAGTGCAAAGGAGGGGAGAGAGAAGAAGAACCGCGTAGTTTGAATTTTTTTTTTCCTCCCTGACAAGTCTGATGCCTGGGCCCACAAGAGGGCACGTGTCATGTTATGAAGCCTCTTCTGATTTGCCACGCTAGCACATGATTGACAGCCAATATTTTCTCAGAAATATGGCATAGGTTTAGTAACTTGAGGGGAGTTGGGCTTGGTTTAGGCCCATATCAATTTGGGCTTTATTTGGGATGTCCTAGTTTGTGCTTTTGGTTGAATGGGCTTGGATTTTAGCCAAACCGAGTTTAAGTTCATTAAGCCCATTTCTCTCTTTGTTTCTGGGTCCTTGGCCCAAACCTTGTGGACCGACAATAGCCTATAGTCAGACTGGGCTTAAAGGCCCAGCCCGAGTCCTAATTTCGGAATAAAAAATTATAATATATATTTATATAAATCAGAAAAAATCCCAAAAAAAATAATTTATATTTTCCAGAAAAAATAAATAAAAAAGCCCAAAAATAGCTTTCGATTAAGTTTCCCCACAAGTGCATGTGCAAATCCTTAAAAGAAAACCAAAAAAAAGAAAAAAAAAGAAAGAAATCGAGTTTAGATTATTGGAAGTTAATATTGGCTTATTTCCCTTATTCCAATTGTGCCCTTTTGATGCATCGATTTTTATTTCCTTAGTCTGGTTAGAAATTGAATCCTAGAACTCATGATTGGTATAGGTACAAGATGCTGGATAAATACTTTACTTGATGTTTAAACAAAGATTAGATACCGAAAAGACATTAGTGATTAACTAACATAATCAAGTCCCCGATCCTAATTTCTTTATTTACGCAGGAGTAAAATATTTCTCCCAATATTTTACTTGGTTTCTAATCGACTCAACCCAAATCGATTAGTGGCAACTTCTACATTAAAAACTCAAACAATAAGTCATGAATTGGTAGGTTTGGGAGAGCTAAAATTAAGCCCTAATAGACTTAGACTACATTTGGTTCAGCATTTCCCCAAGGGATTTTCCGTTTGATTCAACTTTGAAGTTGGTTTTTAGCTTTCAACCGGCCTTCAAAATGCTAAAAGCCCAAAGCTTAGCATTCCGTTGAATGCTAAAATTATTTTTTCCCTTCCAAAACTACCCTCACTAATTCTTCATATTTCGGATTTTGCCCCTGTTATTTTTTTTAATTGAAAAAGGTGGTAGCCCTTCGCTAGACCGACAAAGGATTTAGTTCAATTTTTTTAAAAAATATATATATACACACAGATATTATACTCATTAAAACCCATTGCAAAAGTTTTTTTTACCAAATGCACATTTAACTTAAAGTCCATTTGCAAAAAAAATTTACCAAACACAATTGTATTTCTCCAAGTAGCTTTGGGTTTTCAACATTTGCATTAGACTCAAAGCCCCTTGCAAATGCTGAACCAAACGCAGCCTTAGCCAGCCATTAACCTTCGTAGGCACACAAGTAAGGTCTTGGGGATGTCACCACACTAATATGCCTTGGTTGATGCACGGAAACAAGTGAGAGAATTAGAACAACCTAAGCTTCTATCAACTAATAACATGCAATTGAAAGGCGGAAGAACACTAAGAGTGTCATAACTTTTGTACGGCACTTACTTTGGTGCCAAAACTTTTTTTTTGCTCGCTTAAGTGCTAAATCAGAGTGAAATCGTTCAGTTAAGTGTTACTTCCTGCCAAAATGCATATGTGGATTTTTTTTAATGATTTTTCTTTTTTTTTATAATTTTTTATGCCGACGTGGTTTCCGGCGTTGACCCTCGCCAGCCAACGTGGAGTCTTTGTGCAAAACAATATCATTTCTCCTCATCTCGTCTCTCTTCTTTTTGCCCCTTTTTCCTTTTTTTTTTCTTTAGGGCCGGCAAGGGTCACCGTTGACCCTCACTGGCCCCGTCAAAGCTCGACCAGCCACTAGCGAAGGCCGCGATAGCCTCGCCCCAGGGCTTCATGGCCCAGGGCCAAGGCTCCACAACCAGTGAGGGTCATCGGTGACCCTCGCTGGCCCTAAAGAAAAAAAAAAGCAAAAAAAAAAATCGAAAAAATTCCAAAAAATATTATTCACCGGTAGCCACGTTAGCTTTTCCGTCAGCCAAGTGAACTTTTCTGGTGGCTAAATCGGAAGTGGCACTCAAGTGAACGTTTTTTTAAACTTGTGGTACTCAAGTGAGCGACAAAAAAGTTTGGCACCAAAATGAGCGCCGTACGAAAGTTATGGCACTCCTAGTGTTCTTCTGCCCAATTGAAACTATTTACTGGAGCTAAATAACCAAAAAAATTTACCAACCTTGACCTTACCAAGATTAGGTTTAACCTAGCAACACTCACGGCAAAGAGGAGTAATCACCAAACGGGAACTGCCGTTGATGATGTTAGCGGGAAGCCTCCGGAAATACCGTGGATAATGGAACTTGCGGTATACTGTTGGGGGAGGCAGTGATGGATGCTTCAAGGACTTGTGCGCACGACTTGATGGATCTCATTTTCATCGAGCCATTTTTCCTATTTTTGTCTTGTCGCCTCTGTGGCTTCACGTTGGAATATGCTCTGCTCTCGATAGAACCCATGTTGAATCTTCCTTCGTTGACCAAGGCTCCACTCTAGATATTCTACTCAGTCTAATTACGCCCACTTCTAGTTTTCTTGGTTTCGATAGAATCATCACATGTGATCAGCAGATGAGTTATGGATACCGACAGTCGGGGAGGGTCGCTAGCCTTTTGCTATAGGGAAAGTCAGGAAGCTGATGTCGTTCGCTGTACTGCAGGGAGGGAGCTTGGCGTTGTGTCGGCTATGGTCTGGAGTTGGTGGGCGCAATGACGAGGAGGACTGGGATTGATTGCAACGCGCCGAAGATTGCTGAACATCACTGGAGCCGCTGGGACAGAAACATCAAAGATGCAAGGACATGCCGGCACGCTTGTGGAGGCTTACCTGTGCCTCTGGGGATGCTGCTGGACGTCAATGAGAGTCACCAGGATTGCTAGAAGGGAAAAAAAAGTGGACATGAGCTCGCGTCGGTGACTGGTGGTGATGTTAGAGTTGCAACGGCCAGCAAGCAGGGCCACGGAGGGACGACGAGAGACTGCAAGGACGGGGCAACGTAAAGCATGGAAGTTGATGGATTCGACAATGGGGATGATGTGAAGTGAAGAAGTGAAGGCCGCCTGCCTTCTCTCTTTTTGTGCGTGAATTTCCCCTTTTATAGCAAAAAATCTCATGCATCATTCGAAAAGTCTGGACCCGCAGAATCGATTGATGATCTTCTAAAAATTGCTGAATTTTGTCTCAATTTGTGACCAAGAATCTGTCATGACTTTCTCTAATTCACTTCCAAATTAGCTTCTACTCATATTCCTGCGAACACTTCCAAATTTGCTCATCTTCATTCACAATTCCACGGCCAACTTGATCCTTTCCCTTAATCACTCTGGTCAATATCCATTATTGATCTTTACTACCCCCGAGATATTCGGGTTCGGCTGCCATTCTTTCTAGAATTTGTTTCTTCATTACGGCCAATTCCTTTCACGGTTTTCTTTAGCATTTAATCTCCACCGCTTGAAATTCATATGCTAAACATTGTTTGTCTTCACCAAACTTTCACCAATTTTTCCTCTTCTCCCTTGAAGATTATAGAAATAATCTTTGAATGCGTCCATTTCTAACCCAATCTTTGAGAGCAATTTTTTTAAATGTGGATTAAATAGGTCAAATTGATCCTCATCCATTTTGTCCCTCTAACATGCTTAATGCAGATAAAATAATTCTAAACACTATCATTATTTACATGCCATGGAATGTCTAATGCCTATAGTAACTTTAATATAAAATGACTAAATATGATAGCTAAAATTTGCATGTCAACAATAACAACCATTTAAAATAGTACACAATTATGAAATGGCTATATTAAGCTTAAAAGCTAATGAAAAGACTTCTCAACAAAACCCTCAGCTAATGTGGATTTTCAAAATTATTTGCAATGCGAAGGTCGAGTGCCAAACTCGATCATGACATAACTCTATCCACCGAATCCCATTTCAAGTGAGCTTATAGTTAAAAGGAAGATCTTTTGAAGCATTAGAAGACCTATAAGTTGGCCAACCCAAAATCGAGCCCAAAACCATTGAATTTCAGTCTGAAATCTCACACACTATTCAATATTCGTTGCCAAATTGAAATTTTTGTTTTGAGCAAATCGTAATTTCAAATTGAGTTCCATAAAATCTCATGGCTTTACAACACACTAAACTATCATTTCTATATATATATTCAAAGCTCGACGAGTACTTAGTTGAACCTTGTAGTTCAAAATCCACAAAATCCCAAATTGGTAAACTAACCCCAAATATTACTTCAATTAGATAAATGAAGGGTACAAGCACTTACTAGACATCACAATACGAAGTCAAATTGGCTTGGTGACGCCCCTTGGTGCAAAACCCTCTTCTCATTTCCCCCGCCCCCCCGGCCTTCTCTCCCCCTTCCCCGAGCGAGCTCTCGGTCTCTTTATGCTGAAAGTGCCTTTCTTTGTTCTTTTCCTTCTTTTTCTTTTTTGGGTCATACCTCGGAAAGTTAATTTTGCATTGCTTGACTGGCCCCGAACATGTACTGTTTAAATCTTTTTGACTCTGAACATGTATTATTTAAATCTTTTTGACATGGTCGGGGCTAGTAAAGCAATGCACGATTTACTTTCCAAGATGCCAAACCAAATCCACCTTCAACGCAAAGCACTTTAAACCAATGTATTTTGAATGATGGACGCGGACCCTTTTTCTCCCTTGTCTTGTGAACTCGATTGCGCTGGAGTTGGTGGAATATTGGAAAGTTAATTTTGCATTGCTTGACTGGCCCCGAACATGTACTATTTAAATCTTTTTGACCCTGAACATGTATTATTTAAATCTTTTTGACATGGTCGGGGCTAGTCAAGCAATGCACGATTTACTTTCCAAGATGCCAAACCAAATCCACCTTCAACGCAAAGCACTTTAAACCAATGTATTTTGAATGATGGACGCGGACCCTTTTTCTCCCTTGTCTTGTGAACTCGATTGCGCCGGAGTTGGTGGAGTACTGAAAAGCAAGAATCAGACTGTCATCACATTCCTTAAAAGAACGGAGTCTTGATCGCCCTTCCTATCGCGTTTCATGTTGGAACATCTGTTTTCGCATTGCCAAAATATGGCACGACACACTTTATTCTCTCATGCGACGACTTTATAAGAAAAAGTGATCGGGCATCTGCTTTTTATTTCATTCATCCAAGCGCAAGTCAAGTCCCCTCCATTGTTTATTAGTGAAACATCTTGGCAAGTCTCCATGCCATGTTGTTCTTCTTGGTTGTCTTATATATTGTACGTTGTTTAAGTCCCATTGCAACTGCAGAGAATGGAAAAATTACCCAATCAATGATAAATTTATCGTATGGATGACAATTTAATATTAAATTTTCCAACTTTACTAGTTGAGTGATAAACTTTTGCGCCAAATTTCATTGTAGTCCTCCTAGATAATATGTGCCGTCTTATGTTGCAAACCAGCACATCACCGATTTCTGGTGAAAATTAGTCATATATTAGAATTCACTAAGATATTTAGGACTAAATTGATAAAATCAAAAAGTTTAATATTGAATTGACATCCGTACAATAGATTTAGAATTGATGAGACAATATTTCTAGTGAAAAGTACTATTTATTTATGTATTTGTTTTCTCTTCCCATGATAATTGGATCTATGGAATACATCAAGCAATCAAGTAATCATAATTCGCATGAAGTTTGGTATTCCTCTCGTCCTATTCAAATATTTCTGTACGCACCAAATAACAATAATTAGTTGACATAGACTAGTATGCTCATCACAATTACCTAACTCAATTTATGTGGTTCTATCTGTCGACAAATTACAGGTGTATTTTACTTTTCGCTGTAGTAATTGATCATCATGAGCTACTTCTATGGTACACTTGCCGTGCTGAGCAATATTACGACATTTAGTCGTAATGTATAAAAAAATGTCGAAACATGTCATAAAATTAGTTTATTTCGTTATATATACATATATACTCCCGCTGTAGAGCAAAAATAGCGTAAAAATAAAATATTATACGGTATTACATTCAGAATTTATTACCTACTTACTAGAGACTTGAGTTAACGATATCTTGGCAACTGACTCTATGTCAACAAACAATTTAGTCAGATTATGAAAATGTGGGACTTTGCAGATAGAAAGTTTGTGAAATCAATGCTGTCTTCAACTTTGGCATGATGCCTTCAAGCTTTTTGGTCAAAAAAGGCCGCGTCGAAAGAGATAGCTTTCCAGGAAACGGAGTGGAAACGGCCATTATCGTGGTCGAGAAGTGTGGGGATCAATAGTCACTGCGATCTCCTTGATGGACAAAATAATTTGGTGTACTTTTATGTGTATCTTCACTTTTTGGGACATAATATTTTCCAATAAATTCCATCGAAGTCCATATCTGATTATTTCAAACTCCTGAATAATCTTTGCCTATTAATAGACAACAATCTCAAAAAAATTGGTGACTTTTGTTAACCTAAATTTAATTTTGACATTTCTTTTCTTCCAATGATCAAGATATTCCATGGAAAATTCAATCATGATAATTTGGTAGTCGTCCTGTGAGAAGATTGTCGGCATTGAAAGTACTTTACTAATGTACCATTGTATTAATGTTATGTTTGTATGGTGGAGTGGAACGGAATCAGGGAATGAAATGGAATAGAGATTCTTGTGTTTGATTGGTATGAAATAATGCTATGGGAAACCCAACCATGGGCAGCTGCACTAGTGTTCGTTCTCTCCCTCATCGTCGAGGTCGAGGGTTTGAATGCCCCATGTTGCTAACATGACTTAAGAGAGGAGTCATGGGTGTTGGGCTCTTGTGCTAGCCTCCCCCCAGGTATTGACGCTTGGTCCGAGGTGCACCGCACATTGTACAAGCCATGGGTTGGTGAGCGTAAGCTCGTCGGACCCGGCGGATCCTGGGTATCATAAAAAAAATAATGCTATGGGAAGGGCATTAAATGATGATATTTAATAATTTTTACATTGTATTCACATCAATAGTACTAGCAAATGGGCAAAAATTTTGTGTATGGCCAAAAAAAAAAAAAAACAGTTGAATATCTTCAAAAAGGGGGCCAAAATGATGATTCTTTTCTCACCAAACGTAGGTCGGGACGATTGTTGTTCGACATTTTTTTCTATTTTCACTATGCAATTTTACGTCAAATTAAGCAAAGTTGGAAAATTATATTTTCCCGACACTTTTTCCCCATATTCCCCCCACTTTGCTGGTCATATCCAATCTGTTTTCTAAATAGAATTAGTTTAGTATATGTCCAAATAGTAATTTCAGGTTTGGTACCCAGTAAAAATATGAGAGTGAAAAACTACGACATGAAATTACAAAACCAGCATTTTATTATTATAAGATAATTCATCTCATAATTTACTGCATAATTTTCACGGCAGATGCCTGTAACAGAGAAAAAAAAAAACTAATTTCATGGTGTATTATAATAATGATCCGTGCAAGAAAAGCTGTCTATTGACATATAATTTATTACTTAAACTTTGATGCATTTGCCAGTCTTGGTCTGCTTGTGCTGTAGCCATGTCTCCGTCAATTACGAGCACCGCGAGGGGCTTCTTGGTCTATAGACGAAGACCTAGCTGCAAGTCTTGATCTTCTTGTGCTATAGCCATATCTCCGTCAATTACGAGCACCGCGTGGGACCATGTGCATGGAGAGCTCACAATATTAATATAAAGCCTGCATGCATATATCTTCCTCACACTTCTCTCTTCGAAATTGTCTACTGCTTGATGACGAAGGAAAGATCAATTACAGCTTTCTGGGTTGCGCTACTTGCTTCTTTAGCTTCAGCACTAGTCCTTGGGATTCAAGCCCAACCAGGTCCTTCCTCTCTCTCTCTCTCTCTCTCTCTCTCTCTCTGCGTACAATGTTATTTCCTATAGCGAGCCATGAGCTTTTGACACTTTATTGAAATAAAATGTTCTCTTCTTTATATTCATTCTCACTTGCTCCGGCGTCTAACCGATGGTACACTAGATACTATGGTATGAGTTGTGTGAATGATCAAGATTCATTGAACTTTTTCCAATGGTCCAAATAGAAAAATCGCAATTCTATTTCATTGATATTTTCCTTTCTATAAACTTACAAGGTTTTATCAGTATCGATTGTGGAGCATCCAATGAATACATTGACGAGAACACCAATATAACATATAAAATGGATGATGGGTTCATAGGCTCCGGGAAAAATGTGCTGATGTCCAGGTCCAGGGCGTTTGATCAAAATAATCTACAAATTTTAAATGATGCAAGGATTTTTCCCGATGGGATGAGAAATTGTTACACCTTGAAACCAGACCAAGGCAAGAACAGAACCTACTTGATTAGGGCATGGTTTTGGTTTGGGAACTATGATGGGAAGGATCAGTTTCCTTCATTTGACCTATACGTTGATGTTAATTATTGGTACACGGTGGACTACACCTTTTATATGTCTGTTTCGGAAGAGATAATGTATGTGTCCAAGGCAGATGATATACAAGTGTGTCTTGTGAACACCGGCAATGGAGTGCCCTTCATTTCAGCATTGGAACTAAGAGCTTTGGACGATGATATTTATCCATTGAGATCCGGGCTCTTGCGAGTCTCTCAGCGGCTCAGCCTGGGACGAAGCTTGGTGGCAAATCCAGTCAGGTGATCAATTCATTTTTGAAATACATATGCATAGTAATCATTAGTAAAGAGGAAGATTCAGTTTTTCCTCATCGAATTTTGCCATTCTGCAAATTATTGAAGGCACAAGTCTGCAAAGACCAAAAAGGCCATGAAAAGATCAACAAATCACAGCGCAAAAAACTGCTAAAATAATCAACAAAGATTGTTGAAAAAAATGATCCTAGATGTTAAAGTTTACAACCAAAACCACTAAATGATGACACAGGATAAAAAGAAAAACAGAAAAGCCATTAGGAAAACAGAAAAGCCATTAGGTCCGAGCAAAAAATAAAATAAATCATTTGGAATCTTGCACGTATGATCCCAATTAAACTTAGTATTTCGCATATGTATAAAAAATAAAAAATAAAACCTAAGTTACTTCATATAACAAGATAACTACTCGATAAATTTCTTAAAAGAATCAATACATCTACTCAAATATTAGTATGAAACTGTATTTATTTTTCATCTTGCTAATACAAATTCATTAAAAATTAATATGAATTACTAATATAATAAAGTGAGAATTGCATTGTATTACTTATTTATTTTAGGTTAACCATTGTATGTGTATTATCTAAGAATTGAGGACAATTCTTTTTTTCCTATGTAGAATTTGCATAGCATGGGTTTTACCAGCTATGAGTTTTTGAATTGTTTAGCTTCTCTTGATCAGCGAAAATATGATATATATAATCCATAAACATAAAAAATTTTACTTTAAGATATCATACTCTCTTTTTTTTCTTCTCCAAAATCTCGTAAAAAATCTAGTGGAAATTTTAAATAAGGACTCGAAGTACCATCATTTTCTTAAATAAACCTAAAGAAGACTTTATTTCAAATAGGGGCCAAAAATGGTTATTAGTTTCAAAGAAGGGCCTGAAGTGGCTATGGCTATTTTAAATAAGGACCTAGCCTAGCTAGTTTGCCGGTCGACAAAAATTTTTAGCCAAATAGGGTCATTTTTATCCAAACACAATTTAAATTTAAATATATTAAGAATTACAAAAGAAATTTTAAAAAAGGCGGAAAACACAGTCAGGAGGGCTCCTTCCCACCATTGGTCATTGCCCTCATCGCTAGTGGCGTGGCGACAATGCTGGCGCTTGGACAAGGGCTAGTGACCTATAGTTGACTAGAGGTGAGGGTGAGAGAAGGCAGCAACCCTCTTTCAAATCTGGCCAAGGGTCGCCCACCCTTGCCCCGGTATGGATGAGGGCCAACGATCCTTGCCCAAACTAGGGCAAGGGCGAGCGACCCTCGCCTAGATCTAGGAGAGGATCGCTGCCCTCCCTTACTTAGGTATTAACGACCTTGTTGATCGTCGTTGCCATCCCACTTGGCAATAGGGTGGCTGCCTATGTTTTTCCTTCTTTTTTTTAATTTTTAATTATATTTATTTTTATGAAAAAAAGAAATAAATAAATAAATAAGGAAAAAATTATAAAATTATAAAGAAAAAATTGTTTTTCATAGTTGGTGAGTTCAAGTCCTTATTTGAGACTCATATGGCCCTTTTAAGCTCTTATTTAAAATAATATCCACTTCAAGCCATTATTTAAGAAAATGAGGGCCCTTCGGGTTCTTATTTGAAACAAAGTTCACTTCATGTTTTTATTTGAGAAAATGAAAGCACTTCAGCCTATTTGGAATTTTCCCAAAAATCTATAAATAGACAATTCTGTAAATTAATTATTTTATTTTATCTCCCACATATTTTAAATCAAATTTAAATATTTTCTATCTTATAGACAATCTCATACTTTCTATTTATATATGTGTTCGATTTCTTTGAATCGTGTTGATAATTTCTTTCTATCAATAAAATAAATCTAATATGTTATGTTAAGATGATTTTGCAAAAATTTATAAATGATACTTTTTGCACGCATATGCGGTGTGTACACTTTTGCTAATAAATATAGTATCTTTGTGTTTGGGCTTGATTATGCTTCTTGGAAGGAGTACTTTTCTTGTATTTTCCACCCATTTTGTTATCTATTTTAACCTCCTTTGTATCAAAGAAATTTTCTACCATAATATTGACACAATATTTTGTATCAAGTTATACAAATTACATGTCCTTGACAAACGAAATATTATAGGTTAAAATATCACCTTAACTATTTCATTATCTAAGTCAATAAAATGATTAATGCTATGTTAACATTGGAATCTCATACTACTAATACATTAATGATATATTTTCTTCATGCTTAAATGTGTGCGTATTATAAATCTGTACAACAATCCGCAATAAGTGCTACTTCTGTTTACTATATGCTAGAAGTCGATGTCTACTCATGAAGTGCTTTTAGGAGATTTATTAATGGTTATTAATTATGCTTCAAAATTCGAATATTTCTATATAAAGTACTTTACTTTCTCGAAAAAAAATTTAATTTTCAATTTCCAATACATATCAGTGTGCATTTTCACTAATTTTAGCGGTTTTAACTAGTGCCCTAGACACTAGTTAATAATATATCTCTAAAACTTGTTGTAATACTAATTGGCTTGTGCTATTCCCACCCCCTTCTTGGTTCTTGATACCTCCTATCATATTAAATTGATTACATTATCTCTGGTAGGTCACACTCTTAAATTAAAATTATTTCTTACATTTTTTCTTTTTCATTGTTCAATTCAACTAAAAGAAAAACTTATCCATATCCCTTCCAAACAATTTTTTTCACCCTAGTTGCTTCTTCTACACCCTTTTTTTTTGGTCGGTACTTCTTTTAGACCCATTACTTTTCAACATTTCCTTCATGTTTCCCTACTTTTAAATTTATTCTTTACTATTATAATCTAAGCAAGTACTAATCATATATCGGATTAAAGAAATGTTAGTTTATTTTCAGATTGTTTACTATATTTCCCTAGAGTATTCTCATGATTGTGAATTTTTTGACCTCAATTTTTTGTACAAATTTACAAGAAATTAGTCAAAAATTGAATATTTTGGTTTATGTATGCATTATACACAATTTACTTAAAGATTATCATCTCACTCATGCTTAAAGTATATTTTTAACAATATTTTCCTGGTAAAAAAAGAAATATACAAATGATTAACAAAAAATTAGTTTTTTCTATCAGAAACATAATAAATAGTTAATTATCCACCAAATAAACTTTTTTTGGAGAAGATATAAACAAATTTTGTTTCAAATGAGAAAGAAAAGGAAAAGCCAAAAAAGAAAAAAAAAGAAGGTAAGCAGTAGTCTTAAATCAAGAGTGGACCTCATATTTAACCTTAATAATTGTTTCTTTTCAAGAGCATGGTAATTTGGTCTTTAGTAAAATTGAACCAAAAGAAAAAAGAAGAAAAAAAAGGTAAGAAATATTTTATAATCAAGAGTGGGACTTGCAAAGGATAATGATGTAAATTAGGGTCTCAGGTGCTAAGGGGTGGAAATAACATGAGCCTACTCATTTTACATAAAATGTATGATTAATATATATTGTTATTTTGAAGTACAAAAGATTTCAGCCATGGATGAGGTAAGTCCCAATCCAATTCAAACCATTTTTTACTTGAAAAATAAAAGTTCCATCTGGACATCATATTGCAATTTAGTGTTATCATTCTACGTGTTACAAGTCCGTGGCAATCAATCTCTCTCTGATAAACATAATCATCTGCGCATCACATTGCAATTTTAAAGTTTTGCATTTACTTTTTGGTCGAAAAGTTTTGCATTTAGACGTCAGTGAGATGTTTGATTTTTGGAAACCAACAAACGCATTGGTTGTTCGTCAGTATATCTGTTGAATATAGTAGCTTTAATATTTCCATTACATATCCACATGAATTGGCATTTGTTAGTCCCTCAGTCAATTGCTTAACCATTTACTCTTGAACTGTTTGTCAAAATGCCTCACACAGGTACCCTGATGATGTTTATGATCGAGTGTGGTCATCTTGGACCGATGTTAATTGGCACATGCTGGAAAACACATCTGCGATTGATTTATCTGACAAAAATAATGCGTATAAGGTTCCCGAGGAAGTTCTTCGGACAGCTCTAGCAACAATAAATTCGAATTCTTCCTTGTATTTTTTGCGGACATTTGATAGGGGATCATTAGCATGGGCACCGCCAAAGAAATGGATTGTGTACTTACATTTCATGGAGATTGAGAGACTGAGCGGCCCGAAGAGGGAGTTAACAATTTCCATTAATGATAATCAATTCACGGAGACGGTGAGCCTTGAATACTTAAAGCCAGTGGCTGTAGTTTCTACTCTAGTTAGCGGGCCGCACATCATCCTCTCGATTAATTCGACGAATAAGTCTGGAAATCCACCGATCCTCAATGCTGTGGAGATCTATAATGTTGGCGATCTTCCAATTGTACCCACAGCACAAGATGATGGTATGCTTTTATTCTTCTACATGTTTTTATTGTTTATTTATGCATTGTACAGTTGTGCTCCGGTTGACATCAATAATTAAGTACACAGATATTCCATTGCCAATAATCAAGATTTATGCAAGCCAATGCTAAATATACTAGTCTCCACTGTGGGTCTTAAGTTATTTGTGAACTCTCTAATCCATAGTTGCTTGGTTGGGATCAACAGATGTGGCTAAGTATTACTCTGCTATCTGCTTAATTCCCTGCTTTGGCTACTTTTGCTTGGTAATTGCTGAAGATTCTCTTCAAATTGAAGCCCTGGAGTGTTACAAGTCTTTGAAAATCTAAACGTCTATATAACGCGTATGTGATCGCAATTGCTTTTTGCATCTCTCTCTCTTTAAAGAATAGATCTGTTTTGTGGTTTAAACTGCAGTAAAAGCCATCAATGACATCAAAGCAATGTATCACATTAAGAGTGAAAGCTGGCAAGGTGATCCATGCGTACCAAGCGAGTTCACATGGGATGGTCTAAATTGTAGCTATGGAAATCCTCCAAGGATTATATCCCTGTGAGTCCCCTAGCAAATTTTCTTAGATAATACTGGTTTTCTAGGTGAACTTAAGAAGAATTCTCATTCCTCATGAAAAGCGATAGTTTTATGTATCATGAGAAAGAAAACTTACGACGAATGGAACCTTCCACTGTGAATTCTCATATAGACCAAGAATTTCGTCATGCCTTTGTCATGCTTTTGTCAAGTTTTTTTGAGGCATGTTTGGAACTTCAATGTTTTAATAGAGGGAGTGTATGATGCCTTAAGCTTCACATCCTATTGAAGAAACCTCATAATCTGATCCTTAAGTTGACACCCACACCAAAAAATTCACCATCGAGTATTTCTTATGGGAGGTTGCTCCATTTGGATGGGGTGGGGCATGACAAGTTATATACTCATCAATTAGCAATAAATGCCCCCTTCCTCTCTAATGTGTTCTTTTTTTAACTTCCTTCACCAGTAGCCTAGTTTTCCAAATTTGTCATTAGTATTCAAAATTGCATTGTGTGTGAGCAAGTATTAGGTATTCCGAAAATATTTACTAGGTACTTTAGGTCCAAAAGTAATCATAAGTTACAGAAGGAGATAGTGAGATGCATGGAAGGAATGAGATTGACGATTCCGAATGGTCTTCTAGCACTTGAAACATTTACACTAGGAGGATCTAAAATATTTTCATTTTGAAGAATTGCTTGCACAAACTTTTTCGTTATTGTACCAAAAAATGCTCCCTTTATGAAGATGGCAATGACAAGATCCTCTATTTCAATCTATGATGGCAGGAAATTGAGCTCTAGAAATTTGGTGGGCAACATAGTCTCATCACTTTCGCATCTATCAAAAATGGAATACTTGTAAGTCGTGTCACTCATGATTAAGCACTCCTTGGGAGTCAACTCTGGGTTGAATAATTTAGGTTGTATTTTAGGAGATATAGGCAGTAGGAATATTGCCCTAATGTGTGGAAACATCTTGCTTTTTGCTATGAAGCTAGTTAACTTGATATTAGATGTTCTAAACTTGCTCTTTCCCAGAGATTTGTCCAACAATCAACTAGCAGGAGCAATACCAGAAACTTTGGCTGAATTACCAAATCTTACCTTTCTGTAAGTTAATGTCCCTAGCTAAAGCAGCAAAGGATTTAAAGTCAACAAATCTCTTATCATGGCTATATTTGCAGAGATTTAAGTGGAAACAACCTGATTGGATCAGTTCCTGAAGCTCTTAGGAAAAAGGTCGTGGAAAATCATTTATACATGAGGTTCTCTCTCTCTCTCTCTCTCTCTCTCTCTCTCTCTCTCTCTCTCTCTCTCTCTCTCTCTCTAAGTCGTATACGAATTTTGTAGGGTGGAAAGACTATTAACATGTTCTGTTGATTGTGATTATAAGCAAATAAGAGGCTAACTCGTGATTAGCATTTGTCAAATCAATCTGGACACTTATTGATAGGAATTTCAGTTCAACTCCTTCATTCTTTGTGGCAGTTTGATAGGAAACGCAGATCTTTGCTTGGCTGATCCTTGCCTGCATAAGAAGAAACAAAACACCATCCATGTTTCAATTGTCACATTAGTTTCAGGCTTCTCTGCGGTTCTCTTTGGTGCTTTGGCTATTATTTGGTTAATCAAACGAAAACAAATAGCAGGTAATTTTTCTTACTTATCCTGTCCATGCAATCTACATTACATTTAACGACAATCTTGACTTTGCTTTTCCTTTGGTATGGTTCTACCAATGTCTTTTCTAGGACATCCTTTGATACAGTTCTATCATTGTCTTTTCTAGGATATTAGAACGTACAATTTAGCAACTTGCTATCTCTTCTCACCCACCCTAAGAGTCTCAATTGCAATCAGGAATAAAGGAAAGTTGGCTTTAATAAAAAATTTCCAATACTAATATGACTTACATAATGATCACAAGAATATGGAGAGAAGAGAGAGATGGGATCACCAGAGCATGGTCGCATCATCATCACAAAGAGAATGTTCATTATCGAGTTTAACTTATCCACAATAAGTTTCTAATTTTTTCTTCAAGGGTAGCCACGCAATGCATGGGAAGGACTAATAAGAACTTGAGATACAAGTTTGTCCATAGTATTCTAATGGTCTCTCAAATAAAGTTTGATTGTAGAATCTTAAACTTATCTATTTGTATTTAGCAAAGCAAAAGAATCTATATGTTAGAATATGAGTGGGAAGTGATAGAGAAGTCATGCCCAGATCTATTGATTTTTGTCCTCTTCTCCATTAATACTTATCCTAAAACGGGATCAAAAGAACCTTCCGTATGTTTTTTAATTGTTGAGGATGCAATTGGAGTTATTTGCCTTGATAGTCCGCTATCCAAAGTGGTAGTTGCCATACTCATAGGAACCTTTTTGCTACAGAATCTAGTAAGAGGATGCTGAAATTAAAGAACCGACCTTTTGAGTATGGAGAGGTTTCAAAAATCACTGCGAACTTTGGACGAGTGATTGGTGAAGGTGGATTTGGAAAGGTATATCATGGCACACTAGATGACGATACCGTAGTTGCTGTGAAGATGCTCTCTGAATCATCAAAGCAAGGGTACAAGGAATTTCAAGCTGAGGTTAGATAGGATAATGCAATCACTCTTCCTTTGAAAATCAACTTTTGCTCACACTTGGGCAATATTAATTCAAAAACTTCCTCTTAGACTATTGTCAGTACATGTTATAATAATTCACACTTGTGATACCACAGGCACAACTCTTAGTGATTATACACCATAGAAATTTGGTTTCTCTATTCGGCTATTGCGATGATTCCAAGCACATGGCATTAATATATGAATACATGGCTAATGGAAATTTAAGGCAACATTTATCAGGTGCACATTTCTGTTTAATTGTATTGTTTCTTTTGCAAAATAATCCTGTAAGACTCTATGTTGCTTATATGGAACATTAAGATGAATCCAACAGACGACCATCCAAAGGTCTTGACATGGAGTAAGAGACTACAAATAGCTACGGATGCGGCACAAGGTACATGATAAGATATCCATAGTCGGTAGGTCTTTTGCCATCATTGCTTTGGCATTATTGACATTGTTTTTGTGAGGATTTTAGGATTGGATTATTTGCATAATGGTTGTAAGCCACCCATCATTCATAGAGACTTGAAGACTTCAAACATCTTGTTGAATGAAGACTTCCAAGCCAAAATAGCGGATTTTGGCTTGTCAAGAGCTTTTGCAGCTGAAAATGACTCCCGTGTGTCAACTCGTCCTGCTGGCACTATTGGCTACCTCAGCCCCGAGTAATAGCTAAAACTCAATGTTATTGATTTAGTTTAGTTGAGGATCTTTAATTGCATTCAAATATTGACATTGCCTGGCATTTTATCTTTGACATAAGACCCATATTATTTTTTCATCCTCCCAGGTTTCAATCTTCTGGAAACTGTGATAAGAAGAGTGATGTTTACAGTTTTGGAATTGTACTCTTTGAGTTAATCACAGGCCAACCAGCAATAATGAGAAGCCGGGATGGTAGTAGCTTCAAGCACATACTTGAATGGCTAATTCCTATCATTGAAAGTGGTGATATACTGAGGATTCTGGATCCTAGGTTACAAGGAGAATTCAACATTAACTCAGCTTGGAAAGTGGTGGAGATTGCTATGTCTTGTACACAACCAAGGGCGATTGACAGGCCCGACATAAATCATGTATTGGCAGAGTTGAAGGATTCTTTGGTGAGCAACTCAAGCGGTTCTTTTCAAGTGACTTCTTCGGAGATCCGGTGTGACAGTGTCCCTATGGCAAGGTAGCAGAAAATTTTCCAATTTAGAAAAGTTATCTTCCTTTTAAGTGAAATATTAACTTTTGTCTGCAAATTTGTATTAATTTTTGTTATCGGGTCATCCATTTCCCTTTTCTTTCTGTCGTTGAATATTCCAAACTCGCTGTCTAACAATGATATGCTTTTGTCCTCTGTCCCTTCTCTCTCTATTCATAATGTCAGTTAATTGCATTCCTCATCCTGCGAAATTAGGAATTCCATGTTGAATTTGGGAGGGAGGTGATTTGGAGGTTGGGTTATCCATGGATGGGGTAATCAGCATTTAGTAGGTCCCAGGGCACGTTCTTGGAGTTCAACTGAGAAATCAGTTGGAGTCCACACCATTGGGTAAATAGCGACAATTTTGCAATTTCGAGGGGCAGGATTGAGAAAATATATGATCAGGGACTAATTATCTTTCTTCTTTCTAGGATAAGCTCAAAATATATATGCATCATTGGTGGTCCTAATGTAGTACTTCTCCCAAGCAACCTGAGATATACACACAAGCATCTTTAAACAAATTTTGGACACAAATCTTTAGCTTGACTTATGATAATGAATGCATTTGTCACGTGCTTACGTCCAGATGAAAGACAATCATAATATCATCTAATTCTTAGAATGTGGGATAGGCCTGCCGTCTAAGAATTCTGATGCAACAATTAGTACCATTGACTAGACGAGAGCTACATGACCTGAGAAGATGCATACCACCAGTATAAAATTGCCTAATTTGTCAAAAAAGGATCCACCGACATGCCGCTGAATAGCCCCATTTGCAACGATCAAAGGCGGGATTTAGTAAAAGTGAGGACTCATCATAGTGAGCAAACCTTAAAAATGAACCTCTTCATGATCTTCAACGAATAGGAATTTGAGCATACCGTGACACTAGTACATGATATCCCTTCTAATTACAAAGAACTTTGATCAAGCACCACACGCACCAACAGAACTAGAGTTAAAACACTTGTGGCATAAAATGTGTATCCTGAACTAGGGTCTCTTATCATTAAATCTCTAGTTATGGTGTACATCACAAAAATGATAACCTCATAAGAGATTATAGAGTCATGAAATGAAAAGGCCATATACTCTTACCAACCGTACTAATAATCTCTACTTATTAATAAATAACAATCTCAAAAGGATTGGTGACTTTGTCAGGAAAAATATCTAAATAGTTCTAAATTTATTGTAATTTTTCTAATTCAGTCCTAAACATTTTACATTTGCACTGATGTGGATGTCCGCCGGTGCCAACCGTCCAATTAGTGTTAACATGTCAATTTTTTAATATATTTTTATGTGTTTCTCCTTTTTTTTCTTTCTCTTTTATTTTTCCCGTTTTCTCTTTCTTCTTAGGCCAACCAAAGGCTAGGACTAGCAAGTCCTCACCATCGCGGGTGAGCTCACCCAAATCTGGTGAGGGCAAGCCTTGTCGTGGCAGCGCTAGGCGACGGCTCACTTGGCCATGGCTAGGTAAGCTTAACCTCACTCAAATCTAGCTAGGGCAAGCTCGCTAGCAATTGGCCAGAGAGAGATAAAAAGAGAAAAACAAAAAAAAAATCCAAAAAAAAAATTAAAAAATTAACATGTTAGCATCGGTCAAATAATAAGCTTCCAAGTTTGTGCCAATTGGCCAAAATTGGCCAAATGCACTAAATTGGTATAATTGCAAAATGTTTAGAATTGAATTGGCAAAATTGCAATAGATTTAGAACTGTTTTAGTAATTTTCCTGACTTTTGTTCCCCAAATTAAACCTTGATATTTCTTTTCTTTCAATGATCAAGATCTTTCATGGAAAATTCAATCACAACATTTTGATAGTCACCCTTATGGACAATCCTCAGCATTGAAAGTACTTTGCTAACATAACATCGTGTGTCATATTGTGTTTGATATGGCGGAGTCGAAGAGAATCATGGAATGGCATGGCATGACTATAATTCCAGTAATCTTGTTTGGTAAAATGTGGAAAAAAATGAAATAAGGATTCTTGTGTTTGGTCGGTAGGAAATAATGCTGTGGGAATGGCATTGAATAATTATATTTGAATAATTTTTTCAATGTATTCACGTTAATAGTAATAGCAAATGTGCACATGTTTTGTGTATGGCCAAAAAATAAAAAAAGGTTGAATCCCTTCAAAAAAGGGCCAAAATGAATACTCTTTTCTCACCAAATGTAAATGGGTTGACTCTTGCTCGACATTTTTTCCCCATTTTCACTATGAAGACAAAGTATACCCTTCCACTTACGTCCAACCGAGCGAAGTTGGGAATTCCTATTTTTTTCCTCACACTTTTTCCCCATCCCCCCAATTTTACTGGTCAAATCCAATTTGTTTTCTACATAGAATTTAGTTTAGTATATATCTAAATAGGAATTCCGGGTCAAGCAACAAGTGAATATATCCGAGAGTGGAAAAAATCACGACAAGAAATTACAAAACCAGCATTTTATTATTAGCATACAATTCAACTCATATTTCACCGTATAATTTTCATGGCAAATGCCTCTAATGGAAAAAAGAGAGCTAAATTTTATGGCGTATTACAATAACAATGCGTGTAAGAAAAGCTGTCAATTGACATATATTTTGGTACTTGAACTTTGATACACTTGCAGAGGAAGACCTAGCTGCAAATCTTGGTCTTCTTGGGCTATAGCCACGTCCCCGTCAATTACATGCACTGTGGGGGGCGTGAATTATAAGCAAGTCTTGGTCTTCTTGGGCTGTAGCCAATTTCTCTGTCGATTACGAGCACCGCGTGGGGGTGTGAATTAGAAGCAAGTCTTAGTCCTCGTCTTGGGCTATGGCGGCCTTCTTGGGCTATGGCTATGTCTCAGTCAATTACAAGCACCGCGTGGGGCTCGTGTTACTTTCTATCCTCATAATTAGAGATGAGTGGTTCCAAGTTCCTTACAGATTCCAGCTAAAACCTAGAACCTACTTTTGGATACAAGTTTCTCATTTTTTGGAACTTGGAACCTACCCATCGAAACATGGAACTTGGAACCTATCCTGTTACAGGTTCTAGGGTCGGTTTCAGGTTCCGACAGATTCTTTTTTTCATCTTTAGTTAAGCAACATGAAAATAAACACAACAATAAAAATAAAAATAAACACCACCGGTGCGGTTCTCAGGTTCTAGAATCTACCCTGGAATTATGCTCACCCCTATTCATAATATTGTCAATTGAAGAAAAAAATAATTTGAATAATTATATTCCTCGTCATATCTTCATCAACGGCGATTGGTTTGACTCACGAGATCAAATCAAATGCATCCGACACATGGACATCTGTGATTCCATACAATGTGGGCGCGTGGTTAAACGCATTTAGAATTTTAGATGATGTTAACAACATATTCTCTAGAGTCATATAAAAGTCATTCGGCATTAATTCGGGGTGGAGAGCTAACTGCGTTATCATGATCATCATCATCTAAATGCGCTTAACCTCGTGCCCGCATTTTATGGATCCATTAATATCCACATGTTAGATCATTTAAAAGGGTTGAGCAACTCTCCTGGACCGTCCAAACATTCAAATGGCGAACGAGTTGGCATTTGGCGTGCGGTCTGCCTCCTCATTTATCAATGGAAGAAAAAATATCTTTAGGCTACATGCGTCATCATAATCATCATCATCATCTAAATGCGCTTAACCGCGTGCCCGCATTTTATGGATCCATTGATATCCACATGTTAGATTATTTAAAAGGGTTGAGCAACCCTCCTGGACTATCCGAACATTCAAATGGCTTCCCATCATCGTAATCTTGTCAAAGGAAGAAAAATATAGTTTGAATAATTGTCTTCCTCGTCATTTATCTTCCTCAATGGCGATTGGGTCTGCTCGCGTGAGCAAATCAAACGCATCCAACGCGTGGACGTCAATGGATCCATACAATGAAGGCGCGAGGTTAAGCGCATTTAGACGATGATGGCGACATTCTCTAGAGTCGCATAAAATCCGTTCGGCATTAATTCGAGGAGGAAAGCTAAAGGTGTCAGCATGACTATTATCATCATCATCAAAATGTGCTTAACCACGTGCCCTCATTGTCTGGATCCACTGACATTCATGTGTCCGATGCGTTTGAATGGATCCCGCAAACAGACCCAATCGCCATTGAAGGGAGCGTTTAATAAGATGACGCCGGTTTGTATGGGCAGCTCACGATTTTATTTTATTTTTGATAAGGTAGGTAGTATCTAATTTCCAGCTAAACAATGTATAAGAGGAGAAAACCCGGTACCAACAAACACTCAACGGGACAACATGTCACTTGAGTACGAGGGTACCAAATTTACAAATTTACAGGAAGGGAAATATATAGCTAACGAGAGCAATACAAGAGCCGAACATTAGGCAGCCACATCCCGGTCCAGACACGGACTTGCACCAAAAATTCCAAGATCAATCCCTCAACTACGTTGAATTCTCCTATTACTCGGGAGTTCACAAAATTAATATAGCGCCTGTACGCTTATATCTTCCTCTTTCGAAGTGTGTACGTCGAAAAGAATAACAATGTACATGAACATTCTAGGAAAAGTCAACCATGGCCGACCAGGCCAAGAGCCTACTGATGCAGAGAGAGCGTTGACCAAGAGTTGGTGGGGAGTTGGTGGTGCTAGGCCGGCCAAGGAGGCCATGGGTGCCGGTGCTTAAGAGAGAGAGAGTTGGCAAGGGGGGGTGGAGTTTTTTTGGGGGGCTTATTTGGGAGAGCTTGAGATCGAGAGGGAGAGAGATCCGGGAGAGAAAGAATCGGGAGAGAGTTGAAGCGAGAGCCAGGAGTTAGAGGACCCCTCCGGCGATCACCACGCCTGAGCCTTGGTCGACGGCGAAACTTTTCCCCTCCTCGTTGAAGTTTTCCAGGTCAGTTCCATTTTTGCGTTCGTTACTCTCGCACCCGTTTTAACCCAATGATACCGGCTTGGAGGCATTGTGAGGTGGCCAGACTAAGTCCGATATATTTGGAGCTCGCCCTCTGTTCATCGTCGCCAAGTTGGGTATGGCCACCTCCAATGAGCAAGCTTGCCTTCCCTTTCCGTCCTTTGCTGCTCTGTTTCAGCCCTGTTGTTCGGCATGCCCAGCCGGAGCTCGCGGCCCTCTGGTTCACGCGAGCTTCGGCCTACGTCGTCCTTGTGTCTTGTTCCTGTGTTATTTTACGCTGGTTTTCATGAGTCCCGACGCGCGTTTGAGCCTCGGCGGTTCGTTTTTTCAGGCGTTTTAGACAGTGTGCACCCCAACTGCTCGATGAAATGATTAAGTTAGACCCGCTTCCGTGTTCTCGGTTCGGGGCTGAATCGACGTTCCTTGTGTCGTTAATCTGATCATTTTGCCGCGATTTCGGGCGTGGCATTGTTTGGGGCCCGCCCGTGGCTTTGTTCGCCTGGGCCCCGCCGTTTTTCTCATTGTGTTGGTGCCAGCCGAGTGGTGTGGTCCTCAGCCGGAGGCGGGGAGGCCAGCCGGAAAGCAGTGGTCAGAGCGGACGATCGGTGAAGGGTGGTAACTCGGCGACGGCTTGAGATTTGGACGAGGTTTGTCTAAAACGTAGGAGCTTCGGTGAGGGCCTGAGTTCGTTGAGGAAGACTGCCCAAGGAAGAGGACGACCTGCAAAAGAAGAAGAGAAAAGAAATTAAAAAAAGAATAAATGAAAGCTGGGCTCGAGTTTGTCTAATTAGGGTGGGCTTAGTTTAGTTTGGGGTTTGGGGGCCTTGGGCTAAATTCGGTTGGGCTTAGGACTTGATTTTTTTAACTTTGGGCTTAAAATGATTTCGAATTCAGGTTCGCGGTGGCCCTCGATGAGCTTGGGCTTGCCCTTATATGATTTGGTCTGGGATGAGTGGTTTCTTAATGAGATGGGCTTAGATCTTCTGAAGGAAGGGCTCAACTTGATAACCCAATTGTGCCCACGAGCCCATTTTCGTGAGACTCATCGCAACCCGAGCCCAACCCGGGTCCCTTTTTCTAATTAAAAATAAAAAATAAAAAAAATTCAGAACAAAGCTTAAAATATAGTGTTGAGTAGCTTTTTTTTAAAGTGTGGGAAAATCATTAATCAAAAATCGTGCTCAAAATTAAACAAATCCTTAAGGCTTTACAATAGGTTTTTTTGAATTCTTCCTTTTCTTGAGATGAAGGCTCTTGATTTCACTTTCAATTGATTGGGTTTTCCCTTTAGCCTAGTTAGGATTGGTATTTTTCTTATTTCTTATCATTAGTTATCGCTTTTCCTTGCATTTATTTAATACTTTCTTAGTTACTGATTGTTATTTTAAAAATTACCTATCCACATTACCATTTCACATGTTAGTGGATACATTTAAAAATCAATCCAAACTACATGACAAATACTTTTTTGAAATAAACAAGATTAGGAACCTAAATGGCACTAGTTGATCAATTAGTATAACTAAATCTTCGACCCTAGATTCTTTAGTTATATAGGAAGTGAGATATATTCACATACTTCACTTATTATCCAGTCGACCATGATAGGCTAATGACAACTTTTCATTAGAAAATTCTTATAATGTCAATTGAAGATAAAATTGAATATCCCAATATCATGCGGGATATAGGCTTAAGAGAGCTTATGCCAAATCGAGGGCCTCACCTTTTAGGTAATACTCATAAACCTATGTCTTTTTCCCCTCTAACGAAAAATGTAGGTCACAACAAGACTCATCTTAATATATTTTATAGATTGGTTGAGTTTGGAATTCATGGATTTCTAGATTAACGCTTTCAAATATTGTTTTTGAGGATTTGATCGAAGTGCATAGCAAACGTAGAGGTTTACGTTTGTATAAAAGGTTTTGATGTATATCATTGAAGATAAATTATTTTAGTTTCCGTTGTAGTAATTGATCATCATGAATGACAATTTCTATGGTACACTTGACATGCCAAACAATATTATGGCGTTTTGTTTTAATGTATAGAAAACATTGTAACACACACATATATATACATACATATATATATATATATATTGCAAAAATAGCATAAAATAAGATATTGTATGGAAACACTTAGAATTTTTACCTACTTACTGTTTTCCTTTGATAATTTTCTCGTCTTCAATTGGAATGAAGTTTTGACAAAAAACAAAAAATGGAATAAAGCATTCTGCAACCAAAGGAAAAGAAAATACTTAAATCTTTTTAGAATATAGCCAAAATGACACTTGTTTCTTGCCAAAAGTTGATTGGGACGACACATGATTGTTATTTTTCCCCATTTTGACAAGGAAGAAAAAGCATTCTTTCTTTGGCTTCCTATTTCGCCGAGAAGGTTTTCGGGCAAAATATCTTTTATCAAAGGTTGACTCTTCGATTTTTTTGTGTATTAGGTCCAGTGTCGTTTTAGAAAGGAAGCAATTGATTCTGATTTAACAACAATAATAATTCAAGAAGATAAATCTAAAGTATTTGAAAGTAAATGCAAGACAAAAAGACAATTGAAATATACAAATTGAAAAAGAAAAACCAAGTGTATTGGATTCTTTGTCGGATCTTCTTGTCCTTTACAACAACTTCTCTTCGACTATTTATAGCCACCGGCACGAATAACTACTATGGCGGTTATTGTTTTAATTTCAAATTGCTCTAGAGTACTCGATGTTTCACCAATAACTATATCACCTTATTCATTAAGCAGTTAACACCTAATCGCTTCAGTAACTAGTCTCCTTCTTATCCTTTTATTCTGAATGGCGGTCAATACCGAGCCCTCAGTAGCTACGATGGTGGCTATATGTGGACTCATGCGGGTCCATATATCCACATCAAGCCTAGTGGACCTTATTGCTTATTTATAGCCCATTGAGTCAATTTTTGATGTTAACACTTCAATTAAGAAGAACATAAACTATATCACCTTATTCATTAAGCAGTTAACACCTAATCACTTCAGTAACTAGTCTCCTTCTTATCCTTTTATTCTGAATGGCAGTCGATATTGAGCCCTCAGTAGCTACGAAGGTAGCTATATGTGGACTCCTGTGGGTCCATATATCCACATAGAGCCTAGTGGACCTTATTGCCTATTTATAGCCCATCGAGTCAATTTTTGATGTTAACACTTCGATTAAGAAGAACATAAACTATATCACCTTATTCATTAAGCGGTTAACACCTAATCGCTTTAGTAACTAGTCTCCTTCTTATCCTTTTATTCTGAATGGCAATCGATATCTGTCGCGACCTAAAATTTTCTGGAAATAATAATTGTAGGTTTAGAGGTATTGTTAATTTCAGGCCGATGGGCCTTCATTAACTTGGGCTCTCCCAAGCCTATACCCCGCGCGATATGGGATATCGTGAAAGTCTTCTAATGAGGAGTCGCCACTAGCCTATTGGGGTCGATTAGAAACCAAGCGAGACATGAGAGCGTGCCTCACTTTCTACGCAACTAGAGAATCTAGGGTCGAGGACTTGATTACGTTAGTCACGTGACTAATACCCTTTCGGTACCTAACTCGATTGCATATTAACTAATGTCATGGAAACGCATTTGAGAAAACTAAGGTTTTTCCTAACCGTCTACAGTAAGGAAATAACATCCAAAAATCATAACAAGACAAGGCATAGGAGAAGAGCCATATTGTAGAGCCCTAAAGGCTTATTCAATTTTGGTATTTTTTTTTTAAGGGTTTTCTAATTTTTTTTGCAATTTTTCTGATTTTATGAATTTTTATGAAATTTTTATATTTTTTATATTTTTAACATTTTTTAATATTTCGAATTTCCCAAAATTAAATAAAACAGACCTTCAAGAATTTTCTTTAAAGATTTTGGTTTTTCTGACTTTTAGGGAAAAAAAAAGACATTTATTAGGGTTTTTGGAATTTTCTAATTTTTCTAATTTTTTTGGAATTTTCGGAATATTCGAAAAAAGAAAGAAAATAAAAAAAATAAAAAAAATTTGAAATAAACTTTCAAAACTTTTCTGAAGTTAGAGAAACATTTTTTTTATGATTTTCGGAATTTTTTTTAAAGATTTTTCTTTTGAATTTTCTTTCATAATTTTTTTATTTTTATTAAAAAGGATAATTCGGACCGGGTCAAAAGACCCGGCCCTACTAAGCTAATCCGGACCCTGTCGGCCTGGATTGGACCACAGAAGACCGGGCCGGCCCTAAGCCCACTAAGAAAACATAAAAAAAAACGCACGGAATTAAACCTAATCGGCCCACGAAATTTCTAAAATGACCCATTCCCATTTATTCCTTCGGCCCAGTTATCCTCAGCCCACGAAGCAAAAACAAGCCCGAAGCGAAGCCCATTCTTTATTTTATTTTTGTTTTTGGCCTTTTCTGTTTTTCTGTTTTCTTTTTCTCTTTTTCTTTTTATTTTTTTGGTCTTCTTCCGTTTCTTCTCCCATGCACCTCCCATGCACGTCCGACGCCCCTCCATCCTTTCTTCTGCGTTTTTTTCTTTTCTCCGCAATGCACCCAACAACAACGCCGGCCGGAGCAACCGGCGCACCTTCCAGTCCCGTCCGCCGGCTGCTCGCTCCGACCTGCTCGGAGTGCGACTGGCCACCTCGGTCCGGCGAAGGCTAAAGCATTTTCCGAAGTAAAAAAAATTCGCTAACTCGAGAACACATGTTTACTCCACGAAAATCGCATGAAATCACAATGAAAATACAAAAGACGGGCACGGTCCAACGTTTGAAAGAACAAACACGAATCAAGACAAGTTTAAGCATGGGTTGCCTCTCGGTTCTCTAGGGGACATTTTGTCGAACATGTAACGGGCAAAGACGAAATCCAAAGGTTTTTGGCTCGAGCGAGTCTCGAGCATGTCTTAGGGGTCTCGAACATGACATACAAAAACGTGGGAACAACATGCAAGGGCGACGGGGGGCCAGAGCTTGCGCGAGCTGGATGGCCGCGAGCTCCGGCCTGGTGCGCCTAAAAACGGAGCAAGGACGGAGCTAGACCTACCGGCTCAACTTGAGGACGTCGCCGGGAAGGTCGTCGGGTAGGCCCGTGCGTGTCTGAGCCGCTCTCGGTCGCTCGTATCGCTCCGGTCGCCGGGCTTACCTTCTCTCTCTCGGATCTCCGCCTTCTTTTCTGGTTTCAAGACTCTCTCAGTTTCTTTTCTTCTCCCCAACGTTCCTTTTCTGTCTCGGTCCCCCCCCTGGTTTGTTCTGTCGAACCCCCTTCTTGCGTTTCTTTCTTCTTCTTCGAGCACGCCCTGGACACCCGAAGATTTGCTTGCGGAAAGAAGGGACGTCGGAAATAAGGTCTCGGGCGCGGCCAAGCTGCTTGCTCGCTCTCTACTCCCGGTTTCACTCTCTAATCTCCCTCATGACTTCCTTTCCTTGAGCTCTCAGTTGAAGAACTCTCCTTCTCGTCCTCTCTCTCTCCGTCTCTCCCCTCTCAGATCTGGTTTTTTTTCTTTTTCTGTCTCTCCCTCCTGCCCTCCCTCCGTTTTCCCCCCTCGAACTCTCTTTTTTTTTTTTTCGGTTTTCAAGCCCTCTTTCTGCACTGCTTCTGCTAACTTGCTGCTGCTGCCTTACTTCTGCTGACTTGCTGCTGCTGCCTTCTTCGGCTGACTTCCTGCTGTTGCTTTGCTTCCTGTCAGCTTGCTGCTGACTTGCTGCTGCCCATGCTGCAACTTGCTTCCATTTTTTATTTCCCTTTTTGCAGGTGGCCGTTGCCGTGCGACGGTGAAGGAGGGAAGAGGAAGAGAAAGGCGCGGGCTGGGCTGAAAAGGGAGAAAGAAAAGTGGGCCAAGCCCGCACGGGGAAGGGGAAAGAAGAAGAGAAAGGGGCCGGGCAGGCCCAGCCTTGGCCCGGACCCACGTTTTTTCTTTTTATTTTTTTTTTTAATTTTTTTAATTTTTTTTTAGAAATTAATATGTATTTATATAAGCAAAGTAAATGAGCATTTAAGACAAAATAAACAAAATTTCGGGTGTCAACAACATCGCAGCAGTTCGTACCTTAACATTCTCGTGTTGGATGTTGGCGGCTCCGAAGTACTGCTCCATGCTTCATATGAAGTTGTCCACCTCTTTGACAGATCGATCACCCTTGAACTCCTTGGGCTTCGGTACCTCTATCTTAGGCACTGCTTGGGTAGGCATCGCTCCGTTCGCGATGCTCAGTTTGCACAGGGCGAGCTTCGCCTTGAGCTCTTGGATCTCCACCTTCATGGTTTCGACCTCGTCCTATCGGGGGTTCTCTTCTTCCATCGCGCGAACACGTTCCCTCAAGTCGTCAATCGATGTCTCGAGGTCATCATCCTTCGCTTGAAGAGGGACCGTCGCATCGTTGATGGCGTCCGTGAAGTCTTTGCGAAGGGAGCCTTCAACCTCCATAATTCGGTCTCGAACATCATCGAGTCCGTCAATGAGATCAGCTACGGCACTTCGCATTTTCGCGAACTTCTCATCAAGCGCGGCAACAGGTTCCGACGAGGTTTCTCTTTTCTTGCTTCGGCTGCGAGTCTCTCTGACTTGGGCAACCTCTCCATCCACAATAGCTTCTTGGCTCGACATTCTTTCGAACAGTTGGTGCTGCTCCTCGGATCTCTCTTCTTTTGCTCTGATACCACTTGTCACGGGCCGATCGTTGGTGATCGCGACCGTGCGGCGACTTAGGCTATTTCGGATCGTCCGGGATCGTTGGGGCCTAAGCCAAGCCTTCTTCGAATCGTCTGATCACTCACTCACCCGGATCGTAGAGAGAGAAACTAGAGAGAAACTCTGAACGAAAGAAATGAGTTTAGATTGCTAATGGTTGGATGATACAAATGAGAGGGAGGGCACCCCTTTTTATACTTGAGGCCCTCAGATTACAACCATTGATTTAGTTTCGATCTGACGAACAAGATCGTATTTCCTCAACTGCCTTAATTACCGTATCTTTTGCCCCTAGGAATATTCTAGGACTATTCTGGAATATTCTAGATATATTCTGGAATATTCTAGAAGACTCAAGAAAATCCTGCCCCTAACAATATTCCGGAAGTGCTTAGATCCTTCGAGGGGTGTTTTAGTCGTCTTTCCTCGATTACGAATGCCCCATTGACCACGGAAACCTCTGTTCCGTGACACAAGGCTCAAGCAATCGTAGGTGTGACCTCGCAGCCTCTGACGACGACTCGAGCCCTTGCCAAGGGCTGGGCGAGGCTCGGCCCTCATCAAGGGCTAGGCGAGGCTCGACGCTTGCCTAGCCAACTGCCTAGCTGATGACTGGCTGGAGGAAAGGAGGAGTATAGAAAAAAAAAAAAAAGGAAAGAAAAAAGAAAAGAAAAGAAATATATATATAGTTTGAAAAATATTAAAATTTTATTAAAAATTGTCCACATCAGCCGCTGACCGTGCCATGTCACTAATCGGCGTACACGTCAGCAAAATTCGCCCAAAATTAGCTAGAAAGACCAAATTGACACTAGGTTAAAAGTTTTAGGACTAAATTGGCATTAAGTCAAAATGTTTAAAACTAAATTGACATCTTTAAGACTGAATTGGCATTGGTGCAAAAGGTTTAGGATTTTTTTGATACTTTTCTCATAGAAAATAGGTTGGTGATTTTTGTTATGGGATGAATTATCTTTTCACAAGCACCTGTTTTTTTTTTAGATAGATGTGTTTCATGACATGCAAGATCGATTTCAAGTTCTAAAAACTGAAACCAGTCCCGACAGGACAAGTTTTTGGTTGGGTTGGAACCACTCACCCCTAAAGCTGTGGTGAATGGTCTCTTTGACGTTTGGTACTTTGCACCGGGCAAACGAGGAAGGAAAGTTACCCGTTGTATTCAGCAGTCGAAGTCGAGCACTAGGAGATCCTCACACTTTCACGACCGTTCCATTTGGTCCATCAAGGACTCAGGGCATGTCCTCTGTCATGCCGCAGTAACTCACAGGAAACTGGGTAGCTTCAGTTTCAAGTTCTGAAATGAGATGTCGTTGAGTCATGGTCATTGAGATCCTTAGCGCCTTTAATGTAAGTCTGCTGAAAGAGATGGCAGAAACGGAGGAAGAGCTTTTCCATTTGTGAGAGATGCCGCAAACAGCTACGTTCAGCAGCATATCTTGATCATGGTGACGGAATACAGGTTTTCCTGAGAAAATTCACCACCGGGGCTCTCGAGTATGACAGAGATGGCAATCTTTCGATTCACTTCGTTTGCAAGATGAATTAGCTTGGGACAATCAAGGACCTACTTTCACGGTGTCTGAGCGAGTATCCAAACAGACGAACAAAACAATCTGCTGTTTTGGCAAGGGGTGCCATGTTCTCGGCCACTGAATACAAACTCAGAAGTCCCAAAGCAGAGGAGCTTGTGAATGAAAAGGACAGCGATGGGAATACACCACTCCATTTGGCCACAATGCATTGGCAATCCGGGATTTTGTTCCTTCGCATGAAGGATGCAAGAATCGATCTCAAGATGGCGACTAGGACATGCTTCACAGCGCTTGGCATTGCCCAGGAAGCACTTGAAAAGGGACTATCACTAGACGTAGCACAATGTCTTTTCCTTTGCTTCCATGATAGAGTCTAACACGGCCGGAACACTTGAGAGTAGAGATTTGGTAATGTTCATGCCAGACAGAGCATGGAATTGCAGAGGGACGAATCCAGACTCCAAGAAGAGACTTCATGAAGGACCGGTAAACACCTGCTTGCTCTTCGCAACACTCATGGTCACCGTGACTTTCGCCGTTGGTTTGGCAGTTTCGGGAGGGTATAACAGTTCTAGTTCAGGACAAGACAATGGCATTGCCACAGCATTGGAGAAAACTATATTCTATATATTCTGGGCATGCAATAGTGGTCGTCATGCTCCTCTACACACAAATCAAGTGGCACTATCTGCAGACAGAACTGCGGTATTGCCACTATTGGTAGCTCTTGAACGTCCCTGCATTCATGGCATGCTTGTATGTGATTGTCAGCAGACTTAGCTGGCTCGTGAATGCTACTTTGGTTATGGGGGTCATACTTAAGCATCACTTCACTCTTCAAATGTTCTATGTGCCGCTCAGATTTGATCTGACTGACCTTCACCATATCTACCACTACCTAATCTTGATCGCTCTTTCCGGGACAGGAAGTTTCAATCGGAACTGTGCTGACACTGACAATGAAGAGAGGAAGGGATCTCAATGTGAAGACTTGAGGAGGGCGAGGTACATACTCAGCCTAGGGGTTCGGAGTGAGGCTTAGTGGTCAAGGGCACAATATATCTTAACTGGAAAACTAGGCCCAAGGATAAGTTTGATAGCATTACGACTAGCTACAGCTACCATAGTTGGAAAGACGACCTCAAGCTAGTTGAAAGGCCAATGTCAAGAAGGCAAGATTGGTATTTCCATATTTAACAAAAAGGGCCATGACAAGGACGGGCAAAAAGCATGCCAGAGCTACAAGGTGGTCTATTGAATCAAATTATCTTCTGCTGAGACAGTTATACCAGTAACATAAAGGGATAAATCATCTAAGCTAATTAAAATGAATAGATAATGTGAAGAGAGCAGTTGAAGTTATTTCCCACCTAAACCTCAGAAAACCTAGAGCAAGTTAGGATTAAAAGCTCTGCACTTCACTCTGCTCTGAGGCATCTACAAGAAGTTGTGCTTATTCTTTGCCGGAGGCAGCTAGTAAGCATTCAAATTAACAAAAAGAAGAGAGAGAAAGTTAATCCAATAAGAAAGAGAATGGAAGAGTCACATCACTCGGCGGCAGCTGCCCTCGATCCAGCAGCTTTTTCTCCCTCAGGGGCTGCAGGAACCTCTGCTTTCTTAGGGTCACCACCATCAGGCGCGACTTTGGGAGAGGTTGCTGGCTTCTCTGCGGCCAGTTTCTCTGCAGCACTGCTAGGAACATCACCAGATGTGGCAACTGTGGGAATTTTCCCACTCTTTTCGTACTTGCTCCCTTCTTTTGAGTCCTTCTCCTTCCCATCCTTCGTCTCCTTCCCATCTTTCGTGGGCGGTGGAGATGGGGGAGAAATCATGTGAGGCAGAGGGTGCTGTTTCAGCTTGAACAAAACTTGCCTCATTCTCGAAAGATCGGTTGGCTTTCCTGGCTTCGGCCCTGAACGATCACCACTGAGGGCTTTTTCTCGGCATCCCTCTTCCCTCTTTTCTCGATGTTTGGAACTTCTCGAGGGATGATCTCAGCTATGGCTTTCCAGTAATGCTTGTCGGCTTCCTTGTGGAACTTCTCTTGGTTGGCCAAGTACAGCAGACATAAAAGAACAAGTAATGCTCCTGAGGTGACCAAACAAAGTCCTCTTTGGCTACGAGGATTGAGATGTGGTAAGTGAAAGTTGCGAAAACAGTGATTGTGTTACTAACGATAGAAGTTTTACCTTCTCTCTTTCTCTGTTATTGGCCTTGTTTGTTTCGCAGTGGAGCTTCCTCTTCTCGTAGAAAGCTTGTTTATACTCTTCAGCCTCGGCAATTATCTGTTCCCGCATCTCCTTCTGCCTCTTCTCCTTTTCCACGAGTTGTATGGCGTTCTGACTGCATTCGAGAGGTGATTAAAGTTTCTCCTATCCAGTCTGAACTCATTTTCTACTAAATTCATGGAAAACAGAAAGGTGCCCGCTAGTGCTACTGTTGTCACAGGGGGTTACAATGCAATTTCTAAGCAGAATGATCAGATAATGCCGTTTAGAGAACAAGAGCAGCCAAACTAAGCACCCACAGAAAAATCCAAAGTAACTGAAAAACCAAATCCTTCCCGGTTTATTATGAACGGCAAGTGCTAAACTGGTGCAGATGAAAATCAACGCTTATGAATAGAAGCTATCAAGTTCCTATTCAAAAGTTACACAGAACTATATGCTTGAAGACTTAATACCATGTAGAAGCTGTCAAGGACAGTAATTATCTCTCTAAAGAAGTGCTTGATATGCTGCTAAAATTTACTTAGCACAAGACAGATTGACCAATATTCAATCATCTAAACACAAATGACCAGATTGCATTTGCACCAAGCCCAACAATGCGACTGGAAAAAAGGAAAAAAAAATTAAAGGAAGAAAATATATAGAAGAAAAACTGATTCAATATACGGTTGACTGGAAACGGATTGACCAAATATTCAATATGCGGTTGAAGATGTGGATGATCCTGGTATAGAAGTTTCCACGAAAATGGGAAACGCCCCCAATTTGAGTATGGTTGAAAGTTAATAATTCATTTTACATTGAAATCTAGAAAGTGATTTCTTTGGAAGGTCCTCCAATAAAATTGTAGACCCTGATAGATATAGAGTATCATGGAGAAGAGAGTATTGTTTCAAGCACTGATAAAACTCGAAGACCCTTTGTTTCAAAAAGAGAGGAAGACGGGTTGTTCAAATTCCATTTGATGGTCAGAAACACACTACATGCTAAGCATCGTGTGCGGACATTGGTAATTCAGAAGATTTCCTCGGAAAATAGAGATGTTTGTTACATTACCGGTGATATGTCTTTATGTGAATGTATTGGGTCTGAAGTACTGTTGAAGAGAGCACCGCCTCTCTCTTTCCTCTAGAGTTGTCCTTCCCTCGCCAGACTCTTCTCTCTCTCTCTCTCTAGATTTCTCTTCAGCCACTTGACTGAGGCAGCCTGCAAGAGATGTTGACAGGTTGCTATAAAATATTAATATCTTGAGGGATTTTGGGTGGGGAAGTCGGTTCATTGACCGACCTATTGCCCTATAAATAGGGGCTGCTGTTCTGGTGTAGAGCGCGTGAGAATTGTGAGGGGTCCTGTGAGAGGAAACATTATAATAATGTGTCAGTGGGTGGTGTGAGCGTGGTGGCGTGAGAAGTGGCCTAAGTGTGGTGTGTGGGGTGAGTAGAGAGGAAACTAGGGAGGCTAGAGAAAGCCTCAAGTGTTTGTGAGAATCAGAGTACTCCGAGTATTGTAGGAGCTCATTTGCTCTGAGTGTTGTAATAGTGAAATTCATATTTTGTGAGTTATATTTGTGCCGCTAAACTCAACAAGTACATCCAACATATGTTGATGTGAAGTTCTAGGGTTCCAGAGGGAAAAATTATTGCTGATATGGAGGGCAAGCAAGCAAATCGATAAAAATAATCAGAAACAAGGAAAGGAAATCGGACATCGGATTTACATGGTTCAATTCGAATATCAGAACTTATATTTACGGAAAGAGCGGCATGGAATTCCATTATAGAAACAAGTGATACGATAAAGATTATAATCACTCAAAGGACTTAAAACACTCTCAGTATTTCTCAATCTTCAATTACAATCAATAACTCATGTAGTATTTAATCACTTACAATTTCTAATGAAATCCCACTCGAGAAATTAAATAAATTCTAATCACAAGAATTTATCTAGTTGAATCACTTGGATGTAACTACAACGGAAACCCTTACAAGAACAACTCTCTGGACACTCCTCTATGCAATCTCAGAGTTCTCTTCTCTCTCAAAGGCCCACTTCTCTTTCGCTCTTTCTCTGCCTTTTATGAAGAATAGAAGTCTTCCCGACGACAAATCAAGCCGCAACTTCGGCACCTCCCCCCGTTAATTCTCCTGGACGTGCAGAAGGGAAAATGATTCCCTCTGACTTCCTCTTCTTCTTGTACCTTCATTTCATGTTCCCATAGTCTTTTCTCGCCGTTTCCCCCCTCATGGGCAGAAGGCCCAGCACCAGGCCCAAATACCACGATGCCCAACAGAGGCCCGTTCAGCCCGGGGAAGGCAAAAGAAATGAGAGATGCTGTCGAGAGAAAAGATGACGAAAATTGAAAGCGTGGAACCTCATTTCGAGAGCGTCTTCTCTCTATGCTACTAGTATACGAGAGCTCGAAGTAACGCGGGAGCGAGAGCAGCAGCAGCAGCAGCTCTCTCGCTCCTTCTTCTTCTTCATTTCAGGGGTTCAGTAGCTTCGGATTCGATGATAACTGGATAACCCTCCTCCACTCCTCCTCCGTCAGGGGGCCGACGATTGGATGGATTATATGCATGGTCCTCGCAAGCCACGACAAGGACATCACGTCAAATTGATAGGAATTCCATTCCATCCTTCAAATTTTATATTTGATTTCATTGATTAATCATGGAATAATTGTAAACGAGATATTTGTTTGATATCGGTGTTGTCACATTGATTAGCACATGAAAATAGGACAAAGACATCGCATCTCAAGTTACTAGAAAATTCATCCAATCCTTCAATTTTGCTTTGTACTTATTTGATTTATTAATTAATCATGAAATAATTTTTGAAAAATCAATCACTTAAATACCATCAACAATTTGTCTCGCCGGGAAATCTGCCTGCCTCGCCCAAATCTAGCGAGGGCCTTTGTGGCCACACTGACTGTGGGTGAGGCAACCTCGCCCAAATCTTGTGAGGGCCTTCGCACCCTCACCCGCAACCAATGAGCTCACCATGGTCCCGAGTAAGGCCATCTGGCCTCACTAGTCACGAGTGAGGTGGCCTTGTCGTGAAAGCCCTCACCTAGGGCCTTTGTTGCCCCACCAGCCAAGGATGAAGCCTTTTTGGCTAACGCACCTAAAAAAAAAAAAAACAAAGAAGATAAGGAAAATAATAAATAATAAAAAAATTAATTCTTTTTGAAAAAATGCAATAAGTGACACTCAAATAATCGATTTTATTTGATGTGGCACTTAAATGAGCTAAGAAAATCTATTGCACTTAAGCAAGCGTCGTTCAAAAGTGACGACACTCATGCTGTATTTGTCTCGAATATGAGGTGAAAGGGCAAAATGAGAAATCTGCCATTTATATTTTATAGCATAACATATTATGTTCTATTCAAATAGAATCAACTAAATTATGTTTAATAATATAAATTTCCTCTCACTAGAAAATGTGCTAATAGTGGCATTTTGAGATCACAAATCATTTTTGCAATTCGGTCCTCATAGTCTTGAACGAGAGACCTCAGCTTTCTTTAGTTTTGTTTTTGTTTCTTTTTTCTCTTTTCTTTTTTGAGGAACGGAGGTTTTCAAGGAGGACATGAGAGAGATGTGTTTATCAGGATTTCTTATTTAAAATTTTCTCCCGTATTGAATTTAATCAAGACTATTGCCTCAAAATAAGAGCTGTCATGAATATATTAGAATGGCAAGAGTTGGTAGACTATAAGATGGACAGTGCAGTGCTCCTACCTACTATCAAACTAAAGAAAAAATCTGACCAAAATAAAATTTGAAGAAAAAAACTGACCCAAAAAAAGAACTGAAGAAAAAGACAAAACTATGTTGGTTGAGAGTCGAGACGGAATCAATACCTTAGGAAAGATGGGACAAACTATCGGAAGAAAAAGACAAAACTAAGTTAGTTGAGAGTTAAGATAGAATCAATATCTTAGGAAAGAGGGGACAAACTGTCGGGAGAAAAAAAAAACAAAACTAAGTTAGTTGAGAGTTGAGACAGAATCAATATCTTAGGAAAGAGGCGACAGACTGTTGGAAGAAAAAGACAAAACTAAGTTAGTTAAGAATTGAGACTGACCAATAAATTTATCTTAGAGACCACATGAAGTGCGAGATCATCGAGGACGAGTAATATTGATTAGAAAAAGCAATCCTCCAATTTTTCGGGTTTATCATTATTTTGATTTCTTTTGTTCAATGGATTAATTTTTCTCAATTCGTGGATTCCTACTTTAGCGAGAAAGCTCTTTTTTATGATTGGCTCCACATTATTTCAAATTAGTCAATGACTCTTTGAGTTAATCAATGATGGAAAGAGCAAAATCAATCATCGGGTAAAAATTATATTGAAATTTGTGTGCTCTGAACAGTGCAAATCTTGCTATTTTTTTTATACGTAATTGACATTGAGTAAAGTCCACATAATTAACTTTTTGGGCTGATCATTAATTGACAATCGAGTCTAAAATCAATGACATTGTCCAAGGTGAGTCACATCTAGTGTTGAGGTGACGCGGCAATGGGATATTTATGGGAGTCAGTGCTTAGTGCATTCTTTTTTAGGTAATTGGTTCCGAGTTCTATATCCTATTTAAATTTCACTTAAAATTTAGAATCTATCTCGTCGCAATTTTCAAAGTCTACTCGGAAATCAGCTAATTGCCTTTTCTTTTCTTTTTTGTTTCATTTTTGGTTAAGCCTAATTTTTCATTTGTTTTTTATGATTTTGACAAAAAAAGAAAAAAGAAAAAAGAAAAAGCACGTAATTACATAGTTTTCTAGACTTTGCACCATGACCTACATCTAGTCATTGAAAGTCCATAGCTTTGCTTTGGCTTCAACAAATCAATTTAGGTTTAAGTAGTAAAAGGGTATTTGTAATTAGAGAGTGAGCGATTCTAGATTCCGTTCAAGTTCTATTTGGAACCTAAAATCTACTAATTAGAACATGTTCCTCATTTATTGGAATCTGAAACCTATATTGTATATCGTGAAATTTAGAACTGAACCATACCATTACTGATCTAGTTTTTCCATTCTAAGTCATACTTTAAAACCATGCTCACGCCTATTCTCTTTCCTTTAGTTTTCTTATTAATTGACTATTAAACGAAGTCTACGCAACTTCAGGGGCTGATCACTTTCTAAAATCAATAACATCGTCCGAGGTGAGTTGCATTTCTGGTGGTTGGGTTGATGCGAAAACTTGACCATTGTAAGGAGTGCTCTCTGCTTGCTTGTTTACTCCGTCCCCATTTCCATTTTTTACCTCCGTATTCCTGCTTGCTTGTTTGCTTCAAGAAAGACTCCCGCTATCCAAAATCGATCACACAATAAGCATCAATGGGACGGACACAAGGGCGACGCCAAATGAAAGGGTTGAAGCTTTGAAGGGAAGGAACCTCCCGACTTTAGATAACCAACAACCTTCTGGAGATGGTGATTTGAACATAATTATAGATCATGACCTATATGAAGCCACGATAAAAGGGGATGTCAAGAAATTCATCAATGCATTAAAACAGTTGTCTAAGTCAAGGAAATTAGCATTGTTGCTAATTTTTGACCAAGTTACCCCCTTCGGGAATTCGTTGCATCATGAAGTAGCTAGCTCCAGGAGTGAAAATGTCAAGGAGCTCATTCTCTCTCATTACCCTTACCTCTTGACTCAGAAAAACTCCTTAGAGGACACTTCGCTCCATGTAGCCGTGTCTGAGTTAAGGAAATTAGCATTGTCATTAATTTTGGACCAAGTCACTCCCTCCGGGAATTCATGGCAAAAGCATGGTTATTTTCCAACACTATCCTGTCAAAGTCTTTTGATCGCCATGCTTGTATTAACATGCAACTATTAATTACTTTCGGAGTAATTTTTCCTTTAAATATTTCAGAATTAATGATAGTCATTTAAGCACATAGCAAAGAGGCCAGGGGAATGAGAACTGACCTTCTAATTCTAATCAATCGTTACTCCAGTACTAGCGACTTTTGTTCCCGACTCTAACTGTTGATTGGAACAAGTCTGTACGGCTGATCCATCTTGCAATACGACGCATATGAGACCTTACGTCCGTGTATTCCGATAATGGCAGTCCTTCTTTCCAAGAGAAACTCTTCACAGTCTTCTATCGATTTCCTTTGATAGAAGGACAGTGCCTACTATTTTTTGGTTTGACTTCAAAATTAGGTTCTTACGATTAGTGCTAATATTAGTTCAAATTATCGAATTGACTTTTTAGAATGGTATATTGTTTTTGAAACTCAGGCCATAATCTCCACTAGAAGGCACCAAGTTGCACCCTGCGGACTCCTTGTCCCCCTATGGTTTGGAAAATAACAAACCGAGGGGGAGGAGAAAACACTGGTGGACTCCTTGTTCCTCTATGGCCAAAAAGGAAAGCATGATATTGAAGCGGCCAATCGGTAGAAACCGTTTGGAACTTTCATGTCTACCAATCATCTTTGATCTCCGTTAAGCATCAAAATAGATTTTATATAGATGTTACTTCTAACCGTTTGGGGATGACATTTGCTTTTAACCGGGGATTTCTTTTGGCAAACTTTATGGTACTCACATTTAACTTCTATTTAACGTGAAATTATTATATCTTTCAATTAAAATTTCCAATTTGGAAGTGTAAAATCTCATAAAATCAAATCAAATCATTCAAAACTTGATATTAAAGGAAAAGGTCACTAGTAAAATTATAAATAGATAACCCCCTTAACTCCAACAAGGGCCGATGATAAACACGCATGATCCTCATAAGGCTAGAATAAGGACATTGCATGTAAGTTAGTAGGAAATCCATCCAATACTTCATTTTTATTTTGTTCATATTTGAATTCCTCAATTAATCATATAATAATGGTAAAAGAGAGATTTTGCTGGTCACCAGTGTCCTCACAATGACTAGCACATATCTCTTGCTATTTCCCAATGAAAAATCACATTTTCTCAATAAATGAACTCCAATGCAACAAAAAAAAACATGAAAGTGAAAAAGATAATCAAGGCTGCAATTTCTATAAAGGAAATAGAACATTTTTATTAATTATTTGATAAAAAAACTGAATTTTCTCATGCAAAGTTTGTTCTTAATTAAATCAGGAATTCTGTTTTTTTTTTTTTAAATTCCCGTTTTGAATTTCATCAAAACATTGCTTCAAATTGAGGGCTATCATGTAAATTATTAAAACATTTAACCGTGAATTTATTACAACTGCAAAAGTTGGTAGACTAGTAATATGGCGCACCTAACTCCAACAAAACTGGTGGAAGAAAAAATATATTTTGGGAAGATGGGACAAAATTACTCAAGAGACCGACCAATCAATTTGTTGAACGTGATTCATGTGGGACATTGGTCCCATTGTGTGCGAGATTAAGGATGAGGAGTATTAATTTGAAAAAAATTCCTTAATTTTCAGGTTTTATTATCATTCCCAGTTTAGATCATTTTTTTTCTCAATACATTGATCACTAATTTAAGGTAAAAAAATTTACGCTTGTCTTGGCATTATTCAAGGTGAGTCTATGACATTCTTTGAATTAATCAGAACAATAGTGAGGACATTCAGTTTATTAACGAAGGAATGAATGGAATAAATCATAGAGTAGAAATAAAATTGAAACTTATATTCTTTGAATAGCATGGACCTCCCTATTTTTGGACGCCATAATTAACATAGTCTATTTGACTAGGACTCCACAACGACTTCTGGGGCTGATCACTAATTGATTGTTGGTCTTTAATCAATGACATTGGCCAAGGTGAGTTGCATTGGGTGTTCTGTTGATGAAAAAACTTGACCCTTTATAAGTGTGAGTGCTCTCTCTCCTTTTGCGTTCTTCCTACACAAGAGGGGAAGAGATCAAGAAAAACTCCCGCAGTTTGAAATAGTCTGAAATGGACCATGCGATAAGCATGGAAGTAAGTGAAACAAGCACGACGCCAAATGAAAGACTTGACGCTTTGAAGGTGAGATACATCCCGGCTCCAAATAACCAACACCAGCTCAGAGACGACGATCTCAACAAAATTATGGATCGTGACCATATGAAGCCACAAAAAAAGGGAAAGTGGAAGAATTCATCAATGCATTAGAAAAGTTGTCTGAGTCAAGGAAACTAGCTTTGTTGCTAATCTTCGACCAAGTCTCCCCCTCTGGGAATTCATTGCTTCATGTAGCAGCAGGCTCTGGGAACGATGATGTCATGGAGCTCATTCTCATTCAATTTCCTAATACTGTGATCCAGAAGAACTCCTCGGAGGATACTGCGCTCCATGTTGCCGTTCGAGATCAAGGGTTCAACACAATAGAGAAGCTAATTCGCTGGGGAATAGAATCGGAGATTATATATTGGAAGAACAAGGATAATAAATCTCCATTGTATTTGGCAATCGAAAAGTGCGAGTTTTTGAAACAGCGACATCGCAAGGGGATAGACTGGGAGATTCTTCAGCTTCTCTTGCAAGAATATGCTCGAGATGAAGCTTACGCAGTCAAGATACAGGGCATGTCGCCTGTTTTGGCCGCAATCGAGGCGTGGGATACAGGTAATGGATACTTTTATATGTGTAGTTCAAGTCCAAAAATGCATAGACGTGAGTAAACTGCACTGCTTTTTGCTCTTTTTCCAAATTCGTATTCGTCCAATTTGGAGAAAAGCTTGATAATAGCATTTGGTCAAACATATAACTCTGCAGGAGCTAACAGCAATAATTATTTAATGAGTTAATTGCACCCAACCTAAAAAGTGCTATGACTTATAATGTCAGAGTTATTGAAAGAAATTATAAATCGGCTTCCGAAGTTACTCCACGTGCGCGATGAAAACGGGGGGACACCACTGCACTCTGCCGCATCGGTCGGAAGATATCGGGCTGTGAAGCTCCTGCTGGAGAAATGCCCTGATCTCGCCCTTCAAACGGACAAAAACGGCTCCTACCCCTATTCACATCGCTTCCGAACGCAGCTGGTCCGGGGCATGGGAACCATTACTAAAGGACACGTGGCCTGACCTGGCAGAGATCAAAAACAAAAAGGGTCAGAATATTCTTCACGTTGCAGCCAAGGCCGGGAGCAACTTCGGGGTCTACATGATACTGAAGAAATGCGGTGAGACCAACACTGAGAAGATGGTGAATTCGAAAGATGTCGATGGAAACACACCCCTCCATTTGGCATCGATCCACAACCATTGCCTAATTATGCGCTATTTGACGGAGGAAAAAAAAATTGACTTGGATCTTCGGAACAACGATGGGTTGACCGCCTTGGATGTGGCCATGCAATCCAGAAGCTTGTCGACGAACTACCCAGCGGTGGGGCAATTTTTGTTGTGGGCTGGGTTTATTCTTAACTGAATCTAATGTGTCGGGATTGATGACTAATTCTTTGGTTTGACATTGGCAGCTACTAGGACGTGCAATTTTGATTGCCGCTGGCATACGACAAAGCCCAGGCCGAGACGTTTTGTCACCAAGAGAACAAGTTCCTGTTTTGAACAAAAGAAAAAGAAAAAAACGACGTTCTGGAGCAAGCGAATCATCTCGTGCCAAATGGATCAAGGATCAAGTCAATACTTTATTGCTACTTGCCACACTTGTGGCCTCCATCAAGTTTACTGCAGGCTCAACCTTGCCCGGTGATTATAATGCTTCCGGTGATCCCCACCCAAGAACGGTGACTATGCTGCACAACGGAGTGTTTCAGGTCTTTGTAATTTCCAACACATTAGCCATGTATAGCTCCATTCTTGCAGTCATAGTCCTCCTTTGGGGCCTCAGTAGAAATATCTACATTGCAGAACTAGCTTACCACTCTGCAGGGCCATTACTGTTGATGGCTCTTATCGGCATGTCAGTGGCTTTTTTTGCAGCCGTAACTGTAGCAGTGAGCAAACTTACTTGGCTCGGGAGGCTTGTTCTATACATCAGAGTCCTTTACCTCGTGATGGTCATGGTGGTTTTAGCAGCCTTGATATTCCCATTCTCCAGGTCTGCCATGCGTATTGTGTCCCTTTACTATCTGTCTGTGGCCCAATGCGTTTATGCAGTGCGGGGATCAGTAGAATTGTTCATTGATGTAGTGCGGACATCTGTAGAATCGTTCATTGGTATATGTAGTGCGGAAATCAGTAGAATTGTGCATTGATATTTTCAGAATTATTATAGAATAGAAGATAATCGTACTCTGTTTCAATCAAAGTCTGCGATTGTATATTCCGATCATGGTAGTCGTCAAAACTTCACCCGGCTTTGTACCTATTTATCTATTCACTGGGAATATTCTATTCTGTCTAATTAATGGTTACTTCCGGTGGAAACTCCACGCTATCTTCTATATTCCCTTTAATAAAATGAGAGTCCCTACTCTTTTTCTTTCTTTTTCCCCCCTTAATACATCCATATATCTCTACATATTCAAATGCATTACCACGGGATACGAAGGGAGGAGCATCCTCCGTTGAATGCCACTTGTCAATCGATCCGCAAACTCTCGCTCCTCCAATTTTTAGTTTTCTTGTTTTGTTGTTTTCTCTAAGATGTTCTCACCCTTCATTTGCCAAACAAACATATGATTCTTACGAAGTTGAGTTTTTCCTTTTCTACTCTATCATATTATTTTTAAAATCTAATAAAAGAAAAAGGCTTTTCTACTTCAGCTAATTTTTTTTTCAACTTATTTTATAAGCATTTAAGTGTACTTCTAAATTCTTTTATATTTTCACGTCAACCTATTAATGTAATGTTTATTAGTTTATATTCTTTTTTTCTTGCTTTTTATTTATTCAGTTACTAATTCTTTCTTACTTTTAGTGTATGTGATTTTGGAATGTGTATTTTTATGGAATTAGGCTTCGAGCTTGTTGAACAAGAACAATCTTTGTAATTTTGACAAAACTGAGGACCTGAAATTTACTTTTTATGGCTATCTATGTGTTAATTAAGGGTTGAGTAATGTGTTCAAATTTGGATTTCGAGTTAAGGATGGTTTATATTCCAGTTTACAAATTCCAGAGTTATTTGTCTTTTTCGTCATTCTAATAATTCTCCCCAAAGTTGTATTTAATGAAATTGGAAATCAAATTTATGTATTGATGTCCTCACAGTATGAATAATTCAAATATTCAGTTTTTACTTTGTAGCTACTAGAATCAATATTTTCTCAATATTAAATTGGATACGAACAGCTGTTTTCCTACCATGATAATATTGTGAAAAACTATAAACTCTAGCTTCAATGGTCAATAAGTTTCATATTAAATGAGATGCAAATTATGTTAGGGATTGTTAAAAAGTCCAACTTAAAAGCGGAAACAATGTATCTATAAAAAGTATGTAACATATGGAATTTGACGATTGACGCTCATGTAAACTGAAGTAAAATGTGACTTTCATATGATATTCGAATGCCCAAATCAAAATCCTCAGTCAATGAGTGGAGAGAAATCACATCTATGTAACTAGTCAAGCGATGTGGGATATATGATATATCAATAGCGATTATATTGTCCAAGTTATTTATAATCTATAAATGGGGAATATATTAGTTGATTATATTGTAAGCTTGTAGTTCATTTCTATTCCAATAGTGATTTGGAATATGGAATTTAATTATGTCAATTCTATTTCGTGCTTAGCTTTTTCATTTTGATATCAAGACTTTTAATTAGTACATTAGACGCATTCCCCAAGGTCATCAGATGTCAACTGTCAATTTTCACTTTCTTGTTATTTGAATTCATTTGTTAAACACGTAATAACCGTAAAATAGAGATCTTATAGTATAGCAAACATTTGAGTGAAGAATCGATGCTGACGTGCAAACAAAATGAAAACTCCGTTTGATTTAAGAAAAATATCATGTAATTGGAAAACATTCTAGTAAGTCATCTTTCAATAAAATGGCAATATCTCCTTATGTTTATGTTTAGCGAAAATTCAAGTCCACCGTTTGGAATATAAAATCGATTTGTGTTTTTCATGATGAAATGAATTTTCTTTTCTGGAGCACCTTTTTTTAGATAGTTATGTTTTGGATTGATGCGTCTCCAATTCACACGAATAACTATTTTAGTAAGATCACTGCGATCTTAAGTCAGATTTCTTTGAAAAGTATTCACAAGCTGTTGGTGGGCTTGTTACAACAAGCATCATAAATCCAGTTTGAACTTCCAGCTCCAACCATGTCTTAAAACCAACAGTAGAGAGCCAACAAATAATAATAAATAAATAAAATCCGAATATCTTGTCCTCACCAGACAATGGATAAGAGAAGAAGAAATCATAAGGCTCAACAAAATCGGATAATGAGAGGGAGAGAGAATATGGATGCGCATCTAGCCGATTTGTTAAGCAGAAATGAAGGCTCTCCGAAGCTAAGGAGACAGCTGAAGCAACACACGCATACCACACAAAGACAGACAGAGAGAATGGGAAGAAGACGCATTTCTGGGGAGGGAGCTAGAAGAACCGCAGGCGACAGAAGTCTTTTGTGTTTTGGAAAATGATTTTTTCCAGCTTTTTTAATTTGGAGAAGTCATTTTCCATGTAACTGAACTAGAGTTTTCCATTGAGCGAAAACATTTTCCTAGATTAGCTTATTTTTCTTGAAACAAAAGCAACCTAGACCAGAGTCCTTTGTTCTTGCCCTTGACCTCAGTTAACTGTATTGCTGGAATCTCTTTCTATTAAACAAGTGAAGATCAATGAAAAAGTTCACACATTGTCTACCTTGAACTTCGAGGGACTTGGATAAAGAGAGAATTAGGAGAATACAGCCTACGTCTGATCTAAGTCGTTTGTTTCAAGTCAGGGCAGTTAACCGGTAGAAAAAAATCCCTCTCTACTGGATCCGGGCCAACTGCTATTTGAACGCACACAAGATAAGACTACGGATCCTGTGTTGTATATTGCTGCAGAAAAAGGCGACGTCCACAGATTCATTGAAGCCCTGGAAGATGAATCTGGAAAGCAAAGGGTAATTTCATTGATCATCTCTGACTAGTTTTTAGCCTGTCATTCATCTGGCGATGAGCATAGAGAAGGACGGCATTATGAGAGTCACCATCGATCCCCTTCCTGAGAATCTAGTCACCAGGAAAAGTTTAAGAAATGAGATGTTGTCATCGCAAGCACTGAACCAAGGATAAGAAAAAAATCAGGCTATGTCTGCATGAGAAAATTTTCAATGTAAGTTCCAGCGTATTCATTATCACCTAAGAAAGTAAACCATGAGTCATGGTCGTTGGAATCCTCAGCACCTTCAATGCAAGTCTGCTGAAAGAGATGGCAGAAAGGAAGGAGGAGCCTTTCCATTTGAGAGATGTTGTAAACGGCACTCAGCTACATTCAGCAGCATATGTCCACTTTTTGCTGAGAAACTTCACCACCAGCAATCTCAAGTATGACAGAGATGGCAATCTTCTGATTCACGTCACTTGCAAGATGAATCAGCTTGGGACAGTCAAAGATCTAGTTTTGCAGTGTCTGAGCGAGTATCTGAACAGACACGGACAAAACATTCTGCATGTTTCAGCAAAGTATGGCATATATTCGGCTGTGGAATACATATCCAGAAGTCCCAAAGCAGAGAAGATTGTAAAAGGAAGGGACAGTGATGGAAATACATCACTCCATTGGGGGCTAGAATGCATTGGCAAACTGGGATTTTGTTCCTTCTCTTGAGGGATCCAAGAGTCGATCTCAAGGTGGTGACGAAGACAAGCTTTGCCGCGCTAGACATTGCCCAAGAGCACTTGAAAAGGGGCTATCCCTACCAAAAGGTGAGACTATCTCTATAATATTCGTAGCCAGTGCAAAACACTCTTTCCATAGGCGATGAATGATCTAGCAATGTATGCAACTGAAATCTCATTCAAGGTCATCCATGGCAATTGGCAACGAATACCACTCATATATAATGTGCTGCATATACATAGACGTAGAACAATGTCTTTTCCTTCGCTTCCATGATAGAGTTTAACACTAAGGATATTGCTATTCGCTGGAACACCTGGAAATAGAGATTCCATCATGTTTATGCCAGAGTGAGAGCAAGAAATTGTAAAAGGACCAATCCAGATTCCAAGAGGAGACTTCATGAAGGGCCGGTAAGCATCTGCTTGCTCTTGGCAACACTCATTGCCACCGTGACTTACGCTGCTGGTCTGGCAGTTCTGGAAGGTTAGAAAGGTTCCGGAGCAGAACAAGACCATGGCATTGCCACAGCATTGAACAAGACCGCGTTCCATGTATTCTCTGCATGCAATACCCTCTCCATGTTCTATTCAATGGTCATGGTCATCACGCTCCTACATGCACAAATCAATGACCCTCAAGCGGCACTATCTGCATATGGAACTGCAGTATTGCCACTGTTGGTAGCTCTAGGATGTCCCCGCATTCATGGCTGGCTTGTACATGATCATCAGTGAATTCAGCTGGCTTGCGAATGCTACTTTGGTTGTGGGTGTCATTTACTTGAGCATCATCTTCACTCTTCAAGCTATGTTCTATGTGCTGCTCAGATAGGATCTAACTTACCTTCGCCATATCTCCTACCGCCTAATCTTGACCGCTCTTTGCAGGACAGGAAGTTCTGCTTGGAACTTTGCCGACACTGACATTGAAGAGAGGAGGGGATTTCAATGTGAAGTCTTGAGGGTTGCGAGATATATACTCAGCCTGGTGGTTCGGAGTGGGGCTTATTAGTCAAGGGCACAAAATATCTTTAACTGGAAAAGTTGGCCAGGGAAGGATAAGTTTGACAGCATTACGACTAGCTATGGCTACCATACTCCGATAGACGAATTCAAGCTAGTTGAAAGGATTTTTCTTTTTCCAATTATCGTCATTTAGTAATTTTCTCTTGGTGAAAGGCCAAAGTCAAGAAGGCAAGATTGGTGTTGACATATTTAACAAGGGCCATGACAAGGACAGGCGAAAGGCTTGCCAGAGCTACAAGCTGGTCTTATCAAATTGTCTTCTGATCAAACAGTTATAGCAGTAACATAAATAGATAAATCTTCTAAGCTAATGAATAAGAATAGATCATGTGGAGAGAGCAGTCGAAGTTATTTCCCACCTAAAACTAGAGCAAGTTAGGATTAAAAGCTCTGCACTTCACTCTGCTCTGAGGCATCTACAAGAAGTTGTGCTTATTCTTGGCCGGAGGCAGCCAGTAAGCATTCAAATTAACCAAAAGAAGGGAAAGAAAGTTAATCAAACAAGAAAGAGAATGGAAGAGTCGCATCACTCGGCAGCAGCTGCCCCCGATTCAGCAGCTTTTTCTCCCTCAAGGGCTTCAGGAACCTCTGCTTTCTCAGGGTCACCACTGTCAGGCGCAACTTTGGGAGGGGTTGCTGGCTTCTCCGTGGCGGTTTCTCTGCAGCACCGCCAGGAACACCACCAGATGTGGCAACTGCAGGAATTTTTAGCACTCATTTCGTCCTTCCTCCCTTCCTTTGAGTCCTTCTCCTTCCCATCTTTCGGGGGCGGTGGGAATTTTTATTTTTTTTTTGGGTGGGGGGGTTTGGAGATCATGTGAGGCGAAGGGTGCTGTTTCAGCCTGAACAAAACTTGCCTCATTCTCGAAAGATCAGTGGGCTTTCCTGGCTTAGCCCCTGAACGACCACTACTGAGGGCTTTTTCTCGGCGTCCCCCTTCCCTTGCTTCTCGATGTTCGGAACTTCTCGAGGGATGATCTCAGCTATGGCTTCCTAGTAATGCTTATCGACTTCCTTGCGGAACTTCTCTTGGTTTAGTACAGCTGACATAAAAGAACAAGTAGTGCTCTTTAGGAGACCTAACAAAGTTTTCTTTGGGGTTTCAAAAATACGAGGATCAAGATGTATTAAGTGAAAGGTAGGAAAAGAGTGCTTGTGTTCACACTGGCGTGAATTGGCACTGGCGCTAACGTCGTTAAGTGGCTAAAATTAGCCGAATGAATTGAATTGACATAGTTGTAAAAGATTTAAGATTGAATTGGTTAAAAAAAATTTATGACACAATTGACACACTTATAATAGATTTAAGACTTTTTTGATAATTTTTCCTCAACAATTATACTTTGTGTTCCGTAATTTGGTCCTCATAGTCTTGAACCAGAAACCTCAGTTTTCTTTATCTTTGCTTTTTGCGGGTTTTAATCAGGAGTACATGAGAGGCAAAGGCCGCAAAGCATTTCCTTACATGTGCTCATCAATATTTTTTTTGTGTAATTTTTTCCGACATTGAATTGATCAAGAATATTCAAAATAAGAGCTGTCATGTAAATTCATAAAACATTTAATCAAGTTGGTAGACGAGTAGATGGACAAAACCTACTATCGACTGTCGAAAGAAAAACAATTTTTTGGGAAGAAGGGATAAAATTAAGTTAGTTTATATTTATAATTGACCAATGAATTTATTTGGAGCGATTCATGTATATTTTTGCTACGTCTAAGAGATAATTGACCCCGTGGAGTGCGAGATCTTTGTGGACGAAGAGATTTGATTAAAAAAATGAAAAATCTCTAATTTTCTTCATTAAAATTATTATTTCCAGTTCTTTTACTCAATGGGTTATTTGTTTTAATTTGTTGAAACAGTAACTTGGAGTGAAAGTTCCTTTTCATGAGCGGGTCGACATTATTCAAGATGAGTCAATAACATTCTTTGCATTAATCAAAAGACTAGTGAGTAGACTCGTTTTTATTAATGATGAGATGAACGGAATTAATCGTAGCATAGAAATAAAATTAAAATTTATGTTCTTTGAATAGCATGAGTCTCACTATGTTTGAATACGATAATTAACATAGTCTATTTGACTAAGACTCCACAACAACCTCTCGGGCTGATCACTAATTGACTGGTGGATCTTTAATCAATGGCATTGGCCGAGGCGAGTCTCATCGGGTGTTGGGTTGATGAGTGCAAAACTTTACCTTTATAAGAGTGAGTGCTCTCTCTTTCTCCTTCTCCGTATTATTACTAGATTTGTGGGGCAGGAGATCAAGAACTCCTGTATTCTGAAATGGAGCACCCAACGCTAAACCAAAGGCTTGAAGCTTCGAAGGCAAGAAATGTCTCGATTCCAGATAACCGACGACCGTTTGGAAATGGTGATCTGGATCAAATTATGGATTCTTACCCATATGAAGCGACCAAAAATGGGGATGCCAACAAATTCATCACTGCATTGGAAAAGGTCTCTCAGTCGAGGGGATTAGCTTTGTCGCTAATCTTCAATCAAGTTACCCCTCCGGGAATTCATTGCTTCATGTAGCAGCAAGCTCGGAGAATGAAGATGTCATGGAGCTCAGTCTCATTCATTTCCCTTACCTCGTGACCGGAAAAACTCCTCAGATGATACTCCGCTACATGTCGCCGTTCAAGATGGAAGGTTAGAGGTGACAATAAAACCAATTAGCCTGAGAAGAGACTCGGAAATTATATTTTGGAAGAACAAGCACTGTAATTCTCCAATTAACCGCCGTCTCTGAGCCGCCTAGAGATCTCCGCGGTCGAAACTCATTCCCATGAACTCCTTTTTGCCTCGCCCTGTTCTGTTTCAAGAAATAACCAACTGGGTGTCTCTAGTTCTTGAGCGCTTTGTTTTTAACTGAGTCGGTGCTTGATGTCGGGCATTCCCTGGTGATTTTTTCTGGTCTAGACCCGAGTTCGAGTTCTAAAAATGTTCCATATCTTCCCTGCTCACCATATGTTCAAGGGAATGCCCGTACTAAAACGGTTCATTTTAGTCCCACATTCCAACTTGTTCCAAGGATTTGTAGATGCGTTTCGTCCGGTACAATGTTTTTACTGATTGCCGAGTACATTTCTTTAGTCAGATTTCATCTCTACAAAGTCTGGATAGCCCCAGATTTTCGTTCGTCGCTTTGTCCCGTGCTTTGATATATTTTGAGATTGTTCTGGGGTTCACTGTGTGGCTGCGAGCGCGAGCATCAAGTGCTCGTGGATATAGGCTGATAGCTGCCCAGGGTTTCGGAAGTCGTTCGCTATGGAGATCCGGTGAACGTTGGGTCGGTCATTGGCGGGAAGGATGTTTCACGATTTGGTTTGGGAAGTCTCGATCACGGACGCTCGATGGTGGAATCCGTACATGCGGCGACGTAATGATGTATTAGTCCGATGAGCTTTGAATGCTGAAGTCCTCGTGCGGTCGTCTTGCGTCTTGTAGGAAGAACACGCGGGAAGGCTTTCAGGAAATAGAGAAGGGAACTAAAGAATACGAGAGGGGGAAATGGGCTCATTTTGACTGAAGTAGCCGAAAAGACGCGAGGGTATGTTGAGTAGGTCTGGGCTTAGTTCTGCTGTGGGATTAGTAATAAACTTTGGGTTTGAGTTGAAGGGGAAAGAGCGGAGCGCAACTCTGGTGATGGTCCGTTTGGGCTTTGGTCTGTTCCGGTACAAACTTTGGTGGGCTATTGGTGATTTGGGCTTAGCTTTCTTTTAGATCGGGCTTGAGTTATTTTGAAAATGGATTTAGTATCAAAGCCCAGCCGCGCCAAAGGCCCGGTCCGAGTCCCTGTTTTCTGAATGAACTTTTTAGTAAAATAATAAATATTTCGAAAAAAATTTAAAAAAATTTTAAAAAAAAAATTCCGAAAATAAAAGAAATCGGACAAAGTTTAGAAATTAAATTTGAACTAGTTTTATTAGATTTTTCATGTTAATTCTAGTTTAGCATAAATATATATTATGTATAAAAAGTAAAAACTTTTTGATCTAAAAAATCATGCTCACAATTCAACAGACTTTTAGGGTTTTTTAATAGGGTTTGAATTTTTCTAAGATGAATGCGCTTGATTGTGCATTTTCGATATGTTGATTGTTGTCTACCTCTAGCCTAGTTATGAATGGCATTTTTCTTATTATTTAGTGTTAGATTCTTTGCTTTTTCTTGCAATGTATTTAATACTTCCTTCGTTGCTAATTGCACCAGTATGATCATTTTACATGTTAGTTGATAGATTTAAAATGAATTAGGGTTGCCTAACAAAAAAAAAAAAATCTTTTAGAAATGAACAAGATTAGGTACCGAAATGGCACTAATTGATTAATTAGTATTATCAAGTCCCTAGGCTTAGACTCTCTAATTGCGTAGAAAGCGAGGCATATTCTTATGCCTCGCTTAGTTTCTAACTGACCTTAATAGGTTGATGGAAACTCCTTATGCAGAAATTCACATAGGATTAATTGAATAAAAGTCGAATGTCCAACGTCACTTGAGGTGTGGATTTGGGAGAGTCCATATTTGTGATTGATGAAATCGTTTGCATACTTAACGGAGATCAAAGATGATTGGTAGACATGAAAGTTCCATACGGTTTCTACCGATTGGCCGCTTCAATAACATGTTTTCCTTTTTGGCCATAGAGGGACAAGGAGTCCACCAGTGTTTTTTCCTCCCCCTCGGTTTGTTATTTTCCAAACCATAGGGGGACAAGGAGTCCGCAGGGTGCAACTTGGTGCCTTCTAGTGGAGATTATGGCCTGAGTTTCAAAAACAATATACCGTTCCAAAAAGTCAATTCGATACTTTGAACTAATATAATCGTAAGAACCTAATTTTGAAGTCAAACCAAAAAATAGTAGGAACTGTCCTTCTATCAAAGGAAATCGATAGAAGACTGTGAAGAGTTTCTCTTGGAAAGGACTGCCATTATCGGAATACACTGCCGCGGAGTAAAATAAGGTCTCATATGCGTCATATTGCAAGATGGATTAGCTGTGCAGACTTGTTCCAATCGACAGTTAGAGTCGGGAACAAAAGTCGCTAGTACTGGAGTAATGATTAATTAGAATTAGAAGGCCAATTCTCATTCCCCTGGCCTCTTTGCTATGTGCTTAAATGACTATCATTAATTCTGAAATATTTAAAGGAAAAATTACTCCGGAAGTAATTAATACTTGCATGTTAATACAAGCATGACGATCAAAAAATTTTGACAGGATAGTGTTGGATACATATCAAGCGAAAATAACCATGCTGTGGCCATGAATTTCCAGAGGGAGTGACTTGGTCCGAAATTAACGACAATGCTAATTCCCTCAACTCAGACACTGCAACATGGAGCGGAGTGTCCTCCAAGGAATTTTTCTGAGTCACAAGGTAAGGGTAATGAAAGAGAATGAGCTCCATGACATTTTCACCCCTGGAGCTAGCTACTACATGAAGCAATGAATTCCCGGAGGGGTGACTTGGTCGAAAATTAGTGACGGCGCTAATTTCCTTAATTTAGACACCTATTTTAATGCATTGATGACTTTCTCGACATCCCCTTATATCGTGGCTTCATATAAGTCACAATTTGGTTCAGATCACCATCTCCAGAAGATTGTTGGTTATCTGAAGTCGGGAGGTTCCTTCCCTTCAAAGCTCGAAGCCTTTCATTTAGTGTCACCCTTGTGTTTGTCCCATTGATGCTTATTGCGTGATCAATTTTGGATAGCGGGAGTCTTTCTTGAAGCAAACAAGCAAGCAGGAATACGGAGGTAAACAATGGAAATGGGGACGGAGTAAACAAGCAAGCAGAGAGCACTCCCTCTTACAATGGTCAGGTTTTCGCATCAACACAACCACCAGATGCAACTTGCCTCGGACGATGTCATTGATTTCAGAAAGTGATCAGCCCCTGAAGTTGCGTAGACTTCGTTTAATAGTCAATTAATAAGAAAACAAAAGGAAAGAGAATAGGGGTGAGCATGGTATTAGAGTAGAACTTAGAACCGGAAAACTAGACTGATGGTGGTATGGTTCAGTTTCAAGTTTCAGGGTATGCAAGATAGATTTCGGATTCCAATAAATGAGGAACGTGTTCCAATTAGTAGATTTTAAACTCCAAGTGGAACCTAAACATAATCTAGAATTGCTTATTCCCTAATTACAAATACCATTTTGCTACTTAAACCTATATTGATTTGTTGAAGCAAAAGCAAAGCTATGGACTTTCAATGACTAGATAAAGGTTGTGGTGCAAAGTCTAGAAAACTAGGTAATTGCATTTTTTTTTTGGTCAAAATCAGAAAAAAAACAAATGAAGAATTAGGCTTAACCAAAAATGAAAAAAAGAGAGAAGGAAATTGGCCAATTTCCATGTAGATTTTCGAAATTGTGACGGGATAAATTTTAAATTTTATGTAAAATCTGAACGGAACATAAAACATGGAACTACTTATTAAAAAAAGAGCGCACTAAGCACTAACTCCCATAAAGATCCCATTACCACATCAACCCAGCACTAGATGTGACTCACCTTGGACAATGTTATTGATTTTAGACCTGACTGTCAATTAGTGATCGGTCCAAAAAAGTTAATTATGTAGACTTTACTCAATGTCAATTACGTATCAACTTGCACTCTTCAGAGCACACAAATTCAATATAATTTCTACCCAATGATTGATTTTGTTCATTCCATCGTTGATCAACTCAAAGAGTCATTGACTAATCTGAAATAATGTGGAGCCAATCATAGAAAGGAGCTTTCTCGCTAAATTAGGAATCCACGAAATGAGAAAAAATAATTCATTGAACAAAAGAAATCAAAATAATGATAAAACCCGGAAAACTGGAGGATTGCTTTTTCTACTCAATATTACTCGTCCTCGATGATCCCGCACTTCACGTGGTCTCTTGGATAAATTTATTGGTCAAGTCTCAATTCTTAACTAACTTAGTATTGTCTTTTTCTTCCGACAGTTTGTTCTCTTTTTCCCATGATATTGATTCTGCCTCAACTCTCAACTAACATAGTTTTGTCTTTTTCTTCGTTTTTTTTTTGGGTCAAAGTCATTTTCTTCGGTTTGACAGTGGGTAGGAGCACTGCACTGTCCATCTTCTAGTCTACCAACTCTTGCTATTCTAATAAATTCACTATTTATGAATTTACAGGACAGTTCTTATTTTGAAGCAATATTCTTGATAAAATTCAATACGGGAGAAAATTTTAAAAAAGAAATCTTGATAAGCACATGTCTCTCATGTCCTCCTGTANCCCCCCCCCTAAAAAGAAGAAGAAAGAAACAAAAACAAAACTAAAGAAAGCTGAGGTCTCTCGTTCAAGACTATGAGGACCGAATTGCAAAAATGATTTGTGATCTCAAAATGCCAATATTAGCACATTTTATAGTGAGAGGAAATTTATATTATTAAATATAATTTAGTTGATTCTATTTGAATAGAACATAATATGTTATGCTATAAAATGTAAATGGCAGATTTCTCATTTTGCCCTTTCACCTCATTTTCAAGCAAATACAACAAGAGTGTCGTCACTTTTGAACGACGCTTGCTTAAGTGCAATAGCTTTTTTTTGCTCATTTAAGTGCCACATCAAATAAAATCGATCATTTGAGTATCATTTTTTACATTTTTTTCAAAAAGAATCGATTTTTTATTATTTATTATTTTCCTTATCATTTTTTTTTTTTTTGGGTGTGTTAGCCAGAAAGGCTTCATCCTTGGCTGGTGGGGCAACAAAGGCCCTAGGCGAGGGCTTTCACGACAAGGCCACCTCACTCGTGACTAGTGAGGCCATGATGGCCTTTCTTGGGACCACGGTGGGCTCATTGGTTGCGGGTGAGGGTGCAAAGGCTCTCACAAGATTTGGACGAGGTTGCCTCACCCACAGTCAGTGTGGCCACAAAGGCCCTCGTTAGATTTGGGCGAGGCAGGCGGATTTCCCAGTGAGACAAATTGTTGATGGTATTTAAGTGATTGATTTTTTAAAAATTATTTCATGATTAATTAATAAAATCAAATAAGTACAAAGCAAAATTGAAGGATTGGATGAATTTTCTAGTAACTTGAGATGCGATGTCCTTGTCCTCTTGTCATGTGCTAATCAATGTGAGGACACCGATATCAAACAAATATCTCGTTTACAATTATTCCATGATTAATCAATGAAATCAAATGTAAAATTTGAGGGATGGAATGGAATTCCTACTAATATGACGTGATGTCCTTGTCGTGGCCTTGCGAGGACCATGCATATAATCCATCCAATCATCAGCCCTCTGACGGAGGAGAAGTGGAGGAGGGTTATCCAGTTATCATCGAATCCGAAGCTACTGAATCCCTGAAATGAAGAAGAAGAAGGAGCGAGAGAGCTGCTGCTGCTGCTGCTCTTGCTCCCGCGTTACTTCGAGCTCTTGTATACTAGTAGCATAGAGAGAAGACGCTCTCGAAATGAGGTTCCACGCTTTCAACTTTCGTCATCTTTTCTCTCGACAGCATCTCTCAAATTTTTTTTATTTTTTTTTGGGTGGGGGGGGACTCGATGAATAAGCGGACGGGCGTTTGAACACCGGGCGGGAACACTAGCTGTTACTAGCTTCCCCCCTCCCTTCCCCGGGCTGAACGGGCCTCTGTTGGGCCTCGTGGTATTTGGGCCTGGTGCTGGGCCTTCTGCCCATGAGGGGGGAAAGGGCGAGAAGGCAGGGACGGGTGATGCGATTTTTGACACCTCATTTTCCGTCAAAAAGTTTTTATAGATTTGAATATTTTCCGAAAAATTAAGAAATTAAATTGTGGGCTTTGTTTGTCTCTTTCTACTTTGCATTAAACGTGTTTCCTTCTCACCTTTTGTCTTTTTAGTCAAAGGCTATGGGAACATGAAATGAAGATAGAAGAAGAAGAGAAAGTCAGAGGAAATCATTTTCTATAGTGAAATTCCGTGCTGCTCTTTTCATAAATATAAGTTTTGATATTCGAACCGAATCATGTAAATTCAATATCCAATTTCCTTTCCTTGCTTCTAATTATTTTTATCAATTTGCTTGCTTGCCCTCCATATCAGCAACAATTTTGCCCTCTGGAACCCTAGAACTTCACATCAACATGTGTTGGATGTACTTCAGACCCAATACATGCGCATAAAGACATAAATGGAAGAGTTATTGAGAAAAGCAAAAAATGAGGTCACCAGATGAAATTATGTCAATACTCGACATATCACCGGTAATGTAACATACATCTCTATTTTCCGAGGAAATCTTCTAAATTACCAATGTCCGCACACGATGCTTAGCATTTAGTGTGTTTCTGACCATCAAATGGAAGGTGAACAACCCGTCTTCCTCTCTTTTTGAAACAAAGGGTCTTCGAGTTTTATTAGTGCTTGAAACAATACTCTCTTCTCCATGATACCCTATATCTATCAGGGTCTACAATTTTATTAGAGGACCTACCGAAGAAATCACTTTCTAGATTTCAATGTAAAACGAATTATTAACTCTCAACCACACTCAAATTGGGGGCGTTTCCCATTTTCATGAAAACTTCTATACCAGGAACATCCACATCTTCAACCGCATATTGAATATTTGGTCAATCCGTTTTCAGTCAACCGTATATTGAATATTGGTTTTTCTTCTATATATTTTCTTCCTTTAATTTTTTTTTCCTTTTTTCCAGTCACATTGTTGGGCTTGGTGCAAATGCAATCTGATCATTTGCGTTTTGATGATTGAATATTTGTCAATCTGTCTTGTGCCAAGTAAATTTTAGCAGCATATCAACGCTTCTTAAGAGTGATAAATACGTTGATGGTATATGTCACGACCCGACCCTCGAGTCCACGACAACCCCTGTTCTCTTGCGGTCATTTGATTTGCGACTCCCCAGGATCTGTCGCCGACCGTTATTTTTATCTTTTGATTAAACGCATGCGGAAGCAAAATACAATCCCCGGTCAATTACAAAAGTAGGGATAGCAGGAAAACCCAACAATAACACATTCAAAAATAGTGTTTTATTAATCTACTGATTAACCCTAGGAAGTTTACAAGTACAAGCCCTTACCACGAGCATCTTCCTATCGAGCCAATGAAACCAACAAGCCGGGGTTAATCTACTCCCTTCAAAAATAGCAACGAGCCGTAACACGTGTCGAGGACCTGAAAATGGTTATTCAATAACCAGTGAGATAAATCTCAGTAAGTCAAAATCTTAAGCCTCGGTTAGGAGACCTACTCGCCTCAAGTGCGCCCTGACATACAATGTTTCTATCGCTCACAACTCAATAACAGAATAATATCCATTCAACCATTAACAGACGCACGATTAGGCCAAGGCTCATATACAATTATTAACAATTAACAATTGCAATCATAGGCATCCTTACCTCGCTTTTGCCACACGCAACATGCAGATACAGTTTATTATATGCTCACATCAATGCAGCAATTATATCAAACAATCAAAACACTTTTCAAATTGTCTCATGCACCATGCACTTTCTCGTGTTCCATTTATTAACAACACTTTGAGGGAATTTCCTTCCAACACACAAGTTGGTAGTCTACCGGCCTAACCGGGCATTGTCCCACTGCATTGGGCACGGCTACGTCTGGCACCCAGATGGCATTCACAAGGAGCATAAGTCCAGCCTCTACCGCGACCCGCATCTGGACCCCGCCCGGGCATACCAATAATACAGACTTCGTCCACCACAGATCCCCCACTGGGTGACGGGCTATTATGTGACCATGCAAGCATACCAATTAATCATGCTCATTTTATTATCTTTCAGGACAGCCAATGCAGACATGATTCGTGCTTGTACATATTAATTCACCGCAATCTCTACATGTAATGTGATAATATTTCACACGTGGTCACGCGAATACAAATGCCTTTCACACGTAGTCACACGAATATGCTGAATACAATCAACCCTAATTCACAATCGCAGTTCATGAATTTACTCCACTGAGTTCATCAAAAGCAGCATATAGGTATGTATTCGATATATAATCCACACGAGTAAAGTATGAACAATAATCCACCGAAATTAATCGATACTAGCACAATTAATTAATAACGTACTTTCCAAAAATAATATTTTACTCCAAAAATATTCCATTAATAAATCAACATCCAAGAATAATTAATCATCCACCACTAATTAATTAATTATTACCCAAAAATAATAACCACCAATTTCGAAATTAATAATAATTCATAATTCCGAAATTAATAAATTATTAATACTAATAATAATATTAATAATAATATTTATTAATACTAACCATGGTTACTATCCTAACCCAATTATGGTTAATTAACCCAACCACGATTAATTAACCCAATCAAGGTTACTTTAATCTAACCGCGATTAACACTAAGCAAGCTTAATCAACAATAGTATAACACTAATCATCCATCATCCAAAAGCATTAACCAAGCTTAATATTGAACTAATTACTCCTAATGGAGTTTAGCACCCTAAGCAAGGTTTAGAAAATCAACTCACGAGTTTAGCGATTCCAACCACACGAGCGTGACGACGGCGACGAGGGGAACGCCCGGGAACTTTTGGCGCGTCAAGACAAGACGGCTCGGACCGGATCTCGAGCGGCGCGAAGGCGGCTGTCACGCGGCGAAAAGTTGAGAAACGAAGGAACCGGCGGCTGTGGCGGCACGGGGCTGGCTGGTGGGTGGTCTGGCAGCTCCAAACGGCGGCCAACAACTCCGGCGACCAGGCGGGCGGCTCCGGCTAGGTCTGGACAGAACTGAGAGAGAGAAAGAAGAGGCGGTGGCAGCAGCTTTGGCGAGGCAGTTGGTTCGGCTGGCTGGCCAGTTGGCTTCCGGCGGTGGCCAGGGCAGAGGGACGATGGCATGGTGGTTGCCAACGCGGCGGTAGCAAAAGAAAAGCAGCAACAGCAAGCTAGGCATCGGCCAAAAGAGAAGAAGAAGAGAGGAAGAAGAAGAAGAAAGGAAGAAGCTGCAAGGGGAGGGGCAAACGTGCAGGGGAAGCTGCGCGAGAGAGAGAGAGAGAGAGAGAGAGAGAGAGAGGAGAGAGAGAGAGAGAGAGAGAGAGAGAGAGAGAAGTACATGGGGTGTCAGGCAAGTGGTAAAAGAAGAGAGAGAGAGAGAAGACTAGTCAAAGGAAAAGTGAGAAAAGATGGGGACAAGGGGCTGCCGACCAAGAGAGGGAAACGTGTGGGAGAGAGAGAGAAAAACGTGGGGAAGGGGTTGCGAAACTTGAGGGAGAAGGAGAGAGAAAGAAAAGAAAAAGGAAAAGAAAAGAAGACAAGAACAAAATCCTAAACAAGCATCTAGAAATGGGCAATTTGGTCTTTTTACCTCTGAAGCACAAATTCTCAAATATCTGGCTCCAAACTCGGCCCGTTGAATCATTTTCCAATATTTCGGGCTTACCGATAAATCCGAGAATCAATGAGACAACGTCCAATATTTTAGTCTTGACATCCTTAAAAGTTTGATACCCGATATCGATTGAAATTCGTGTTAACATCGATCAATCGCGACTTTAGTACGACCTAACTTTCAGGCAGCGTTTAGGGGTTCTCGCGTGTTTGATCCGTGGTGGATAGCTTTTCAATCCACGATCGTGTATTCAAATCAGGGCGATCCTCGATTGTCATGTAATCACGAGAGGTTAATTACTCACACTGAGTACAGGGCCCAAAGGAAATTGGTTTAACGTCGTTCACAATTAATATCGAAGTCGTGCGGAATCACCAGCAATCCGACCTCGTATTTTTGCCGAATCGATTTATTTCCGTTCGCTAACTGGCCTGCAACAGTATAGTATTATTCCTCTTTGATCCTTATGATCAAGCGGCCTATCCTTGATTAAATTCACTAGTCGTACGCGTATTGATCCTTAATTGCCTTGCCGAACAGTTAATTAACCCATGAGGAGCCAACTCAGAGTAAACGTAACTAACAATGCATTGATAAAATAACCATTTCATATATCCCGGAATGGGTCGAAATTCAGGATGTTACAGTATATGTCCATGACAACTTCTACATGGCATTTAGTCTTCATGCGTATAGTTCTGTGCAACTTTGAGTAGGAACTTGATAGCTTCTATTCATAAGCGTTGATTTTCATTTGTACCGGTTTAGCAGTTGCCGTTCGTAATAAACCAGGAAGGATTTGGTTTTTCAGTTACTTTGGATTTTTCTGTGGGTGTTTAGTTTGGTTGCTCTTGTTCTCTGAAAGTATTATCTGATCTTTCTGCTTAAAGATTGCATTGTAGCCCTCTGTGACAACAATTGCACTACCAGGCACTTTTCTGTTTTCCATGAATTTAGTAGAAAATGAGTTCAGATTGGAAAGGCCAAATCGTAACCACCTCTCGAATGTAGTCATAATGTCATACAATTCGAGGAAAAGGAGAATAGGGAGAAGGAGATGCGGGATCAGATAATTGCCGAGGCTGAAGAGTATAAACACGCTTTCTACGAGAATAGGAAGCTCAACTGCGAAACAAACAAAGCCAATAGCAGAGAAAGAGAGAAGGTAAAACTTCTATTATTACTCTTTTCGCAACTTTCACTTGCTACACCTCGATCCTCGTATTTTGAAACGCCAAAGAAGACTTTGTTAGTTCACCTCAGGAGCATTACATGTTCTTTTATGTCAGCTGTACATGGGGCCAACCAAGAGAAGTTCCACAAGGAAGCCGACAAGCATTACTGGAAAGCCATAGCTGAGATCATCCCTCGAGAAGTTCCAAACAGTGACAAGAAAGGGAAAAGGGATGCCGAGAAGAAGCCCTCCGTAGTGGTCGTTCAGGGGCCTAAGCCAGGATAGCCCACTGATCTTTCAAGAATGAGGCAAGTTTTGTTCAAGCTGAAACAACATCCTCTGGCCTCACATGATGCCTCCCCCATTGCCCCCGCCCACAAAAGATGGGAAGGAGAAGGACTCAAAGGAAGGGAGCAAGGACAAAAAGAGCGGGAAAATTCCTGCAGTTGCCACATCTGGTGATGTTCTTGGTAGTGCTGTAGAGAAACCGGTCGTAGAGAAGCCGGCAACCCCTCCCAAAGTTGCACCCGATGGTGGTGACCCTGAGAAAGCAGAGGTTCCTGAAGCCCCTGAGGGAGAAAAAGGTGCTGAATCAGGGGCAGCCGCTACCGAGTGATGCAAGTTTCCCGTTCTCTTTCTTATTCGATTAACTTTCTTTCTCTTCCCTTGGTTAATTTGAATTCTTACTAGCTGTCTCCAGCAAATAATAAGCACAACTTCTTGTAGATGCCTCAGAGCAGAGTGAAGTGCAGAGCTTTTAATCCTAACTTGCTCTAGGTTTTCTGGGGGTTAGGTGGGAAATAACTTCGACTGCTCTCTTCACATTATCTATTATTTTTCATTAGCTTAGATGATTAATCCCTTTATTTTACTGGGATAACTGTGTCAGCAGAAGATAATTTGATTCAATAGACCACCTTGTAGCTCCGGCATGCCTTTTGTCCGTCCTTTTCATGGCCCTTTTTGTTAATTATGGAAACATCAATCTTGTCTTCTTTGACGTTGGCCTTTCACCAAGCGAACATTACTAAATGATGCTGGATTGGAAAAAGAAAAATCCTTTCAACTAGCTTGAGTTCGTCTTTTGAACTCTGGTAGCTGTAGCTGGTCGTAATGCCATCAAACTTATCCTTCCCTGGGCCAAGTTTTCTAGTTAAGATATTTTGTGCCCTTGACCACAAAGCACCACTCTGAACCACTAGCCTGAGTATATATCTTGGCCCTCCGAGTCTTCACATTGAGATCTCCTCCTCTTTTCATTGTCAGTGTCGGCATGGTTCCGATCGAAACTTCCTGTCCTGTAAAGAGTGGTCAAGATTAGGTAGTAGGAGATATGGCAAAGGTAAGTTAAATCTGAGCGGGACATGGATCATAGCTTGAAGAGTGATAATAATGCTTAAGTAAATGACCCCCATAACCAAAGTAGCATTCAAGAGCCAGCTGACTTTGCTGACCAACACTACCAGCCTGCTGTGGATGCTGGGGACATTTGAGAGCTACCGATAGTGGCAATACCACAGTTCCACACACAGTAGTTGTCACGCCCCGACTCTCGAGCTCGTGGCAACCCCATTTCCATGGTCAATTGAAAGTGACGTCCCAAGACCCGTCGACGACCATTCATTTTATCTTTCGTTAAGCGTAAGCGGAAGACGAACCATCCCCAGACAAACAAACAATCAAACAGGGATAGAGGGATGAACAGCAAGAACAACAGCAACTACTCATTTACATATTCTTACTGGATTAACCAATGGAGGATTGTTTTCCGAATTACAAGCCCGACAAAAAGGGGCCGATCCATCCTCTAAGAGAAACCAAAAGGACTAGGCTAATCGAACAGTACACAAAGAACCCTCGGGTTCAACACCACGATTACTCGGACCCATCGGACTCAAGCTCCGTCAAGTCGATCACTGGAGAAGCGGGGGCAGGATTCTCCATTGTGGGTACGCCATTCTAAGGACCTGAAAATGTTTAACCACGACAGGTTGAGATAAAATCTCAGTGAGCTCTTCCCCCTAAGCCCCGGTTAGTATGCTAACTCAACTCAAGGTATCTCTCCAGAACCACCCCTCACTCAACCCAACAACCCACAACCAACAAACAGCAGGCTAAACAACAGACAGGGCAACCAACAATCAATATTCGGTTCACATGCAACCTTACCCGATATGCCATACCCTGCACGTTCAATCTCATACAATGCAAGCAAGGCACATGGCCGTTAGATGACACAATTCATCAATCACATGCGAGTCGCGTCACAAGCAATCTCACTTGGCCATTGCCACACCCTGCACGACTGTCAACTTATGCGTGCGTACCACAAATCATCACGACATTAAGAGCATGCGAATAATCAGAGCATTTCACACAACTTTCTCATGTATCACACTCACACATGCTCCGATTATTAACGCCCCCTCCTGGGCCAACGGCACAACCTTATGGTTGGCGGTTCCTGGCTAAACCAGCTTCGTCCTCTTTACCTCGAGGCACGGCGACGTCAGGGGTCATCCCTTCCCTCTGACGGCATTCCCGAAGGAGCACAGGACCCGCCCACTTCCGCAGTCCCGTAACTAATAGGAACATAGGACCCGTTCACTACCGCAATCCCGTCACATGTCCCCCGTCAGGCATCCGACCGAAGTCAGGCGACCAAACGGCCACGGCACAACCCCATAAGGATTGGCAGTCTTTCGGCAACACCGGGTTCCCTCTCTTAATGTGATCATGCAACACATCATCAAGCAATTTATTCTTGTCTTTGCTTTTGCTTGGTCGTGAATGTAATATCGCTCATGCGCTCATGCTCATGCGACAGCCATTTCAGATAACCCACGCAATATGTCATGTGATCTCACTCGACAATTCCAAAAATCCAAATCCAACCAACACTCGATCACGCATTTCATCATCAATCACAAGTATAATTAACAATCGGCACTTCAATTAATCACAACAATCAAGAGCACATCAAATTAAGACAAAATTTAGCTTCTTCATGAACAGTGCCATGAACAGTAATAGTGAATAGTGCTCGTGAACAGTAATCGTGAACAGTGATTTTTTGAAATTCGATTAATTAAAACATTTAATCCAGAAATTAAAAAAAACATTAATTAAAACAATTAATCAATTCAATTAAATCAAATCATGCTTAATTAAACACATAAGCACAATTAATCCCAAATTAAGCACAATTAAGCTCTATAAGCAAAATTAAGCTAATCTAATCTTAACCATCTATCTAACCACCTATCTTAGGGCTAATACAACTTAATCAAACCCCTTAAATCAAGATTAACACTAACTAACCAACCCTAAGCAAGTTTAGGCACTAAATAGGGATTAGGAGCTAAACTCACCCGTTAAGCGGGCCGGCGACAAACCCGACACCCAGGGACCTCTACCACAACAATCCAAGGCGGTCCCGGGCTCAACACAGCAGCAACAAACTCGAAATCCCTTTGCAACTCTGAAAAACTGCACTGCTGAAGGAGGAAGAAGCTGACCGGAGGAAAACGGGCTGCCCGGAGCTCCGGCGAGCGGCGGGCCAGCGACCAACAGCACCTGGGGGTCGAGGGGGAACCACTTGTGGCTGGTATGGGCGGTAATTGGGTCGGAAAGGGAGGAAAATGGCCGAAACAGCAAAATAGAATAGCAGCAGGCGGTCAGAAAACGGTCAGGCCGGCAGTGGCTTTCAGCCGGAATACGGGTCGACCGGTGGCTCTTTCCGGCGATTGGCTGACGCTATCTGAACGGAAATTCTCTTCTGAACAAAAAGGCGGGTGGCACGGGATGAGATTCCAACGGGAAGGCAATGAACAACTCGATTTTCGGTGAAAGGTCAGAACTGAAAAACTGAAGGAAGGAAGGAAAACTAGGGAAGAGAGGGGCTGCGATTTTGGAGAAAATGAAGAGGAGAGAGAGAGTGAAGTGAGGGCTGGAGATAGGCCTCATTAAGGCCATTAATGCTTGCCCCCAACTTGCCAAGAAAATGACCTCATCTTCTCTCTCTTCCTTTTTGACTTTTCTTCAAAATATCCAAGGGCATTTTGGCCATTTCCACCTTGCACATTTCCCAATCTGTCCTTGGGCTGAAAATGAAGGGCGGGCCTAGGAAAAATGCCGTAAAATGAATAAGAATGGGCTCGGGAATTTGTTGGGCTCGAATTGACTCAAGGTTAGACAACGGGCTCGGAAGGGTAAAGGGTCGGTTTGGCCCAACGGGCTCACTTGCTTGCCTTGGGCCTTCCACGGCGGCTGTCCCACCTTGGGCGTGAGGCCCACACTAATCTTGCCCAGCCCACATCCTCGTAGGCTCGTTTCCTCGGTCCGTAAGTCTCTTTTCCAAATACTCGGCTTAACTGGAACTGTCGACCGTCTAAGAAGCATCGTCCAAAAGTCCGTCTTGGACGTTCCCGAAAATTCGAAGTCCAATCTTGGATTCTCATGCCTTGTCAATTTCGCCCGAATGCCATTTTGGTACTACTCGGACTGACAGGCGGCTTTGAGGATTCACGCGTAACCGACTCGTGCCAATTCACGTTCAAGACTTCTCGACACATGGACGTCATTGACTATATGAAATTGCGAAGAATCAATTCTTATTTCAAAGTACACGATTATCAAGGATCGACATAGGGTCGTTCGTGGGCTCGATAACAATAAACGGAATCACCCGTCGTCCTATTATGTTCTGTCCACGAATCAACTTCTATTTGTCCATAGAATCAACTTGTATATCTACAGGATCATCCTTACGCAAGTCTCATGGTCGAGTCGTTTTCCCAAGTCAAGTTCTTTAGTTGCATGAGTTCTGTCCTCATTAGCCTTTCCCCTCAAGGTCAGTATCTCAAGAGTGATCAGTTCTGAGTGAGATCAACCAATAATGCATTGACGAAATTAACACTCGTTCATCCCTTAAAGGGCTCGAATTTCAGGATGTTACAGTAGTACCGCTCGAGGGTCATTGATTTGTGCATAGAAGAGCATGACGACCATGACCATCGAGTTGAACATGGAGAGGTTATTGCATGAAGAGAATACATGGAACACGGTCTTCCTCAATGCTGTGGCCATGCCATCATCTTGTTCTGCACCAGAACATTTATAACCTCCCCAAACTGCCAAACCAGCAATGTAAGTCACGGTGGTCATAAGTGTTGCCAAGAGCAAGCGGGTGTTTACTAGCCCTTCATGAAGTCACCTCCTGGAGTCTGGATTGGTCCCGCTACAATTTCATGCTCTCGCTCAGGCACAAACATGATGTAATCTCTACTTCCGGGTGCTCTGGCGAATGGCAATATCCTTAGTGTTAAACTCTATCATGGAAGCAAAGGAAAAGACATTGTGCTACGTCTATGTATACAGAGCACATATCATTTACTAGTGGTATTCTTTGCCAATTGTCATTTATGACTTTGAATCAAATTTCAGTTGCATATATTGCTAGATCATATGTCGCCTATGAAATGAGTGTGTTTTGCACAGGCTGCTGATATTATAGAGACGGTCATACCTTTTGATAGGGATAGCCCCTTTTCAAGTGCTCCCTACGCAATGTCAAGCGCTGTGAACCTTGTCCTAGTCACCACCTTGAGATCAACTCTTGTATCCCTCGAGAGAAGGAACAAAATCCCAGATTGCCAATGTATTCTAGCCCCCAATGGAGTGATGTGTTCCCATCACTGTCCCTTTCAATCACAAGCTTCTCTACTTCGGGACTTCTAACTTCCAAGTGTGTATTCGACAGCCTAGTATATGCCATACTTTGCAGAAACATGCAGAATGCTTTGTCCCTCCTTGTTTAGATACTCGCTCAATTAACACAACGGTAGTTCCATGACTGCCCCAAGCTGATTCATCTTGCAAGCGACATGAATTGGAAGATTGCCATCTCTGTCATAATCGAGAGTGCTGGTGATGAATTTTCTCAGTATAAACTGGACTCCATCACCGTAATCGAGATATGCTGCTGAATGTAGTTGAGTGCCGTTTGCAACATCTCTCAATTGGAAAAGCTCATCCTTCCTCTCTGCCATCTCATTCAGCAGACTTGCATCGACCATGACTCATGGTTTACTTTCTTAGGTGATAATGAAAATGCTGGAACTTGTGCTATAAATTTTTCATGCAGATATAGCCAGAGTTTTTTCTTATCCTTGGATCAGTGCTTGCAACGACAATATCTCATTTTGCAACTCGAAACTAAAGTTACCCAGATTCCAGTGAGTTACCGCGGCATGACAGCGGGCATGCCCTAAATCCTTGATGGACCAAATGGAATGGGAGTCAAAGTGTGACTTGAAGTTTACGTTGATGACATGATTGCAAAAACTCGACCTGGAAGAAGCCATGTCAAGACCCTGAAGAAGTTATTTGATCGGTTTCGTGAATTCAAGCTGCGCTTAAACCTTGCCAAGTGTGTGTTCTGGGCTATATCTGGTAAATTACTCGGGTTCATTGTGAGTAGTAAAGGCATCGAGATCGACCCATCTAAAGCTAGGGCCATATGCTAGTTGCAACCCCCGTCAACGACCAAAGAGATTCGAAGTCTTTTAGGGAGATTGAATTACATTGCCCGATTCATTTCCCAACTTTCCGAGACTGCCAAACCGTTCTTTAAGCTTCTAAGAAAAAATGCGCTAGTCAACTGGAATGATGAATGTCAAGAAGCGTTTGAGAAGCTGAAGCAATACTTGATGAATCCGCCGGTTTTTGTCCTACCATTATCAGGGCATCCTTTGATTCTCTACCTCACCATTCATAGTGAATCATTGGGCGCAATGTTGGCTCAAGAAAGTCCTATTGTTAAAAAAGAACGGGCCATTTACTACCTGAGCAAAAAATTCACTATCTCAGAGTTGAAATATTCTAACATCGAGAAGACTTGCACTGCATTAGTGTGGGTACTGCATAGACTACGACAATATACATTGCATTATCAGATATTTCTCGTGATTGAAAACAATCCCATCAAGTACTTACTTGATCAACCGGCTTTAGTGGGTAAGTTAGCAAAATGGCAGATTCTGATTTCAGAATTTGACGTTCAGTTTATGCTACAAAAGTCAGTTAAAGGTCGAGTAATTGCTAACATATTGGCCGAAAGTCTCGGACTCTTGAATAGTGATAATTGTTCCCTAGATGACCGCATCTTATATGTAAGTGAAGATTCATGGACCATGTCCTTTGATGGAGCTATAAACTTGTCTGGTTCTGGCACTGGGGCAGTTTTTGATATCCCCAGATGGACAACACCATCCGGTAGCTGCAAAGTTGATATTTCCATGCACTAACAACATAGCCGAGTATGAAGCTTGTATTCTCGGGCTCCAAGCTGCAATTGAGATGGGAGTGGCTAAATTAAAGGTGTTCGGAGACTCCGCACTGATCATACTACAAATAGTAGGTGAATGGAAGACCAGGGACTCTAAATCACTCCCATATCACGAGTATCTAGAAGAGCTGGTGAAAGAATTTGATGAAATTTCTTTTGAATATTTGTCAAGATCTCACAATTAGTTTACAAATGCACTCGCAACGTTGTCATCAATGTTGCAAGTTACCGATGGATTAGAAGTCGAACCATTAAAAATAGAGGTTTTGGCGAAACCGGCTTTTTGTGTGGTCGTGACTAAAGAACATGATGGGAAACCATGGTATTACGATATCATGAATTACATTCAGAAACAGGAATTCCCTGAAGGATGTTCCCTAGCCGATAGAAAATACATAATGAAGATGGCATCCAAGTTTTTTTGTCAACGGTAACAATTTATACAAGAGATCTTATGATTCAGTCTTGTTGCGATGTGTCGATGTAGCCGAAGCCATGCAAGTTATGCAAGAAGTGCACGAAGGACTTTGTGGCCTACATATGAATAGGCACATGCTAGCCAGGAAAATTATGAGGTTGGGATACTACTGGCTGGCATTAGAGAGTGATTGCATCCAACGCGTTCGAAGTTGCCATCGTTGCCAAATCAATGGAGATAAGATAAATGTCCCCCCAACTGAGCTACACCAGTTATCCGAGTTGTGGCATTTCTCAATGTGGGACATCGATATGATTGGCCCAATAAACCCTAAAGCTTCAAATGGGCATCAATTCATTCTGGTGGCAATAAATTATTTCTCTAAATGGATTGAAGCCACATCTTATGTTAATGTCACTACTCGAAACATTGTGAAATTTATCAAGCGTGACATAATTGCCCATTACAGGGTCCCTGAAGCAATTGTCACTGACAATGGGACAAACTTGAATAACAAGCTTGTGAATGGGCTGGGCTGTTCACTAAGTTTAAGATCAAGCATATGAATTCATCCCCTTACCGCCCGCAAATGAATAGAGCTGTTGAGGCGGCCAATAAAAACATCAAGAAGATCTTGGCAAAAATAGCCGAGAATTACCGAGATTGGCATGATAGGTTACCTTTCGCACTAATGGCATATCGGACGTCAATTCATACTTCTACTGGGGCAACCCCGTTCTCTCTAGTATACGACATGGAAGTAGTCTTGCCTGTGGAGATAGAGATCCTCTCTCTGAGAGTCTTATCCCAAGTGGAATTACCCGAGGCAGAATGGATGAAGCAAAGGTACGAGCAGTTGAACCTAATTGATGTAAAAAGGCTGAAAGCTCTTCGCCATGGTCAGTCATACCAACAAAGAGTAGTCAGGTCCTTTAACTGGAAGGTACGTGTGAGGCATTTCAAGGAAAATGATCTGGTCTTGAGGAGGCTATTACCAATTTTTCCTAATCCTAGGGGCAAATTCGCTCCGAATTACAATGGCCCATATCTGGTAAGGAAGGTACTCCTCGGAGGCGCTTTAATCCTTGTAGAAATGGATGGTCGTGAGTTTTCTAGTCCAGTTAATTCTGATTCTGTCAAGAAGTATTACCCCTGATCCTATTATTTTCCATAATGAATGAATCGCAATTCAATTTCTCCATTTTTTTTTTTTTGCAAATGTTGCATTATCATTTTCGGCGAAATAAATTGAATGTGTCAAATAGGATACATTAGAATGATGAAAGGCAAGCCTAGTCCTAAACACTTTCCCATACACTGATCCTTAGTGAGTTGAGCGGAAAGATTCCATGCTTACAAGGCAAAGAGTTTTCTCGCGAAAGGTACGCCGACTGAAATGATGAGAGGCAATTCATTTTTCTATCCCAAACACTGCAAGAGATCCATTGCTTAACCCCTTTGAGCCTCATACACTTGTAGATATTTTTTTCAAATTACCCCTCTCAAGACCCACCCCATATCGGGGCAAATTGGAGGTAAGTTGGCATCACGTGGCGAGAAAAATAGATAGAAATCATCTTGCTCTCACTTGCATCAATCTTTGGGTATCTTATTGCAATTGAACTCATACAATAATCCAAGTATCTTAGGATGACGAAGAACATTTTTTGTTTTCTCTATCCTACACACGTATATCCGTTGCATAGCCCTTTTGAGCCTAAAAATTCATTTCTTTGAACCTAGTTGGTGATCATCCCCCATACTGGGGCAAGCAAAAAAATAATCATTCAAGAAACAGCAAGGTCTAGAGTGCCAACTAAATGTGAAGACCTTCAAAAGTCCAAATGAAAATTGATACATCGTAAACAGTGTGTCAATGGTAAAAATAGAACTAGGGGGTGTGAAAAAGCAGTGTGTCTGGTAAAAGCAAGGCCAATGCCCATAGACATAAGAGCAAAAGAGGGGCAAGAAAAAGCAGTGTGCTTGGTAAAAGCAAGGCCAATGCCCATAAGAGAAAATGAAAAAGAGTCAAGATAAATGACTAATCAATTGTGAAAAGTTGTCAAATGCAAAACTTTTGCGGTCAACAGAACACATTTTGGAAATAATCTTTGATGGCGAAGATGAAGACTGGTGGTAATGTCAAGATGATCACCAACTCTCACCCATTTACACACATTTTGAGCCTGATAATCCTTTCATTTCTCAACCCGTGAACCTACCTACATTACGTCCCTCAAATTAGGGCACTTGAATTAATGTAGGTGTTCACATGTTTTAAGCATTGCTCGAAGAAGTATGAGCAAGATTATTTTTATCTCATTTTGTAGGGTTCTTGACTTGTAAACCTGGAGATGATTGCAAAATTGTTCTTTTAATAGCCTTGACTCAAAGAGTCATCTTGTTAAGCCATTGACCAAGCCCATATTATGGTCCATGTTAAAGACCTTTCAGATTGGTAAAGTCGTACCGATTGCAAGAATACTCAGACCCCTATCTAGTATGATGATAGCGAAATAGAATGATTCTCAAATTCCCACATCAATTATTGGTATAAAATAGCCTTTTCGTGAGAGTAAACGAAAAATCCTTTCAGACCAAATGGGTCATTTATTTGACACATCGATGACACTCGCGTTCTGAATGGATTATTCTTCAAACATTATTGCCAGTGCTGATTTGGTAATACAAGATTGATAAAATTGTGACGCATGAACTGCAAATGGGTCATCCTAATCTGGTGATGATGAATGCATATACCTGTTGTTACTAACCATGTTTGACTGGTAAAGTTCTCATGAAAATTGAGTAATTGTGATGCTCGATTCGCTGTCCGAAGCATTAGGATGTGTTCAAACACTCTATGGTTCCCAAAGCACTACTAGCAAGCAACCTTGAGGCAAGCCGATCAAGCCCTCAGGTAAGAAATCTCAGGTAAGTATCTAACACCTCTGAGTACCCAAAGCAAAATTTGGTAACTCCTCCTATAAGTTAAAAATGCTTGGATATCCTAGTTAAAATCCTTCAATCATTAGTTAACATCTCAGTCTAGATCTAAATGTTACACAATATTTTTATCGAACATTTCATTTTGGACATGAATGGTCTCTGATCTTTCTCGTCATACCTAAGTCTCGATCTAGGTATTTCGAATAATCTCAATCCAATATTTGACTCACCTAACATTGAGCATCTATTGGTCAAAGTTGTCTTAATCCAATATTCATCTCACCTAACATCGAGTGTTTATTGGTTAAGTTTCCCAATTCTTGACATTTCAGTCTGGGTCTAAATGTCTCGAATCTTTTCATCAAACATTTCATTCTGGATATGAATGTTCTTTGATTTTTCTCGTTATACCTTAGTTTTGATCTAGGAATTTTGAGACATCATGTTCCAATGGTCGTCTCACCTAACATTGAGCGTCTGTTGATTAAATTCAATTGGTTGCCTCAGTTTGGATCTAGGCAATTCGATAAACATTAGACTCTTCAAGAAATCTTAAATGAAAGCCAGATGCTTATGGAGTAAAAATTCATCACGTACCTCAAGATGCTCTACCGTATCGATTGGTAAGTAACTACAAGTACGCTTTTTTTTTTCTTTTTTTTCATACTTTGCTTTAGCTTTTCCATGCATCATATCGTATTGCATTTTAAAATGGGATTCATTTTCCCACAAAAAATAACATTATATTGCATATGCATGGTCAAAATTTAGGTTTCAATTTATTTTTGAATGCAACCTCTGCGAGCTCACCTTCAAAGAGAGGTAGCTGTTGACATCTAAATTTTGATTGATCACTCGTAATTTAATACACAAAAATTTATGGGTTAATTTTAACCCCTAAACAAAAAATATTAGGATTAAATTGCATAGCATATAGTTTTAGGAGCATTTATTATTGCATTTGCATTGGACATGTGGTAGATGGGCTTCAATTGATGGTTATAAGTTTTAATTTAACAAGTTGGACTAAGTCCGCAAGGAAAAAGAATTTGGCTAGGCCTGTTAAGGGATGACGAGTTGGAATATGAGAATATTCCCGGAAATATGATAATGTTTCCGAGAATATGAGAATATTCCCGAGAATATGAGAATGTTCCCAAGAATATTCGCATTATTCTTTCAATATTCAGGGAATGTGTCGGATGAAATATTGAAAAAATATTACACGTGGGATACAAGAGCTTAATAGGCAACATGCAAATTTATCATTTTTCATTAAATAACATAGTCCTCTCACCTATAAAAAGGGGTCGCACACGCTGAAGGAGGGACACAAAAATTAACAACAAAAAAGAGAGTAGAGAGACAGCCACGCAAGAGAGGAGGAAAAAGAAGGGTGTTTAGAGAGCATATTCAAGAGAGTACTTGAGAGAGAGTCTTCTCTCCGTTGAACCAAGGAGACCCCACGTCGCAGCATCGCACCTAAGCCACTTGAGTTGCCATCGCTGCGCTGCCCTCACTACGTCGCCCCAAGTAGACTTGCTGCTGTGACCTCACCGATACCACAACAAGTTGCCTATCCGGTGACGAACTGCTACCTACCCCAAGCCGGGATACTACGTGTCGATTCGTGCTTATTTTTCTCTGTTTTCACAGGTTTCCGGGTGAAGCACCATTGCCGCTGGTTGCCGCTTGTCACTCGCTGTTGGCCGCGAGAAGCTGAGCGCGATCCATTGATATCTTTTCATCACTGCCTAGCCACGAGCTGCTGCCCTAATTTGACTCACCGTGAGACCTCCAGCAAGCTGCAAGATTGACGACGATTTACTGCTTCCTTCCTGTTGAGCCCACGACGTTGTTGCTGGCGCTGCTCCTTGTTGTGATCAAAGCCACTGATCCCCCAGCAACTATCAAGGGATCCAAGTGTTCGGTAATTGCTCCAGTAGAATTGCATGGTCTTTTGGTCAAAGTTTTCCAGCCAAGAGAAGCACGGTCGCACTGTTCAGTGAAGTCAAGGAAGTCGGCAATTTGCGGTGCCTAATTTCATCTCTTTGCAAATTTATTTTGACCAATTAACTGCTCTTCCATGGTTGCAAGTTCAGTTTAATTGTCGGGCATCTTCAATAAGTGATGACGTATTCCTCAACCGGTTGTGTATTGCCACGAGAGCCCATCGAATCAAGCCCAACCCTAGCGTGAATTGCTCTCACGTTGCCATTCCCGTCACACCCTTGCCATCCGCCTTGAAGCATCGTTGATTGCGATTCTCGCAATTTGTTACTCGTCCGAACTAGGAAAAGGATAATCAAGGTAGGTAAAATTCCTATCTAAATTAATTCTTGAATATTTTGTTTCCTCGTTTGAAGTGCATGCTTGATTGAATTCCGATTGAGTGAGGTTGTTGTGTCGTGTTAAAAAAATCTCACTAATAAAAAATATTGAGCCACGAGACGTCGGATCGGGTTTTTGATTGTTTTGATTTTCTATCTTAGGTCTGGGAAAATTGTATGATTTATATGATCGGTTGCATCATGTGTTGATTTTTAATAAACTTACAAAAATGCATAAAAAATCTGTTACATAATAAGGTAGATTAATGCACTTCATGTCGAACTAGTCTTATAGTTCACATTGCATATGACGTAAAAGCTTAGGAAATTTCATTAGTTAAATAGTTTTTTTTTAACAAAAAGGACATAAAAATAAAAAAAATAAAAAGATCATGCATATGCATATAGCAAAATACATCATTCATCCCACATCATATAGCACATACATATTTAGTGTCATGCAAAATAGATTGCACACATGTTACAATAGTTTTCAATTAACATATGTCATTAGAGCTAGGCCATTTGAATTGCACGTCATATGTCGTTAGAGTAAGAATCATGCATGTTAAATTTAGATTAAAGCCATACATAATTAATTTTACAAAAAAAAATCCAAAAAAGTAGATGTCATCCCATTTAGAATTTATGTTCAGGGCATGCATTTTAGTTATAGTTTATTTTGCTTTAAGGTTGACCACTCTTTTCCATGTTAGTGACTTAGGTTAAAATCAACTAAGATTGCTTGCAAAAAAAATATTTTTAAAACTTAAAGAGAAAAGGGTACCGAAAGGGCGCTTGAATCTCTGATTCGCGGAAGTAAAGTATTCTCACATACTTTACTTGGGTTTCTAATCAACCATAATTAATTAGTGGCGGCTCCTAATTGAATAAAATTATATGTTTAAATAGGTCAAATTTTGAGTACCAAGTTGCGGTTGGTAGGGCTTGGGAGAGTCCGCACTAAGTCTTCGGACTTAGTAATCCATTAGTCTTCCCTTGGTGTTTCATCTTTGGGGAGGTTGCGACAATTGAGAGTCAGTTAAACAAAACAATCAAGGCATTAAAAACTAATCGTGGACGTGAGTATCTATCTAAGCAATTTAAGGCTCTTTGTGATGAAAAGGGAATTGTAAGACAATTGATTATTCCTAGTACTCCACAACAAAATGGGGTTGCTGAGAGAAGGAATATAACCCTATTAGAAATGGTTAGGTCTATGATGGCACAAGCAAATTTACCTATCTCATATTGGGGAGATGCGTTATTGACTGCTGCCTATATACTTAACTGAGTGCCCTCTAAGTCAGTCGCTTCCACCCCTTATGAATTGTGGACTGGTAGGAAACCAGACTTAAGTAATCTACGACCTTGGGGGTGCACAGTAGATGTTCCTAATTCTTCCCATAAATATGACAAATTAGGCCCAAGAAGGAATAAATGTATCTTTATTAGGTACTCTGAACACTCCAAAGGGTATGTGTTCATAGGTGAACAAGCTGATGGAAGTGTGACTGAAATGGAGTCATGTGATGTTACAGTCTTGGAGAACGATTTTCCTAGTAAATGTGAGATTAATAAGGATTTCCAATTATATGAATTGGAAGATCCTAATAACACACTCACTAATGTTGTCGAGGGAAATGAAAATTTACCTCCACATACAAGGCCTAATGGGAGTGTTGCATCGCCTAGCGAATTGAATTCACAAGAAGTTTAGTTGCGCAAAAGTAATCGTAAAAGCATTCCTCGTCGTTGTTTTGAGACTGAAGGGGAAACATTTATGATTGCTTCACAAGACGATACTGACCCTAAGACAGTTCAAGAGGCTCTCTCATCCCTTGATAAAGAAGAATGGAGAAAAGTTTTGGAAGATGAAATGGAATCTATGAAGGCAAACCATGTCTGGGACTTGATTGATTTGCCATTGAATCGCAAAGCTATTGGAAATAAATGGGTTTTCAAAATTAAGCAAAGGGTGGATGGATCCATTGAAAAGTACAAGGCTTGTGGCAAAATGTTATACTCAACAAGAGGGTATAGATTATGAGGAAACATTTTCACCAGTTGTAAAGTTTGCCTCTATACGCCTTATACTAGCCATTGTCACACATTTGGACCTAAAATTACATCAAATGGATGTAAAAACAGCATTTCTCAATAAAGAACTAGATGAAGAAATCTATATAAAACAACTGACGGATTTCGAGGTTGAAGGTCAAGAGCGAAAATTTTGCAAACTTAATCACTCAATATATGGCCTTAAGCAATCATCTAGACAGTGGTATCTTCGTTTTCATTGAGACATTACTTCTTTTGGTTTCATGATGATCGAAGAAGATCACTGTGTGTATGTGAAACGGTCCGATGATAAATTTGTAATTTTATCACTTTATGTGGACGATATTTTGTTGGCTGGGAATGATAAGGGTTTGGTTATAACCATAAAAGAATTGTTGTCCTCCAATTTTGAAATGAGAGACATGGGAGAAGCTGCTTATATATTGAGAGTTAAGATTGAAAAAAGTCGATCAAAGAAACTCCTTGCTATGTTACAAGAATCTTCATTGTAATATGCTCCCATTGATATCCCTGTCATGCAAGGCAAAGGCCTAAGTACTAAAATGTGTCCTAAGACTCCAAAGGAAAAGAAAGGAATAGAAACTGTTCTTTATGCAAGTGCGGTCGGAAGTTTGATGTATGCTATGATGTGTACCCGACCTGACATATGTCATGCTGTGGGGTTAGTGAGCCGATATCAATCAAATCCTAGACAAGCACATTGGAAAGTAGTTAAGAGGATCCTGAGATACTTGAAAGGTACCATAGACTATCCACTTTGTTTATCATGGAAATGATTTGCGCTTGTTAGGCTACTCTAATGCTAATTGGGGAGGAGACCTAGATAAGTGTAAGTCAACGTCTGGCTATGTGTTCTTGCTTAATGAAGGTGCAATTTCTTGGAATAGCAAGAAACGGACGTGCACAGCCTTATCTACAATGGAAGCAAAATTTATTGCATGTTATGCCATGATACAAGAAGCAATATGGCTAAAACATTTCCTGAAAAATTTAGCTATTGTCACTGAGGCTACAAGACCAGTGACAGTTCATTGTGATAGTCAAGTAGCCATTACCTGTGTGAAAGATCCCAAGCATCATGGTAGGACAAAGCATATTGACATGAAGAATAACTTCATTAGAATATAATAGCGCAGAAGGAAGTGGCCCTACAATATGTTTCAACTAACAAGATGGTTGTTGATTCATTCACGAAGGCTGTTCCTGGAGATGTGTTCTTGACCCATAGGATATCTCTAGGGTTACGTAGAATATGATATGCAATATTGTTGAGAATCGTTGGGTTATGCCTATGTGGATTTATGTATTGTACTTATTTGTTTTCTTTTAACATCATTATTAAGTATAAATTCATTATGAGACTAGCACATACACACATATATCATTGAAATATATGTCAATGGGCATTGATTGGCTCACTCACACGAGCAATCGCCTCAAGTGCTACAATTAGCATGTTGAGATGAGACGTTATGTATTATAAATGCTAGAAGAGCAAGTTTAGTACATAATATCATTTTATGTCGCCTTGATTGGAATCAAGATAAGGTATGTATTTTGTGAATAATAAGACCGAACATGATAGTCCCACAATCATGTATGCCTGAAGGAAGCCGGATGCGAGTACTTAATTAGGCGCTGTAGAAAGCAAGCTAATATAGTACTCGAGCTAAACATAAGTATGTGAAAGGCATGTGACTATGTTTAGGCTAAGTCCATATAGTGGATATGTTTAACAAATGATATACGCTCTTATAGAAAGAGAAATCCAGTATAGCATGTAATTCATACTACATGTGCTTTATTACGACCGATAAAGGATATGAGTAAAATAAATCCCTACTTACTTATCGTGTGAGTCCTTGAGGTAATTTATAACTTACCTCAATTGGTGCCCTATGTTACTTCTGACTATGTTCTCGAAGTGACGGATCAATGTTGCTACTTTAGCATGTTATTGGCAGTCATGAAAAGATATGACTTTATGGGACGTGTCTAGGAAAGCAGTTGCTATGGAATGGAGAGAGACATGAGTGCAAAGGAAGACTATTGTTGCTTTACATCTATCACGTGTATTTACTGGTCGACCAATTATATCACCTTTTTGTGATTTTAAATATAATTGTAAATACATGGTGTTTTGAGAATATTCAAGTATACCCTTTAAATGATATGTATACTTGGATTGATGTAACAAAATATGTCTGGGGCACTGTGAGACATCGATTGTTTATTTTCTTTTTGGGGTTGTAGTCATTATGTTATTCCTAATAGGTGCATAATTAGAGCTTTTAAGTACAGGTGTACTCACTGGTCGCACGGTTTTCTTGCCAATATGAATCATTTCCAAAGTAGATGAATGTTGATGCCTTATATCCTTGATAGAGCATTACTAAACCCATTTGATACGTCCATGATAGGGTATGTCCAAGAGACATCTATTGCTTATGGTAGAGTGTATTTTAGAGAAATACCCTTTGAAGGGGTATAAGCGGTTATTTTTCCAAGAGAAGTATAAAAGGATAACTTCAAAAAAATAACCGCCAACAAACAGATGAAATTGAGAGAAAGAGAACCCTATCAATCAAAGAAAAACACTCAAAGGTTCCATTATCTACTTTGAGAAACAATTGGCATTAACACTGTGAAATGTGAATACTTTCCTTGTGATTGTATTCGGACCAACGTGAAGTCGTATCGTCCATCGTTCGTTTGGGATTCAACATACGTTCCTGGGGTAATTTTTTATTGCGCATTGAAGAGGTAAGTCGTTTCTTCCGTTGACTATTTCCTTCCTACAATGGGAATCTCTTAAGATCACTTCCCCTTTATAGTAAGAATGCAAAAGGAGGCAAAGCATTGACTTTTATAGAGGGTCAAGTTTTCACATCAACCAAACATCTCGCCTCGACCAATGTAATTGACTAAAGACCCATAGTCAATTAATTATAAGAGTTACTTTGGAGTCTTATAGTCAAATAGACTATGGTAATTATTGTGTTTTTGGATAATAGATATTGTAACCGGTATTCTTGTGATCAGTTTAATCAAATATTGAGACCCTCGCCATTCAAAGGACAAAAGTTTTAATTTTATTTATATACTATGATTAATTTCGTTCATTTCATCATTAATAAAATGAGTCTACTCAATAGTCTTTTGATCAATCCAAAGAATGTCATTGACTCACCTCAAATAATATCGGGACAACCGTAAAAAGAAACTTCCATCTTAAATTATTGATCAGCTAATTGAGAAAAATGATTGAAAGTGGGAATAATAATAAACCCCGGAAAACTAAAGGAATTTTTTCAAATCCATACTCCTTATCCTCAATGATCTTGCACACAATGGAGCCAGTGTTTCTTAGATATGGCCAAATTCACATGATCAAATTGAACAAAACGATTAGTTAGTCTCAACTCTCCGCCAACATAATTTTGTCATCTCTTCCCAAAATATCATTTTTCTTCCGCCAGTCTTATCGAAGATAGAAGCTCAGTATTACTAGTCTACCATCTTTTTCCATTCTAATAAATTCACAATTAAATGTTTTATGAATTTACATGACAGCTCTCATTTTGAAGCAATATTCTTGATGAAATTCAAAACGGGAAAAAGTTCAAAAAAGAATGTAATCTTGCTTTAATTAAGATAAAATTTCGTATGAGAACATTCAAATTTTTTTAAAAAAACCAATTAAAATATCGTATTTCATCTATAGCAATTGCAGCGCTGATTTTTTTTTTCCACTTTCATGTTTATTTTCCGTTGCATTGGAGTTGATTTATCGAGAAAAGGTGATTTTTCGTTNGCCCCCAGTTAAGGTACGGCATATGAAATCGTTCAAAATATATATAATGATAGATATATTGTTAAAGAAATTTTAGCTAATTAAAATAGCTCAGGCTTTTGTTTGTGTTAGGAAATCGCACGTCATTCCAAAAAAATAATTACGCAAATAACAACCCAAACATAATATAATAATAAAGAACAAAATCGAAGAACACATCAGAAAATTTGTTATTGAAGTTCACTCAAACTTAGGCTATGTTTCCCTGCAAAGGCACTCTGCGAATTCATTAGAGTTTGAAGAAAATTGGAACACAAAGATAATGTTCTCTAAGATCACGACACCAAGAGATTGAGAACTCTCACAAAGAAAAAACTCACTTTTTATTCTCTCTTTTTCTTTTCCTCTCTATTTTCTTTTTTAGCATCTTGATGACTACCGTCTAACTATTGCTAATATAAAGGTCTAGCTTTTAATCTAAAAGAAAAACTAATAGAAAAGACAAAAAAAAGCCCTTACAAAATATTTGGCTTCACCGCCCACAGTTTGGTCTTAATATAAGTAAAGTAAACCCCTTAACATCGCAGATTCTGTTAACTTTGGTTCTCCAAGCTGCATTTGGTAGGATAACAAAGGGGGAAAAAAAGAGAAGAATTTTTGCTTGATTAACATTTATATTTCTGAAAAATTGACAAAAACGACACTTGACAATTGTGTCGAAAGCAAATCTACTCTATGTAGGATATATCTAATGGGAGAACGGTAACAATTCGAACAATATCGAATTAACGCAGTGGAATAAAATAATCTCCCCTCTTGTGTAAACCTAATAAGAACCGATATGGTAGAGCAAAATAAATACCAAGCATGCAAACACAAGACGATTTTTACGTGGAAAACCCCCTCAGTGTGAGGAGATCAAAAATCACGGGAACGGAGTCCACCCGAAAATCTTCACTATCAGCAAAATTGGGTGAACAATATTCTTCTCTAGTAAATACTAGAGGTACATAGCGGCAAAGATCTCAAGAACATAATTCTTGACAATACACATAAACTTCACAAGAGATCAAGGATAAACTGACCAAAAACGCAGGTTTTGATCAATCCACAAAAAACCTGATGTAGGGAGCTTCAAACGAAAATCAAACTGTTCAGATTCGAGGAGATTGCACTACAAACACACTGACAAAATTTCAGCTCAATCGGACCTCGAATCGACCTCCGATGCCAGCTTGATGTAAATCAGACTTTGCCCCAAACCCCAGATTTTCCGCTTTTTCTTTTTCTCTTGTTACTACGTCTTTTGCAGCTACAACTTCAACGATAGTGAGAAACCTTATTTCTCCATATAACTTATTATATGGGCTCAAGCCCTTTTGGGCTTGCAACTCATTGGGCTTCCTCCACATAGGAGTGAACCCAGCTAACAAATCTCCCCCTCACGACAATGTGGAGGGATTCTCCATCCCTGCTATCAATCGGCAATGTTCAAGCTTCTCTCTTGGTAGAGTCTTCGTCATCATATCAGAGCCATTATGGTCTGTATGAATTTTCTCAAGTTCCAACAACTTTTCTTCTAGAACATCCCTTATCCAATGATATCTAACATCAATATGTTTTGATCTAGAATGAAAAGATGAATTCTTACCAAGATGAATTGCACTTTGATTATCACAAAATAGCACACACCTCTTTTGCTTGAACCCAAGTTCTTCCAAGAATTTCTTCATCCATAGCATCTCTTTACTAGCTTCAGTCGCTGCAATAAATTCAGTTTCGGTTGTAGAAAATGCAACACACTTCTGCAATCTTGACTTCCACGACACAGCTCCACCCGCAAAAAAAATCAAATAACCAGAAGTAGATCTTCGAGTATCAATATCTCCTGCCAAGTCGGAATCTGTGTATCCAACTAACTCAAGTTTCCCGGTCCCAAAACTGAGTTTCAAATTTGAAGTTCCCCGAAGATACCTCATAATCCACTTCACTACATTCCAGTGCTCTCTGCCTGGATTTGACAAATAGCGACTAACAATGCCAACTGCATGTGCCAAGTTTGGGCGTGTACATACCATCGCATACATTAAACTTCCCACAGCTAAGGCATATGGAACAGTTTCCATATCTTTCTTCTCTTTATCAGTCGTAGGACTTTGCTTCATATTTAACTTAAAGTGGGCAGCAAGAGGAGTACTAACCACTTTAGCCTTGTCCATATAAAATTTCTAAAGGATCTTTTCGATATATTTCTCTTGCGACAAAAACAACTTCTTAGCATTTCTATCTCGGGTAAATCTAATGCCAAGAATCTGCTTCGCCGAGCCCAAGTCTTTCATGGCAAAAGACTTGCTCAATTGTTTTTTCAATAACTCAATTCGTGAAGCATTCTTGCCAACAATCAGCATATCATCAACATAAAGCAAGAGAATAATAAAGTCATCATCAGAAAATTTTTGGACAAACACACAGTTATCCAATGAAGTCTTCTTATAGCCCTGTTCTGTCATAATTGAAGCAAACTTTTTGTACCACTGTCTCGGTGCTTGTTTTAGGCCATAGAGACTTTTTTTCAGTTTGCACACATAATCCTATTTCCCTTTCACTTTAAAACTTTCAAATTGTTCCATGTATATCTCTTCCTCCAAGTCACCATGTAGGAAGGTTGTTTTAATATCCATTTGCTCAATCTCCAAATCTAGGGTAGCTGCCAGCCCTAATACCACACGGATAGAAGACATGTTCACTACCGGAGAAAATATATCATCAAAATCAATACCATTCCTCTGACCGAATCCCTTAACAACCAATCTAGCTTTATACCGTGGTTATGAAGTATGTTCATCTTGCTTCAACCTGTATACCCACCTATTCTTCAAAGCTCTTTTACCTTTAGGTAACTTCACCATCTCAAAAGTATGATTATCATAAAGTGACTGCATCTTATCTCACATAGCATCAAACCAATTGCTTTTGTACTCATCTTCTATTGCTTCTGCAAAACACTCTGGTTCACCTGCATCAATCAATAATACATACTCATCTTCAGAATACCTGGTGGAAGGTCGTCGGTCTCTAACGGATCTCCGGACTGAAATATCCAGTGGAACATTTAATTGAGCATCTGGTTCAGGAATAATATTATCCATTTCAACATGTTCAGGAACATGTGCGTTATCTGGAACATTGACTTCCTGCTGCTCTTCATCAACCTGTGTAGGAATATTTGAAAGAGGAACCGGATCCAAATCATCACTAACCTATGTTGTTGAAATCATCTCTGATTTCTCAATATCCTCTATTGTTTGATCTTCCATAAACACAACATCTCTGCTTCTTACAATTTTCTTTTCAACCGGATCATAAAATTTGTAGCCAAGCATATCCTGTCCATAACCAATGAATATGCACTGTCGTGTTTTCACATCAAGTTTAGACCTCTCATCTTTGAGAATATGCACAAATGCTTTGCACCCAAAGACATGCAAATAATCATAAGAAATATCTTTGCCTGTCCAAACTCTATTAGGAACATCAAACTCTAAAGGAACGCATGTAGTAAGATTCAATACATATGCAACTGTACTTAAAGCCTTACCCCAAAAGGATCCAAGTAGCTTTGACCATGAAAGTAAGCATCTCACCCTTTCAACTAGTGTTCTGTTCATTCTCTCAGCTAAGCCATTTAATTGAGGCGTCTTGGGATGTGTCTTTTGATGTCGAATACCCTGCTGTCTGCAATATTCATCAAAAGGTCTAATATACTCTCCCCCGTTATCAGTTCTGATGCATTTCAATTTCTTTCCAATCTGTCTCTCAACTGAAGCCTGAAACTTCTTAAAAATATCTAATACTTGATTTTTAGCTTTCAAGGTATAAATCCAAATCTTCCTTGAAAAATTATCTATGAAGGTAACAAAATAAAGAGAGCCACCAAGTGATTTTGTTTTCATAGGACCGCAAACATCAGAATGCACTAAATCCAATATACCTGACTTTCTTGAAGGAGGGGAGCTTTTAAATGCAACTCTGTTATGTTTTCCTGCTAAACAGTGAGCACACTTCTTTAGCCCTGAACTTTTCAATCCTGAAAGGAGCTTCTTCTTGGCCAATATTGACAAACCCTTCTCACTGATGTGACTGAGCCTCTTATGCCATAACTCAGCTGCATCTTCGTTGTCTACTACATTAATTTTTTCTGTGGACAACTTTGCCTGCATAAAGTACAACGAAGAATATTTTTCACCTCTAGCCACAAGAAGAGAACCATTGGTGAGTTTCTATTGACCATTACTGAAGGTGCTGCAATACCCCTCATCATCCAACTTGCCTGTAGAAATCAAATTCAAACGGATATCGGGTATATGTTTAACATTATTCAATACTAACCTCGTGCCATTGCTGGTTTCTAGGCACACATCACCGATGCCTACAACTTGAGCCAGCCCATTGTTTCCCATCTTCACAGATCCGAAGTCACCTGACCTGTATGATGTAAAGAAATCCCTACGATATGTAGCATGAATAGGTGCACCATTATCAATTACCCAACTGGTCTCATGAGATACAAAATTCACCACATCATCATCAAAAATAATGAGAAAGTTTTCTTTAAGTGCAGCAACACGATTGTCATCACTGTCACTATCACTTTTCTTCTCTTTACCTTTCTCATTTTGCTTCTCCCTTTTTAACTGGCGACAAAACCTTTGAATGTGTCCCTTCTGATGACAATAATGGCACTCAACATCAGCAAATTTATTATACTTACCTCTGCTTTTATCTTTACTCTTGTCTCTGTTTCTCGGACCTCGAGACTCACTTCTTCCCCTTTTCTCAACAACCAAGGCATCAGAGTGTGAAGAGGACGATCCTTGTGTCTTCATTCTCATCTCTTCATTCAAAATACTACTCTTGGCCAAATCCATGGTAATCGTACCATCCGGGGCAGAATTAGACAAAGATATTCGAAACGTCTCCCATGAGTCCGGCAAAGTACCAAGCAACCATAGTGCTTGTATCTCATCATCAAACTTGATTCCCATCGCAACCAACTGATTTATAATTCCTTGAAAAGAATTTAAATGATTAGTCAAACGAGTACCATCTTGATATCTCAGAGCCATCATCTGTTTTATCATAAATAACTTATTATTCCCGGTCTTTCGAGCATATAACTGTTCGAGCTTATTCCATAAACTGCGTGCATGTGTTTCCTCAATAATATGGTTCAAGACATTATCATCCACCTACTGCCTAATATAACCACACACTTGACGATAAAATATAGACCATTCAACATCAGTTTTATTCTCCAGTTTCTCCTCGGCAAATACAGGCAAATAAAAATCTTTCACATATAAAAGATCTTCCATCTTCCCTTTCCAAATATGATAATTCGAACCATTCAGTGTAACCATTCTACTCGTATTCGTTTACATTGTTTAACACAAGGCAAAAAAATCAAGCAACAACCAGAAGCTCTGATACCACTTTGATGAGAGAACGGTAACAATTCTAACAATATCGAATTAACGCAGCGGAATAAAATAATCTCCCCTCTTGTGTAAACCTAATAGGAACCGATATAGTAGAGCAAAATAAATACCAAGCACGCAAACACAAGACGATTTTTACGTGGAAAACCCCCTCAGTGTGAGGAGATCAAAAACCACGGGACCGGAGTCCACCCGAAAATCTTCACTATCAGCAAAATTGGGTGAACAATGTTCTTCTCTAGCAAATACTAGAGGTACATAGCAGCAAAGATCTCGAGAACATAATTCTTGGCAATACACATAAACTTCACAAGAGATCAAGGATAAATCTAACCAAAAACGCAGGTTTTGATCAATCCACGAAAAACCTGATGTAGGGAGCTTCAAACGAAAATCAAACCATTCAGATTCGAGGAGATTGCACTATGAACACGCTGACAAATTTTCAGCTCAATCATACCTCAAATCGACCTCCGATGCCAGCTTAATGTAAATCAGATTTTGCCCCAGACCCCAGATTTTCTGCTTTCTCTTTTTCTCTTGTTACTACGTCTTTTGCGGCTACAACTTCAACGATAGTGAGAAACCCTATTTCTCCATATAACTTTTTATATGGGCTCAAGCCCTTTTGGGCTTGTAACTCATTGGGTTTCCTCCACATAGGAGTGAACCCAGCTAACAATATCTGGCCTGATCTTTGGAGTCATGAACAAATTACTATTAGACAGAAGCAACTGTAAAAAAAAAAAAAAAGAAGTCGTCTGGTTACTCTATACAATACTCTTTTTATTTTACAGATTCTTATTAGATATGCATTTCTAGGAAAGAGCGGGAAAAATATAAATTTATGGAATCATGTTACCTAGTTTTCCATATTAATCTTTCACGGTTTCAATGAATTTGTCAATGTCACCTTTTTGTGAAGCGACATGCGTTCAACACATGATTCATACTCTTGTCTTCTTTGCATTCAAATCACGATTGGCCCAAATTCGGTCTAAGAAATCATACTCCTAATCTCTCAAACTAGACTGCATAATCAATCAAAAAAAAAAAAAAATAGACTGCATTATCTGTCACAAGTATTTTTACATCTTTATGTAAGCGTTTGCTTGGGGTGCCCCCATTTGAAGCAAATGACTTTATTAGCAGTAATTTGTATTATCGTACATGCAAAAGAAAATTTTCTCTATATTTTAGTACCTTAAAGATCACAGTGGAGACTTTGTGAACTTTTTCCTTGATTTTAAATAGTTCAATATAGAAAGAGATTCAAACAAAACAATCGCTTGGGATTTAGTAAAAGAATAAAAGTACTATGATTAAGTGGTGTTTGCACGCCAATGTTGATGCTTTACATAGATATGTGCTAATCACTATTTGGACACTGATAACCAGCAAAATCTCTCTTTTACTATCATTACATGATGGATTGATGTATTCAAATACAAAGAAAGTAAAAATGAAGGATTGAATGGATTTCCTACTAACTTGACATGCAATATACATGATCTAGCCTTATGAGGACCATGCGTGTAATTCATCCAATCATCGCCCCTTGTTGTAGGAGTGGAGGGAGTTATTATAATTCTACTTGTGACTTTTTCCCTTAATATTAAAGTTTTGAATAATTTGATTACATTTTATGTGATTTTACACTTTTAAATTGGAGTTTTTAATTGCAAAATATAAGAATTTCGCGTTAAATAAAAGTTGAAGTGTGGGAACCGTCAGTTCCCAAAAGAAATCAGCAGTTAAAAGCAAATATCATCCCCAGACGGTTCCAAGCAACAACTAAAGAAACCTATAATGACACTTCACGTAGACCAAAGATGATCGGCGGACTTGAAAGTTCCGTACCGATTTCTACTGATTGGCCGCTTCAATCTCATGTTTTGTTTTTTCCTTATAGCCAGAGAATGGCTATTTTCCTTCAGTGATCAGTATTAATCATTGGGCGACTTTCTGCGTTCCTCCCCTTTGGTTTGTTATTTCCCAAACCACTGGGGCAAGGAGCCTGCTAGTGTGCAACTTGGTCCTTTGAAGGCTACAAGTGGAGATTTTGACCTGAATTTCGAAAACATTTTACCCCGTTGAGAAGCAATTAAATGCTTTGAACTAACATTAACATTCATCAAAGAAAACTTATGAGCTTTGTCATAGACCTGCCTTTAATTGATTCTATCGTGCTACACGCAAGCTAACAACAAGAATAGAGTATAAAATAGCAAGGCTTTCTTTAGATGTTCATCTCGATGGATATAGTCTCTTTGAGATTTTGTAAGATCACCACCAACTATTCTAAAAACTTAATATATAAGATGAAGGCGTGGCTTATTATTTATATATTGTAACACTTTTTCTCACGTTTAGTCTAATCTTTTTGCCTAGTATTAAACGTGAAAATTTAATTTGGGGAGGCAAATGGGGTCTGAAAAGATTCGAATTCAAAACCTCTAGTTCTGATATCATATAAAATTTTGTTAAACCATTACCAATTATTTTAAAAGTTTAAACTGTTAGATGAAAATATTACTTGTTATTTAAATATTGCAACTTTCTCAGTCTCAAATATGTGCTTTGTAAGATTTAGTTTAAGTTAAAAGTAAAAAGCATAAGTCAATCCATATGCATATTGAATCCAAATCGCTAAATTTAATAGGTTCTCATGGTTGGCCTCAAGTTTTATGGTTCAAATTTATTTTAAGTAATGGATCAAGTTCGCCGGACAATTTTAAAGGATAACATGTAAATATCGACTTCCAATGATATTGTAAATATAATTTTTGAAAGGGGGCATCATAGCATTTAAGAAAAGTCGAGATAGGTTCCTCCAAGCAATCACATCTCTCTTAGCAGTATCATGCTTTTCACTTTTTGGCGATACTTCACATCCAATTTTCCCTCTTTCTTGCATTGAATGGTAGAGTACTAGTGTACGGACTTTGATAAAGTGAGACCTCAGCATCAAGTTTAGCTTGCTGCCTTGCTCCTTTCATGAATAAAAGTATCATCTAATTGGGTGTGGTCCTCACATCTTCTTTTTGTTCCAACCACACGAGGTCTTTCCACGCATTAAAACAATGACCTCGTACTAAAGGAGCCCTCTGTCCAGTATATTTTAGACCAATTTATCCCAATTATACTAGACTTGTACATAAGAGACATTCATGTGATGCAAGTTAATCAAATTCAAGTCCCCCTTTAATTCTACTTCTAGTACAATAAGTGAAGGGAAAAATTGTTCAAAAAGTCCAAAATATATTGTACTTTTGTCAATATAATCATAAACCTTTTAATTTTGTCAGTTAAATCCTAAATATTTTCACTTTTTACCAGTTAAGTCCATCTGATCAATTGCTAATATGGATAGTCGGCTCTAACGTGGAAATTTTAGAATGAAATTTTAATATTTTTTTGAAATTTTTATGGTTGTTTTCTCTTTTTTTCCCTTTTTTTTTTTTTTTGGAGTTGGGGCCGGCGAGGGTTGCGACGCCCTCGCTTTGCCAGATCTAGCGAGGGCATTGCGGCCCTCACCTAGAATTGGCAAGGGGCATGATGTCCTCGTCCAAAGCCACCGAGGGTTAGCCGACCCTTGCCTATGGCTGGCGAGGGTCATTGGCCGAGGGTCACTGGCCCTTGTCTATGGCCGGTGAGGGTGAGCCAATGAGGGTTGGCTAGCAACCCTCACCTACCCTAACTCCAAACCCTCCCCCCTAAAAAAAAGCAAAGAAAGAAGAAAATCTTTAAAAAATGCATCAATTTATTAAAATATTATGTAGATGTCAACATTAATGCCCACCATGCCACATAGGACGGTCGATATCCACATTAATGAATTTCAGCAAAAATTGATCAAATTGACTTAATTAGCAAAATATGAAAATGTTTATGACTCAATTAGTGAAATTAAAAGGTTTATAACTGAATTGATAAAAATACAATAGATTTAGGATTTTCTAGACAATTTATCCATAAGTAAAGCTTGGGAAAAAAAATTGTTTCCTCATAGTTGACAGAAATGGGAAATACCTCGTCTAATTGAGACAAAGATTTACATGGGATTGGCCCGATACTTAACAGTCCAAGGTGCTAAGTATGTTGATTGCCATCTGATTAATATCAACATGTTTTGCCACACATATTTATGCATCCATTACCCTCTGAATGAGGTTGAAGCAAATGACCGCCTAAGAAAAAGAATAAAGTGTTGTAATTAAGCAGTGTTTGCATGCCAACTTCAATGCTTTACATAGATATTTGCTAGTTAGTGTGAAGATATTGATGTCCAGCAAGATCTCTCTTTTACCATTATTATATGATTTATTGATGAATTCAAATACAAATAAAATAAAAATAAAAGATTGGATGGATTTCCTACACACTTGATATGCGATGTCCTTGATCTGGACTTATGAGTAGGATTCGTGTACTCCATCCTAAATCCGAACCGCTACAAGCAATGGTTTCCTAGCTTAATCAATTTCACGTTGATCATTGGGCCACTTTCTGTGTTTTTAACTCCCCCTCGGTTTGTTTTTTTCCACACCATAAGGGGACAAGGAGTTGACTACGGAGCAACTTGGTGCCTTCAAGTGGAGTCTTTGGCCTGAATTTCGAAAATATATTACCATTCTAAGAAGCAATTTGATACTTTAAACTAACGCTAACACTAATCGTAAGAAAATAATTTTGCACGAATTTTCTGAATTTTGTCGTAGACCTGTCTTTTATCAACTCTACTATGGTGCATGCAAGCCAACAATGCAAATAAAGTATAAATAAGTGATACTCTTTTAGATATTCATCTCGAGAGGTATACTTTCAGCAAAATGTACACGTCGCAAGATTTACGTTAAGTTAAAAAAAGAAGAAGTAAAAACGTATCCAAATACATCTTAAATCTGAACTGCTAAAATTATTAGGTCCCCCATCGTTTGCATTGGTCTTACAATTTAGATGTATTTGACTGATGTATTAGGTTCACCAGACAATTTCTAAAGGTTGATGCCTAAATATCTAAGTTCAACGATGTGGTAAATATTACCGAAGGAAGGCGGCATTGTAACATTAACGTTATGTTAAGACAGATTCCTGTGGCATCTGGTTCATATCATGTCTCTCGTCGAGTATCAAATTTATCTCATTTTAATTGGACCCCCCGCATCTCCTTTTCTTTATTTTAGTTGAGACCCCACATCCTGTAATCTCCCTTTCTTCAAATAGAATTGCCTAGCTGTTTCCACAAACAAAAGTGTCTTCCAAATTAGATAGGCCTGGCTCGAGACTATCGGGTCTGGTCCCAGTATCTCAATTTTTCCCCAGTTATATGAGGTCTTTCCATGCATAAAATATCCTCGTACTATTGAAGCCCTCTGTTGTAATGTTTTAGACAGATTTTCTTAATTATAATAGATGGGTACAAAAGAGACATTCATATGATGCAAGTTAGTTATCCTCAATCCCTCTTTTATTCTATTTCTAATAGAATAAGTGAAGCTTGGAATTTTTTTGTTTTTGGGATAAGTTAACTATGAGTTCTAAAACTTGTCATGAAAGTGCAATTGAATCCTAAAACTTGCAAAAAAACATAATCAAATCTTAAAACTTATCCAATTGGTGCAACCAAGTCCAAAAGTCAACATCATCAATTTATTTAACGAAAAATATTGATATGACAATTTTAAATTAATTTCTCTCTCCTAATTGGCATTTTTTTATTGTTTTCTTTTTAAATCATATTTAAATTAGATTAAAAAACTGAAAAAAGAGCCAAAATTTCATTTTAAAAGAAAAGAAAAGAGAAGGGCAGGGCAAGGCCACGTCAACAAGTGTCGCCGTTGCCACAACCCATCATCGGAGGGGCCGATGACGAGGCTGCTGACCTTGGGTGAGGGTGGCCGGCCCTTACCAATTCCGAGCAAGGCCTCACCAACCCCAAGCAAGGGTCAACAACCCTCACTAGGCTTGGGCTTGTACTCGAGCACCTAGACCTAGGTGACAACGGCTCTCACTTGGGCCTAGTGAGCGTAGTTGGCCCTTGACTGGGGTCGGCTCAAGGCAACAGCCGACATCGCCTAGATCTAAAGGGGCACCTAGATTTGGGCGACCTCGCTCAAGCCAGCGAGGGTTGCATGTCCTCACGAGGGGCTGATGAGGCCTCCCTCAGAACTGGCGAGGGCCGGCCACCCTCACCCAAGTTGTCAGCCCCTCTGGCGATGGGTGGCAATGGTGGAGGGGTCCACTGGCATGGCCCTACCCTACCCTCCTCCTCACTCTTTTTTTTAGTTTTGTTTTTTAAATAAAATGTTAATTTTTTTAGCTTTTTAATTTGATTTAAATAAGATTTAAAAAAGAAAACAATAAAAAAAATTGCCAACTACGAGAGGGAAATTAATTTAAAATTGCTATGTCAGTATTTTCTGTTTAATAAATTGATAGTGTTAACTTTAGGATTTAATTGCATTTAATTGATAAATTTTAGGACTTAATTGTATTTTTTGTAAATTTTAGAACTTAATTGTACATAAGTTTTAGGACTTCTAATCAATTTATTCTTCTTCTTTTTTGTTTCACTAAAGTTGATGGAAACTGAAAATAGAATAAGGGAAATACAAACATTTGAATTTGTATTTTCTTTCAATTTCTTTGGTATCCATTATTGCTTATTATTCACGCACTTGACAACGCTCCATGCGCCACACGAGTTGTCATATCATTTTGTAAAAGATGTCTTAGTAAACTCTTAGCACATGTATCATTACTCATTTTACTCCGCTCCTTATCAAAGTTGTCTATAATCTATTAAGCCGTTTTTTTTATTTTTTGTTTCACTAAAGTTGATGGAAACTGAAAATAGAATAAGGGAAAGACAAACATTTGAATTTGTATTTTCTTTCAATTTCTTTGGTATCCATTATTGCTTATTATTCACGCACTTGACAACGCTCCATACGCCACAGGAGTTGTCATATCATTTTGTAAAAGATGTCTTAGTAAACTCTTAGCACATGTATCATTACTCATTTTACTCCGCTCCTTATCGAAGTTGTCTATAATCTATTAAGCCGTTTTTTTATTAGTGAAAAGGGTGGGAACGGGATATCAATGTAGTATTTCTCCATATAAGATAGCAAATGCCCAAGGTAAGTTGATTAAAGGTTCACTAACAACACGACTTGAATTTGTGACCTCATGGAAGACTTTTACCCCACTTTACCACTTGGCTACCACACTCCATGCGGTTGCCAAGCCTTTCAGGTAGAATTAAAGTTTGCTCAAAGTTTGCTCAAGTTTGGGCCCAATGAAATCATCCTCATTTTTTTATATTTGGGGGTGGCAGAGGGGTAATGATATTTTTTCATGAAGTCCACTTGTCACGGTTGGCTTTTGACTTAGTCAACATTGACTAGTCAAAAAAATATTGATTGACTGGTCAATAAAGAAGGAAAAAGTGGACGCTTAGCTTGTTTAATAAACAAAGAGCGCAAAGAAAAGAGAAAGAATAAAAGAACAAAAGGACAAAGAAAAGAGAAAAAAGAAAGAAAAAGCAAAAGGGAAAGATGATTTTTTTTTTTTTTGAATACACGAGAATCTTGCCAAGTTGGATTAACTCTGTTTTGCAAAACTGCATTCTTCATTCATCTAATCGAAGTAATTTTTTAAGTTAGGGCATAAATTTGAAGTTATGTGAAACTTGAACTATGGGGTTTGATTTTGGAGTTGTTGAGTTGTGAATTACATAGAAAATCATAAGTTAGGGCATCATAGATCAATGGGATTTGATGGGAATTAATTTGAAGTAACATTTTAGTCGAAGCAAAATTTTAAAGTTTTGCACATGAGTTTCGCGTTGCAGACAACTTTGAATATCTATTTTGGGCAAGCAATTTGCTGACATGTAGGAGTCATCTAATTAGCGATTATGTTTAGTTTTGCTGATTCATAGTTGAGGTAATGTTTTACTTGAAATAGATTTTATATAGATGTTACTTCTAACCGTTTGAGGATGACATTTGCTTTTAACCGTGGATTTCTTTCGGCAAAGTTTATGGTACTCACACTTAACTTCTATTTAACGTGAAATTATTATATCTTTCAATTAAAAATTCCAATTTGGAAGTGTAAAATCTCATAAAATGAAATCGAATCATTCAAAACTTGATATTAAAGGAAAAAGTCGCTAGTAAAATTATAAATAGATAACCCCCTTAACTCCAACAAGGGCCGATGATAAGATGGATTACACGCATGATCCTCATAAGGCTAGAATAAGGACATCGCGTTTAAGTTAGTAGGAAATCCATCCAATACTTCATTTTTATTTTGTTCATATTTGAATTCATCAATTAATCATATAATAATGGTAAAAGAGAGATTTTGCTGGTTACCAGTGTCCTCACACTAACTAGCACATATCTCTCGCTATTTCCCAATGAAAAATCACATTTTCTCAATAAATGAACTCCAATGCAACAAAAAATAAACATGAAAGTGAAAAAGAAAATCAAGGCTGCAATTTCTATAAAGGAAATAGAACACTTTTATTAATTGTTTAATAAAAAAACTGAATTTTCTCATGCGAAGTTTGTTCTTAATTAAATCAGGAATTCTTTATTCTTTTTTTTAAATTCCCGTTTTGAATTTCATCAAAACATTGCTTCAAATTGAGGGCTATCATGTAACCGTGAATTTATTACAACTGCAAAAGTTGGTAGACTAGTAATATGGCGCACCCAACTCCAACAAAATTGGTGGAAGAAAAACGATATTTTGGGAAGATGGGACAAAATTAAGTTGGTTGAGTGTTGAGACCGACCAATCAATTTATTGAACGTGATTCATGTGAGACATTGGCCCCATTGTGTGCGAGATTAAGGATAAGGAGTATTAATTTGAAAAAAATTCCTTAATTTTCAGGTTTTATTATCATTCCCAGTTCAGATCATTTTTTTTCCTCAATACATTGATCACTAATTTAAGGTAAAAAATTTTACGGTTGTCTTGGCATTATTCGAGGTGAGTCTATGACATTCTTTGAATTAATCAGAATAGTAGTGAGGACACTCGGTTTATTAACGAAGGAATGAATGGAATAAATCATAGAGTGAAACTTATATTCTTTGACTAGCATGGATCTCCCTACATTTGGAGACCATAATTAACATAGTCTATTTGACTAGGACTCCACAGCAACTTCTGGGGCTGATCACTAATTGATTGTTGGTCTTTAATCAATGACATTGGCCAAGGTGAGTTGCATTGGGTGTTCTGTTGATGTAAAAACTTGAACCTTTATAAGAGTGAGTGCTCTCTCTCCTTTTGCGTTCTTCCTACATAAGAGGGGAAGAGATCAATAAATATTCCTGCAGTTCGAAATAGCCTGAAATGGCCCACGCCATAAGCATGGAAGGAAGTGAAACAAGCACGACGCCAAATGAAAGACTCGAAGCTTTGAAGGCGAGATACATTCCGGCTCCAGATAACCAACACCAGCTCGGAGACGGTGATCTGAACAAAATTATGGATCGTTATCTATATGAAGCAACGAAAATAGGGGACGTCGAGAAATTCATCAACACATTAGAAAAGGTGGCTGAGTCAAGGAACCTAGCTTTGTTGCTAATCTTCAACCGAGTCACCCCCTCCGAGAATTCCTTGCTTCATGTAGCGGCAAGCTCTGGGCGCAATGATGTCATGGAGCTCATTCTCAATCATTTTCCTTACACAGTGACCAAGAAAAACTCCTCAGAGGATACTCCACTCCACATCGCCATTCAAGATCGAAGGTTTAACGCAACTGAAAAGCTAATTCAACTGGGAACATGCTCGGAAGTTATATACTGGAAGAACAAGGATGGTAAATCTCCGTTGTATCTAGCAGTCGAAAAGTGCACGTTTCGGAACAGCAACATCGCAATGGTACGGGCTGGGAGATTCTTCAGCTTCTCTTGCAAGAATCTACTCTAGATGAAGCTTACGCAGTCAAAATACAGGGCAAGTCACCAGTTTTGGCCGCAATCGAGCCGTGGCGACCAGGTAATGGATACTTTTATGTGTAGTTCTAGTCCACAAATGCATAGATGTAATTAAACTGCACTGCTTTTTGCTCTTTTTCATAATTCATACTCGTCCAGTTTGGAGAAAAGCTCGATAATAGCATTTGGTCAAAAAGCATATAACCCTGCACGAGCTAACAACAATAATTATCTAATGAGTTAATTGCACCCGACCTAAAAAGAGCGACAACCTATAATGTCAGGTTTATTGGAAGAAATTATAGATCGGCTTCCGAAGTTACTCCAAGCGCGCGATGAAAACGGGGGGACACCACTGCACTTTGCAGCAGCGGTTGGCAATTCTGAGGCAAAGAAGCTCCTGCTGGAGAAATGCCCTTATCTCGCCCTTCAAACGGACAAAAACGGCTCCTACCCTATTCACATCGCTTGCGAGCGCAGCTGGTCCGGGGCATGGGAGCCGTTACTAAAGGACACGTGGCCTGACCTGGCAGAGATCAAAAACAAAAAGGGTCAGAATATTCTTCACGTTGCAGCCAAGGCCGGGAACAGAAGAGTGGTCCGACACATACTCGACAAATGCGAAGAGCCCGATGTCATAGAGAAGCTGGTGATTTCGAAAGATGTCGATGGAAACACACCTCTCCATTTGGCATTGATGCACAACCATCTCCGAGTTGTTTCCTATTTGATGAAAGTCAAAAGAAGTGACTCGCAGCTTCGGAACAACGAGTCTCTGGCCACAGAAAGCTTGCAAATGGTAGTGTAATTTTGGTTGCTTGCCATGTTTATTGTTAACTGAATCTACTGCGCTCATGATTGATTGACTAATTCTCTGATTTGACATTTGCAGTTTTACAGATATATTGAAGCTTCGGTACCGAGAAGCAATGGTCGTCAGTCAACAGGAGAGCCAAGTTCTGAAGAAAGCGAGTTATCTCGCTTCAAACAGATCAAGAAAGAGCTTGACACTCAATTGTTAGTGGCCACACTTGTGGCCTCCGTGTCATTCACTGCCGGCATAACATTGCCTGGTGGATATAATGTTTCCAATGATCCTCACCCAGGAATGGCAACCTTGCTGCACAACCGATTGTTTCAAGTTTTCATAATTTTCGACACATTGGCCACTTTTGCTTCCACACTTTCTGTCGTAGTCCTCCTCCGCGCTCACAATGCCAATCTCCACGTAGCAGAAGAAGTCTACGACATAGCGGGGCCAGCATTGTTATGGGCTGTCTTCGCAATGACAGTCGCATTTTCGGCAGCGGTAACTCTAGCAGTGAGCAAGCTCACTTGGCTCGCGATCCTTCTTCTGTGCTTCGCAGTCCCTTACGTCGGCTCGCTCTGCATTGTTTACGTAAGGAGTGCTGTGTCTAGCAATTTCCGAAGGCTAGCATTAGGAGGCAGACACAGTTAACTGGGGTCCAAGGGAATATGCAATCCTGCAATTAGTCAACACGTGCTGGCCAGCTTTTGTAACTGTGGGGAGATTCACTTTGAGCTTAAATATAGGTGTATCTCTTATAATTAAGTAGGTTCCTTTCCTTTTTTGTCTAGCAATATCTTTTATATATGTTCGCATGGTACCATAAGTAATACGAGCCAATTAAAAATTCTATCACTAACAAGTCCAGATGCTCATCAAGGCATCATAGATTAGGAGTGTGCATGGGAATTGCCCAAACTGAAAACTAGCTAGACCATACCAGACCGGCCAGTTTCGAGCAGTTCTCACGTGTGGCGGTCCGATTCCCGGTTCCTAATTTTGGAACCAGTGGCTAGTCGATCTGATTTCTTGTTCTAGGATAGGAACTGGACCGATCGGACTAGGTTGACAATTTATTTTATATATATATATTTATTTATTTATTTCTTTTTTTTAATAAACCCTAACTTTCCCAATTTCCCTCTATTTGTCTTCCTCAAGAGAAGCTATAGCATCATAGCATCATGGCTTGTCTTCATCTATCCACACATTTTGTCATGAAAAGACAATTTCTTTTCTTCTTTCAGAAAGGTTGATTGTGTGAAATTATGAGTAAATTGACCGGCTTTATTGGACCGGACCGGACCATACCGATTGGTCAGTCTCGTTCTTGATTCCAAGATTGGTCAGTCCTGGGTCTAGTTTCCGGTTCCACTTTGGAATCGGACTGAATTGGGAATCAATCATACCTATGACATAAACGGGTGGGATAACAAGCCCAGATAGTAACTACCCGAAGTCAAGAATTTAGAAAGCCATTTCTCGTTTCAGCTTTACTTTTTCTGCTTACAGATCCTGCATTTTCCGGGCCGGAGGTCAAGGCAATTTCAGTTGATTATCTGGCTTAGATTGTGTTTGGCCGACCTTCATTCCATCGGAGCGTGCAGCAATAGCATGGTTATTAGTCTTGAACTTTGTCCAACACTTACTCGTCAAAGTTTTTTTGCTCGCCATACTTGTGTTAACATGCGAGTATTAAATACTTTCGGAGTAATTTTTTCCTTTGAATAATCAGAATTAATGATAGTCATTTAACTACATAATAAACTAGGGCTGTCAAAAAGGCCCGGCCCGGCCCTACCCTACCCTACCCATTCTAATTCTATTTCTAATCAATCTTTGCTCCAGTACTTGCGCCTTTTTTTCCCCCATACAATGACTGTCGATTGGAAACGGCCGATCCATCTTGCAATATGATGAATATGGGACCTTATTTTGCTCCACAGCAGTGTATTCCGATTATGGCCATCTTTGCAGGAGAAACTCTTCAGTCTTCTATGGATTTCCTTTGATAAAAGAAGAGAAAACTCTTCATTTTCCGTCCCACAACCTTCATCCAAGTGACATTCAATGAGGCCGTCTTCATCTGGGCAAGGTTTAGTCTCGCCAGATCTGGTGAGAGTAACCTAATTAGTGCTCACCCTCACCCCTCGAGGCCAACCCTTACTTGTGGTGGCAAGGGCCACCCTCGCTGGCCACCAAAGGAAAAAGCGGGAAAAAAAGGGAGAACAGAAGATAAAATAAAAGAAAATCGAAATTATTAAAACATCATTAAAAATTTCTACATTAGCGTCAATTATGCCATATAGATCGGCCAACATTTGCGTGAAAATATTTAGGACTAATTTGTAATCAATGCAATAAATTTAGGACTTTTCAGACACTTTTCCCTTCATATAACTATATATATTCTTCTAATATATTTAACATGGGATATCGACAGAGAAAACCACGGGTGTCCGGTTGGAACTCTACCTGTCAATCGAACTGCCAACTCTAGCGCCTCCAGTTTTTTTTTTTTTGGTTCTTTTGTGTCATTTTTTTTCCAACAATGATTCCCTCCCTTCATCTTTCAAACCAGAATTTTTTTACATAGCTTAGTTTATCTTCTTTTCCTCTTTATATTATTATTTTTAAACCTAATTAAAGAATTTCAACTTATCTTTTCAACCATATAAATGTACTTTTAATTTCTTTTATACATGTCGATCGAGTCATGTACCATGTATTAGTTTATATTACTTTTTTCATTTTATAAATGTGGTTAATTACTTTTTCTTAGTTTTGGTGTTTATAATTTTGGAACGTGTATTTGTACGGGATTTGGTTTTGGGCTTGTTGAACAAGAATAATCTTTGTATTTACGAGGAATTAAGGATCTTGCAATTACTTTGCTGGCTCTTTGTGATGATTAAGATCGAGTAATGTTTTCGAATTCAAATTTCGAGTTTGGGTCGTCACACTAATCTTTTCAAACTTCAAAGAAATGATTATTGTCTAATTTTTTCGAATTGTAGAAATTCAGATCTTCTGGTTTACACATTTCATAGTTACTTGTCTTTTCTGTTGTTCTTATAATTTTCCGTATTTTCATGAAATTGTATATTACAAGTTCATGAGTTGAACTCCTCACGGTACAGATGTAACATCCTGAAAATTGACTCATTTAGCCCGATTTTTAATCCGATTTTGGGAACCGATTTCTCCGTGATATCAAGACTAAATACTTGGACGTCGCCTCATTTATTTTAGGATTTTCCGTTGGACACAGAAGAGTCGGAAAAATGAAAAATTGGACCGGGTTTCGGGCCCGCGGGTGGGCCGGCCCAAGACCGGCGGCCCAATGGGCCTTGCACCCATTCAGCCCAGCCCAAGAGGGGCCCAAGCTGGCCCAAGTGCCCCTCCATTTCCAGCCCATGGGCTTCTCTCTTAGGCCTCTTGCTTTTGTGTCCAAGTGGGCATTGTTTTTGCTTGTTTTTGCTTTGTTTTGATTGGTTCTTCAACAAGTGGCTTGCCCACTTGCCTTGGCCCTTATCCTAGTCTCCAGCAGCTCCTTCTCTCTCCTCTTTCTCCCCCAAAATTCGTGCACCAGCCTAGCCACTCTCTCTCTCCCTTTTTCTCTTCCTTTTCTCTTCCATTTCTGCTGTTTCTTGCTGCCTTTACTGTTTTCCAGCCGGAAAACAGCCTTGCCGTAGTCACCGGAGCCGCCACCACCGCCCAAAGTGTAGTCCTGGAAGTTAGGAAGCTAGCCACGCACCCCTGGTCACCCCTCGTCGCCGTTAACCGCCCGTTTCGGCCTTTTCCGCTCAGCTGCACCGGTTCCGCGTGAACAGTAACCAGCACTGTTTTTGGCCCGTTTCGGCCATCTTTTGTCATCCGTTGCCATCTCCGAGCTTACCCCTCGTAGCCCTTGTTCCCCTCTACGCGCCGGTGTCGCCGGATTTCCGATCCAAGTAAGTTAACTTCCTAATCCTTGTTTAGGGGTTAATCTTGCTTAGGGGTTAATTAGTTTAATTTTTGTGCTTGGTTAATTATGGGTTAGTTTGTTAATGGTGGCTGAGTTAATTAAGCTGACTAGGGTTAGATTAATGGACCATAGTTAGTTTTAAAAGTAACTAGGGTTAATAAATAAAGTAACCATAGTTAGTTTTAAAAGTAACCAAGGTTAGAATTTAACTATGGTTAGGTTAGATTAACTAGGGTTGAGTTAATTTGTTAACCATGGTTAAGTTTATTTATTTATTTTCGGACAAATTACTATTCACGGATTATTGTTCATAGATTACTGTTCATAGATTACTGTTCACGGCACTGTTCATACAGAAATAAATTTTGGTTTCAAATTGATGTGTTCTTGGTTGTTATGCTTTTCTGAAGTGCCGATTGTTAATTATATGCGTGAATAATGATGAAACGCATGATCGAAGACCGAGTGGAAGTGAAAGTGTGTGACTTATTGAGTTATTCCCGAGAATTAGGGAATGTACGTGATTGTTGATTGGTGGAATTTGGGATTTTGGAATTGGCGAGTGGTACCGCATGACATATTACGTGGGTTACCAGAAATGGCATGTCGCATGAGCGCATGAGCGCATGAGCGATGCTGCATTCACGACAGAGCAAAGAAAAGAATGGATTGTTTGATGATGTGTTGCATGGTCACATTAATAGGAGAGTCCGGCGCTGCCGGTAGACCGCCAACCCTTGGGGTTGTGCCGTGGCCTTTTGGTCGTCCTGACTTCGGTCGGTTGCCTGACAGTGGTCAGTTGCGGGGCTGCGGCAGTGAGCGGGCCCCATGCTCCATAGGGAATGCCGTCGATGGGAGAGAGCCCGTGACGTCGCCGTGCCTCATGGGGGAGGACGATGCCTGGTCTTTGACTGGTAGACCGCCAACCATAAGGTTGTGCCGTGGCCCTAGTG